>JAWDJN010000026.1:1791901-2330010 GCA_037788925.1 Mytilus galloprovincialis | reverse complement strand
ATACATTGTTTGATTATTAATTTCTGAAAAGAATAAGTTTATTTTATTTATAAGGGAAGTGAACAAATAGTTTCCCTTGAAAATTATGATAAATTAAATACAACATTGAGTTTAAGAATAATTGTTTTTCCTGTCTGTATTTGCGATTAAAGAAACAAGTTTTTATTTTAATTTATTCGCATTATACAGAAATTCACTGCATTTTCTACCAGAATTATTGTGTTCTCTTAAGCCTTAGAGATGCATTCAGTAAATATAAAACTGCGGGTTTTTTTTTTTTTTGGCAACTACCGGTATCAGTTTGTCACCCCCTCCCCCTAAAAAGAGTTAAAATATACATAATGAATTTCCACTTTTGCATAGAGAATTGAAGAAATGTTTATAATTTTAGAATTATATAGCCAAAATACAGCTTCGAAAATTGCCCACTTCTAGTTTTGTTTCCAAAACTAGAATGCTGACTTTCTATCTGAACTGTTTTAATGTTCTGATATTCATATGGCTAGGATTACGTCACGTTGTATTAATCATGTGTACACTATGAATTCAGAAAAAAGTAGATTTACATTGAACAAAACGTAGTTATGGTCCTGATCCTGGTTTGTGTCAAGCAATTTAAATGTGATGTGCAAAATGAACTTACAAAGATGAAGTCCTTCATAAAAATTTAACAACCCTCAATGCTCTTCAACTTTGTACTTTTTTGGCTTTATAACTATTTTGATCTGAGCATGACTGGTGAGTCTTATGTAGACGAAACGCGCGCCTGGCGTACTAAATTATAATCTTGCTACCTTTTATAACAAATAACAAAATCTATTTAAATAAAACTGCGGAATGAATGTTTTGCATGAATTATTTCACAGTTTACTTCTGAAGGATAACGAGCGGTTCAAATATTACTGAAATTTACTTGGGATAACCTTTTATCAAGTAACTTATTGAAAGTGAAAAACTTTGCCTCAAACCATATTGTCTGGAAGAACAGCATAAAACAAGCGTTCTTTCCATTCAGGCTTCTTTTTAAAACATCTTAGCATAGATATGAGCAAAAAGAAATAACTAATTTCTACTTCTCTGCCATCTGAATGAATTTCCATAACTAAATATGTGCTATCGCTTTAATTGACCCACAGTAATTTCTAGTGTTTAAGGCTTAAGATCATTTTATACTTATTTAGTATGCTTTTTGTACTTTTTTTCTTTTTGAAAGTACATTAATATATGCTTAAGGTTTATTTTCAACATAATATGTCATAAATTTTATCTGTAAAAAATAATTTCAGTTTTATACAAACTCTTCCATTATTTGATAAACTCTTTTTTTTTAGGCGTAGATTCATATAAGTTAATTGACTTTGGAATAACTTTATATCTCATACATCAAATGATTCTTTTTCCACTCGTTTTTTTTTAAATTGTTACATTGAATATGTAATCAATCAATGGCAGCTTATGTTTAGAACATTTTAAAACTTATGTATCAAAAATATTCTTTTCTTTTTTCAAGGTTGAACAGATATAAAATTGTTATCTTTATTATTTAAAAAAAACAATATGCATTCTTTTGATTGCAATATTGTACCAGTGAACTTTGAAATTACGGATTTTTTAGTGAAAATTGTATTTATTATGTAATATTGTAGATATCTGTAAAATATGTTTAGCTTCGAATGCCAATATACCTTCTACAAATTGGAAATCTTTTAAATTAAGGCAACAGTAGTATACCGTTGTAAAAAAAATCCTAAATTGATGGAGAGAAAACGCAATCCGAACTACAAACTTAAATCGAGGACGCATCAACTATAAGAGTAAAACAAATAAACAACAGAACGCGGAAGTGAAACAAAATACAAACGACAATGCAACATACAAAGAAACGAACTATTAAATTAATATTGCCGTATTCCTGACTTGGTACATTATATCATATTATTTAAGATATGAGCAAAATAAAAGGTTAAGTTATGAAGGTAAATCCAGAAAAGCGCTTCGGACGCAATAAATTATTGAACGTGTTGTTTTATATTTTTATTATATATTTCCATAGAAAGGAACAACCAAACACATTATCCTTCAGATAGTCTAAGGATCTTTATGCAAACGTTAGTGGAAATTGGAGCTTTCAAGTGGATTTCGAAGTGACGATTTTAAAAGTTTATGACCATTTCAGCAAACAATAACTTATAGCAAAAGCTCACGTACCTAGTATGGTCTGGCAAGCTTAAAGGTGAAAGTAAACAGTAACAGCTATAAAAAGAAATCAGGTTTTGGCTGATTCAATTCAGAAAAAAGAAAACTTTTAATAAAAAAAATAATGGAAAACTGATGTCTTCGTATAAGCCCTAATGGTACTATGACATTGTATTACGGTATTTGATTTGGCAGCCGACAAGGCAGTACCAAGAATATTCACCCACTTTCAATCTACATAAAACCTACAGAGACTTCTATCGATTCTTTTATTTCAACAAAAAAAAACATTTAAAAACATTTATACATACATCATAAGACATCTTCTTAAAATCAGTAAGTTTAGAAGGAAAGAAAAGCCTTTAAAGATTCTTACATTGAAAGAATAATATTTTACAGAGAAATAAAATTCATCACAAAATACTTCAACCATAAATTAGTTAACTCCATTTAATGTTATAATCTTTATCTATTTATGTATATACTTAAAGAAAAACATTATTATTCACTCCAAAATTTTCCAAGTCATAGCAATATCTCACGTGTCTTGTGAGGTCAGGCAAGCTAAAAGATAAAAGTAAACAGTAACCATTATAAACAAAATATCAGGCTTTGGCAGATTAGATTTAGAAAGAAAGAAAACTTTTAAACAAAAACAAAATGGACCGATAATGTCTAACAAATCCTAAGGTCTTATATATGACGGTATTTGATTTCCTAGAAGGATCAATTGGTCTGTTCTAATAGTAGCTACATATTTTTAATTCGGGGAATTATTCCATTAAATGAACTTTAGTGAGATGCCTTCATCTTGTCTATTTTGACGGTATTGTACAGTTTATGATATTTTCAATACTGACTTTGTGTTAACTGTCCGTATGCACCTTTTTGAATTTTTGAAAGTTTCCTGTAGCTATATATGTTTGATTTGACAAGGCAGCTACCAGAATATTCGTACACCTTCAATCTACATAAAACGTATACAAACTACTATCGATTCTTGTATTGCAACAAAAAACATTTCTAAAAAAATAAATATATATATATATATATATATATATATATATATATATATATATATATATATATATATATATATATATATATATATATATATATATATATATATATATATATATATATATATATTAGTATCTTCTTAAAATCAGTAAGTTTAAAGAATTCTTACATGAAAAGGAATATTTTAGAGAATAAACCCCCCATTACAAAATACTTTAACAATAAATTGGTTGACTTCTTTATGGGTTAAATCACCTCAAATTTCTCAAATTTCTTTTCCGTTAACTTATTATCTATTTTGTTAGTAATTCTTTATTTCAACATATACATTTATAAATATATAATTATTATTCATTGTATTGCTTTCTTTTCTGATATGAACTATTTTTGTTTGTATCATTGGTTTTTACCCTAAAAACATATAGATATGGAACTTATTCCAATAAAGAGGGCCGTAATAACAGAATTGTATGGACAATATTTTAATTGTGTTACAGTTTTAATACATATACATTTATATATACATATAGCACCTTCTTGAATATTCAGAATGTAAAAAATATCATTCTGATTACTAGAAATTGAGATTATTGAAAATGGGTTTGTTTTGCATAAAATATGAATATTTAGAGAATTTTATTTTTTGAATATAAGAGAACGAAAATTTTATCCCCGAAAACTTCTCCCAAGTTTCATTTTTGTTTATCAACTTTTTTATGTGTATTTGTTTTGAAAGAACCCCTTCAAAGTCTACATGTATATACCAGCAAAAAAAATTATAAGAAAACAGTACTGCATTATCCAAATATTGACATGTAAACAATACATAATTGGCATTTAAACCAATCATAGTTTGTATTGAAACACAACAAACGGTCTCATATATATTTATATATATATATATATAATAAAATTCATGCAGTCATTAATCGAAAAGATAGAAATAATTACAATACATGTAGATAATTATATTTGGCATAACAATAGTTTATTGATCTCGTTAAACATGAACTAAGAGGTTTACAGACATTTTACATTCTTTTGATGTAAAAAGTAAAGCAAGGTCTTCAAAAAAACCATGAACTGAAATGGTGTGTAATATCAGGCTCAAGATGGGTTCTATATTTCATATTTTGTTTGTCCTTTAAACAATTTGACATACATTTGTTTTAAAAAATCTACATAAAATCCATTTATTTCGTGTACAAATGACCACAAAACACTGTATTTCTGTCGTTTGGTATGGACTATAATGCTCGACTTTGTTTCTTCGAGCGTCAAAAGTGATTTTTTCTTTAAGACGAAACGTGTGTTTTACGCAAATACAAAATTTCATTCTTGCAATATATCATGAGTTTATTTAGTTACTTTTTTAATTTTATGGGGTTCGCTTGGTAGGATACATATTTAAGTAAATGTTCATAAAATTTATTAATAAAAAAAGAAGTAGGTATTCAATAGAATTGTTGACATGTTATGATAAATTTAGCCTAAAAAAAAACACACATTCACAAAAAATAAATTCAAACTTAAACAAAAGAAATACAATTAAAAAAAAAAAAAAAAAAAAAAAACACATTGACAAAAAATAAATACAAACTTAAACAAAAAGAAATACAATTAAAAAAAAACATATTTATAAAAAATAGATCCAACTTAAACATGAGAAATACGGTTAAAGAAAAAAACATATTCATAAAAAAGAAATACAACTTAAACAAAAGAAATACAATTAAAGAAAAAAATATCACAGAAAAGGAAAATATAATTACACAATAAAACACTGAGAAGAAAGGTAGGTTCAAAATAACTATCTTTTTTTTATTCCTTTTCAGTGGTTTTTGCTATAGCATTTTGAGTTATGTTATATTGTGCCTTCAAAATAAAACTATTCATATCATATCTTGTGGCAGAAAAAAAAATAATTGAAATATGCGTGCCATGATATTTGGACATTGTTTTTATTTTTCAGTTTTGATAATTATTTTGAGCACTTCAACATTATTCATAATCAAATATCAAAAGACAAGGAGTTCCTATTGAAGAATTTCAAATGGAACAATTTCAACTGGATAGAAGTAAAATGAGGATTATACATCAATTGATGATGGAATATCAATAGATGAAACAAGAGATGTAATAATAAGTAGATAATACTATTTTTACAGAATATATCTTAGCTGTGGTGATGATTGTTGAAGGTATCATAGAAATTATAAGAACATTTGTACAAAGACTTCAAAGTTTACTTAACCACCAAGAAAACCCTGCTGCACAACAAGATGATAAACCATAGGCTGGTCAGGACCATCCCGTTGCTCCAGCACTTGCTCAGAATAAACAAATACTCCCTTCAGAATCAATCAATACCATATGTCAATAATATGGAAGTACTGAGAAGGTCTCAAAGACAAAAAAAAAACCAGTTATTAGACCAAACTCGTCAAATTTTAGTGTCAACAATATTTTAATCAGAAACAGATTAAAAAAAGCGTACATAAATACAATACTATAGATTGGAAAATTTTGTTTGTGTAAATTTTGTATGTGAAGTTCTTTTTATCAATCTTATTGCTTCTTTTTAAGAGTTCCTTAATGTTTCAAAATGCATGTTAAAAATCTAGCTTTACCAATGCATATAAAATCATTAAGTTGTAAACGTTCTCATCTATATAATCAAACACTTATGTATGTCAATTATTTTCTTAATATATGATCTTTTAATATAGCTTATTTTTCATATGATATATACCTTAACATACTAAGTGTTGTTAATATAAACAACATTTTGTCTATTGCTTGGTCCGTTTCTGTGTGTGTTGCGTTTCGGTGTTGTGTTGTTGTTCTCCTCTTATATTTAATGTGTTTCCCTCGGTTTAGTTTATTACCCCGATTTTTTTTTTGTCCATGGATTTATGAGTTTTGAACAGCGGTATACTACTGTTGCCTTTATTTAATATGTAAAGATAGAACTTAACTATCAATACATAAATCTTTTTTTTTACCATTCCCCACTTTTATTCCAGATATTCGAGACAGTTCTGAAAGGAAGTTTTTGCTGTTTTTTTCTTTTACAGGAAATGTGGTATGTGTCGTGTTTTTACATAAATCAATTTTGTGATATGTGATATGTCACACCTTTAGTTACTACATGGTCGGGTATATCAATTAAAATAGATGGTGTTTATGAAAATGATATTTTTTTTAGTCTTGCGCTTGATGGGTTTATAGACAATTTTTTATGTTATAAATTACAGTTTGATATTTAAGTCATTCTTTTGATTGTTTTATATATATATATATGTTTCATTTTACATAGTTAATAGTTTATCCAAGTTTAGTATACAGAATATTGTCGCACTTTTATGGTTTTGCCGTGTTTCAGATATATTTTTAATCAAATTATTTTTTATATGACCATGTGTATACTTTGATTGTTTTTATGGATTTCATTTGATACTTATTCTATGATTCTTTGATATATTGGTGCAATTCTTTAAAAAACAATCAATTTATTTATTTTTATTTAGAAACCTGTTTCAAAGAAGAAAAAAAATAAGGTAACTTTTTTCATACCTTATATCAGTTCAAAATTTAATTAATAGTTTAAAGTTTAATATATATATCGTTTAAATGAGCTCAAATATTTCGTTTCAGGTACGTTTCAATTTTATCGGGGTTTTTTTATTTGTTTTTTTACATATGTTAAAGACTTTATCATATGTATGAATATTATTGATGTTGACATGTATAGTTGTTTATCGTCTATTTTACACATCATACCATTAATGTCAACATATAGTGTAAATACATAATAGTATTCATCACATAATTGTCCTTGACTGGTGTATTTCTTTAAATCAAAGCTATCTCAGGTAACATATTTTGAATACTATATCAGGTTATATGTTTCACATATTTTAAAACAATGTACCATAGTAAAGCCTAGGTGGTTGAGTGGTCTTTCGCATCGGACATAGTGCGAGGTGATTTGACGGCACGATATATCAGTGCCATGAGTTCTAATCCTGACGAAGGAAGAACAAAACATTTGCGAAAGCAAATTTACTGGTCTAACTTTGTTGGGCTGATATTTAGACGACTTATATATATATATATTATATATAAACGAGTCTAAATTGAAAACTACGTTCAAACCTATAATTGCGTTGGATAAAAATCGCAATTTTATAATATGTATACATATAGTTTATTAAAGACATGATGTTAACTTAAAAATGATAAAGGCACTTGAAACATGCATGTTAGCTTTGAATAAATGTTAATGTGTTTTAATCATCGTATCTTTTTCCTAGCCATTTACTTGCTATCCAAACAACATATTACTGAATGAGGTATACCTATGTATACTGTATATTCATAAAATCAAAATACACACATTCTACACATTTCTAAGGTTACAACATTCTTGATGACATCATTCTGACAATTGCTGGAATGTCACTTATTTGAACTTTGATTGACCTCTTACTGTTTTACAACGTGTACCACAATTGCTGGAATGTCTGGAATGTGTTCCAGAACGTGTAGTAGTATACTACTAGCAATTATAGGTCATCGTGTTACCTTCAACAATGAGGAAATCCAAATAAGTCAGGTTTTGAAAACATGTATCAAATACACAGAAAACAAACAATTTGTTTATGTGTGAAAAGAAATAACCCAACTCTAAAAATTGTCAAACGAAATCCTTATATATGTTTCATATTATTCAATTTATATAATACAACATTATATAAACAAACACAACAGCTTAAACAGTTACAAGAAAAGGTTACTTACCAGTCAAAATATATCTTCACATCTTCTTTTAAGAGAAAATGTTTCGGTCAGACTCATTTTTCTGCCATCTGTCTCGATTAATCAGCTAAGGGAATGACCATTTAACTTCAAAAAAGGGGGGGGGGTAATTGTTTTTTTTTTCCTTAAATCTGTTTCCCAAATTAATGAAACAAAAATTCTGATCCAGATTTTCCCCGTTCCTTATAGTCACTGTGTAAAATTTTTAAAAATAATATGACCGAAGCTTTGAGCACCACCACCAACCCCCACTCCCACCTCCTTTTGCAAGTTAAATGGTTGCTCCCTTACTATTCAGTGTTTCTGGTTGACAAACATTGAAAACATGTAAAATCTGGTTTTCTTAAATAGGTCTACACCCTAGAAAACCTTACCTAAAAATATAACTTTTATATTTCCAAACGACACAATCTTGCACGAGCTTAAATTTTCCCGGGAATGAAATCGAGCTCTCAGGTTGGTTGAGAGAGGAAAAGGGAAAAGTTTAAATGTTTATTGCGAAGTTTTTAACGTCACTATTACTATCAACATTTCTATACAAATAATAAATAACTTTAAAAATGAAGAAAAAAAATGTACCCAATTAAGTATCGCACACCCGTTACAATATGATCCAATATCATATCGTGTTTCAATCCTTGTTCACGTGATGACAAAAATACACCTGTATATGTAACTTAACTTTTTAAAGAGGTACATTAATATAACCCTTGAATAGTAATCATGCATTTGATATATTTTTATTCATAGGTGTGGGTGGATTAGAAAGTTCAGTAGATGAAAAGTAAGAATATAACTTTATAACTGTATATATGTGTTTTGCATGTATTAGTTTTTAATTAATTATTTAATTTAAAATTATATTTTATCTATATTTACTTTATACACTTCAGTGGTGATTTATCATTCTATAATTATCTATAATATTTATATTATCATTCGATTGTCTGCAATATTTGACCACGATAAAGAGTATATTAAATGTACAATACCAATGAAAATATTGTATTTGTTTGGTTATTTTCGTTGTCACAGTGGTCCATTTTTGTCCATCATAAATTATGTTTTTCAACAGTCACTCTATATCAATCTTAAATATATATAAATATACGAAGGTTTATTATATAAATTAACGGGTATATAATATTAGTCATGCGATAAGTTGGCCTTCAGAATACATGTATTCAACACGTAAAACGGCATCAATTAATTTAAATTACAATTGTAAGTGTCGAATGATTGTTGTGACTGTATGCGTTGTCTTTCCGCAACACAAAAAATTCTCGACCAATATAATATACAAGGTAAGAATGTAGTTTATGTATCCGATTACTTTTGTTCTTATATTAAAATGTTTAAATCAAAGGATTAGAAAGTTTTAGAACTAAAATATATGTTGTGGTAACCAGTGTTGGATCCAGAAATTTTCATAAGTTGGGCCCCATGACTGTCATGCTTCAGTGATTCCCTACATCAACCATTTTTTTCAAGAAACAGGGAGGGGCAGGTCCCCCTCTTAATTCGCCTCTGATAATCATATCCGCTTCAAAAAATATCACAGATAGTTTATCATGTATTACGTTAAATATTTTTTTCAAGTGAGAAACTAAAGAGTAAAATGCGAGTGTTCTTGGGATCTTAAATATTATACGTTTTTTTTTAACTGGAAGTCAGAATAAGTTCAATTTATTGTCGAGCCTGCAACTTTTGTTGCAGAAAGCTCGACATAGGGATAGTGATCCGGCGGCGGCTACGGCGGCGGCGGCGTTAGCTAACTTCTTAAAAGCTTTATATTTTAGAAGGTGGAAGACCTGAATGCTTCATACTTTGTATATAGATGCCTCATGTTACGAAGTTTCCGTCAGTCACATGTCCAATGTCCTTGACCTCATTTTCATGGTTCAGTGACCACTTGAAAAAAAAGTTCAAATTTTTTGTAATGTTGAATTCTCTCTTATTATAAGTAATAGGATAACTATATTTGATATGTGCGTACCTTGCAAGGTTCTCATGTCTGTCAGACAGTTTTCACTTGACCTCGACCTCATTTCATGGATCAGTGAACAAGGTTAAGTTTTGGTGGTCAAGTCCATATCTCAGATACTATAAGCAATAGGGCTAGTATATTCAGTGTATGGAAGGACTGTAAGGTGTACATGTCCAACTGGCAGGTGTCATCTGACCTTGACCTCATTTTCATGGTTCAGTGGTTATAGTTAAATTTTTGTGTTTTGGTCTGTTTTTCTCATACTATATGCAATAGGTCTACTATATTTGTTGTATGGAACGATTGTAAGGTGTACATGTCTAGCGGGCAGATGTCATGTGACCTTGACCTCATTTTCATGGTTCAGTGGTCAAAGTTAAATTTTTGTGTTTTGGTCTGTTTTTCTCATACTATATGCAATAGGTCTACTATATTTGTTGTATGGAACGATTGTAAGGTGTACATGTCTAGCGGGCAGATGTCATGTGACCTTGACCTCATTTTCATGGTTCAGTGGTCATAGTTAAATTTTTGTGTTTTGGTCTGTTTTTCCCATACTATATGCAATAGGTCTACTATATTTGTTGTATGGAACGATTGTAAGGTGTACATGTCTAGCGGGCAGATGTCATGTGACCTTGACCACATTTTCATGGTTCAGTGGTCAAAGTTAAATTTTTGTGTTTTGGTCTGTTTTTCTCATACTATATGCAATAGGTCTACTTTATTTGTTGTATGGAACTATTGTAAGGTGTACATGTCTAGCGGGCAGATGTCATGTGACCTTGACCTCATTTTCATGGTTCAGTGGTCAAAGTTTTTATCTTATACTATATGCCATAGGTCAACTATATTTGGTGTATGGAAATATTTTATGATCTTTATGTCAGTCGCACAGGTTTTATTTGATCGTGACCTCATTTTCACGGTTCATTGCACAGTGTTAAGTTTTTGTGTTTTGGTCTATTTTTCTTAAACCATATAAGTAATAAGTCAACTATATATGTTGTATAGAAGCATTGTTAGCTGTACATGTCTGCCTGGCATGGTTCATCTGACCTTGACCTCATTTTCAAGGTTCATTGGTCTATGTTTAGTTATCTTGGTTAATGTTAAGTTTATGTGACAGTTGTTATAAAGCTTAGCTTTATACTAAGGACTATCAACATAATATCAGTGATTAGTATAGAAGGCGAGACATTTCAGCGTGTGCACTCTTGTATTTCAACAGTTCAAACTTATATCGTTTTTTTTTTTTTTTTGTGTCTTTATTTCTGTGTACAACTATTTGATTTGTTTGGTGAATATTAAAGTATATTCTTTTAGTATTGTTCACTAGTAGGACTACAGTGTGAATATCGGGCATATTATAGGACAATTACATATATGTTAGTCATAATGTGATAATATCTCGCATAATATTGGCAATCCCATTTTGATATAAATAAAACCTAAATATAGTAAAGGGTATTTCTGTGTTCAAAAAATAGAAAATACCGTGTTGTGACATTGGATAATATTTAATACAAGCACTGTTAACAGTTATTACAAATCACATACTAGTTGTACTTCTTTTGAAAGACATTAGGTCAGTCGGACAAAAAATTACAAGGTCATAACTGTGATAACATAGTTTTTTTTTAACTTAAATCCCACACTTAACATTTGTGTATTGATGGTGCATATACATATATATATAGCTTCCACAAAAGAAAATAATGTAAAAGTGTGGACACAGATCAGTGTGGATAGTTGTTGGTAAATATTTGCTTAACATACACGATATCTTATAGTTCACTGGAATCCCTCGATACTTTCAAAACTTGTAATGTTATTCAAAACAATATGGTCATTAATTTATAATTTTAGCATACATCCTTCAACAATGCCTTTGAGGTCGCTGTTGTCTCTGGGTTTAGTTCTACCAGTCACTGAAGCTTACCTATCGTCAACTGAAGCGTTTATTCAAACAAGTACAGGACTGCATCATGTGGAAGAGGAAATTCGTTTTCTCAACAGAAATAAACGGACACTGAAAACAAATTTTGGTCCACAATCGACATACAGAGCTAATAATGGTCTGACATGTCTCGTCTGTCCTCCTGGTTTTTACCGAAAATCTGACTGCATAACAAATGGCACAATAGCAGCGTGTGAACCATGTAAGGGCGGATATTACAATAACCAGTACAACATAGCAACTAGCTGTGCTCAATGTAGTGCTTACTGTATTGACAAGAATGCTGTACCGGAAACCACGTGTAACGCAACAGCTGATATGAGATGTCGTTGTAAAGATGGATATTTCAATCATTCAAAGGGTAGTGGTGAATGGATATGTTTACAGCATAGTCCTTGCCAACCTGGAACAGAACTTAGGAATACAGGTAGGCAATCATCGTATACAGACCAAGCTGACCTTGAGTAATTATTTTGTTAAGTTACTTTTGTTTTCCCTTTCAGTTATGAACAAGTTACATATAGTTGTTACTTCAGGCGTGGATCCTAAGAAAATTTTCAGTTAGAGAATTTCGACGAAAATTTTTGGCAGTTTTACCGAAAAATTACATTTTTTTCTGTTTGAAAAAGGGAACGGGTGCGCCCTCGTTTGAATTTGCACCCGTCTTCTTATCGTTAAATGCTAAGGGAGAAGTTTTCTTTATGGTCTATCTACTTAAAATTGCGATATATATCTAGAATTGCTTCACATACTCTACTCATCTACTTTGTCCGACTGCTGTTGCTCCTCAATCTTAAGGCCTGCTACTCAAATTAAGAGTTCAGACTACGGAATGGTATTTCAAATGTAACGTTCTATAATAAATGACTAAACTGTCGGTGGTATTTTCAAATACTTCTGTAACCGTATAACCACGAAAGTGATGTACACAAAATGTATCTTGACTACTAACAGTTCCACGACAATATAAAAGATGGTGTCTATTTTTGTACTATTATAACATTTTAGGAACACCTGAACACAATACAGTATGTACTATGTGTGAGAACGGAACGTTTTCTCCTAACGTGTCATTAACAGCAAAATGTTTGCCATGCTCGACATGTGATGGTGAGCGAAAAGTTCATAAAGCATGTAATGGAAAAACTGACGTCATATGTACTTCACATGGTGAGTGGGTTATACAAATATATGTTACGTCTTGCTCTATGTTTGATGGTTTAAAATGCAATAGCTCAATTTACATGTTAGATTTTAGTAGTAGCAAATATTATAACTGGGAGTTGAGGTGGTAGTATTTAGTTCAAAATAAATGATTTTATATCTAATAAATAATATTTTGGAAAATAGGAACTTAATTTGAGATTTTTTTCATTGACAAATTAACTTAATAAAGCATATGATTTATGCTCCAGCAAAAATCAAGCGCGTTATGTTTTGATAAAGAAATGTTCCCTTTATATTTTAGATAATACCGCAGTCCCACTAGGCCACGTTCGCACTACGATCTGTGAGACAAATGAAAATTTTGACGATCGTGTAGATCGCTGTATGGTTGTATCACGGTCGTGGTGAGGTCTTCAAGATCGTAATGAGCGTTGCCAACTTTCAACATGTTCAAAACAATCGTGATGTGGTCGTGGCGAAATCATATCGTAGCAGAAGCGTAATTAGATCGCAGTAAGGTCGTGGTAAGATCACAAAGGTCGCAATACCATCGTTGTGAGAGCGTAGCAAATGCGTGTTTACATTCGGAGATACTGCACTACGTTCTCACAGCGACGTTATTTCAACCTCACTACGACCATCACGTTCTCACCTCGATCCAACTACGCTTCCACTACGACTATACCACGTTTACACCACGCTGTTCAAGACCATAGTACTATTCTAGCACGCCCATTGCGTCCTCATCACGCTCTTCTTACGACCTGACTACGTTCATACTACGACCATCATTATCAAGGTTTAGTTTGTTTGTTTGTTTGTCCTTTTTCTCTTACTGCGCCACAACCATGTTTGACACATATGTGTCATCCCTACTATCATTTACTAAAATATTGTCATTTGAGCTTGATGGACCAGCAATAGGTTGTGATTCAGGTTTGATTGGTCTACTATCAGATAGATTTGCTATTAGAGCTCCCTCGGCCTAATTATCTACCCTTACCATCACGCCCAAGTGTTCTGATAAATTTTGGTGGCATTAATGCGTTGTTTTCTGAGAAATTAACGTATTAATCAGAAATAGAAGGAATGGAACAGTATTGATATGGAACACGATGTTGACCTTATTGCTAAGAACGTAGTGAGATCGCGGTATGAACGTAGTATATTCGTGGTAAGAACGTGCTATAATCGCAGTAGAAGCGTCAAGCGGGGTAAGATCATGTTGTAATCGGATAACTCGTGGTATGGTCGTAGCGAGAACGTAATGAGCGTATAGTAGGATCATGATAATCGGAGAAAGAGCGTGGTGAGAACGTGGTATAATCATAGCGGGATCGTTGTAGAAGCGTAATGAGGACGTAGTATCATCTTGAAAACAAATAGAATTAACATTTTCATGCCGCTCATACCGCGACCTCACTACGATCTGAATAAAATTGAGAACGCGGTGAGCGTGGTCAGATCGTGGTCTAGTGGGACTGTGGCTAAAAATCGAGCACAGTTTTTATCGCTACCCAATTTGTCAAATGACAGTCCAAATTTCTTTCTTTATCGCACTAGACTTATATTGAAGAATCTAAGAGATTGATTTATTACTAAATGTGTACTCGCCTTTAACATGCATGACATATTTGCCACTGGACGGTTATCAATCGATCAATTAATTAATTTAATAAATAATTTTAGCATGTTGCATGTTGTAGATGAGCCGCCAATAATGTACATAGTTGTTCCTGTAGTTTTAACTTTCATAGCTGGTATAGTTATAGTTGTGGTGTGTCTTTACAGAAAGGGGAAACTAGTCCTTTGCAAAACGGCTTGGTACGTTTTCCTTAATGAAACTATTTCTATGTACAGGTATAGAACGTATGCTAATTTTGTAATTATCAAAGTTTGCATTATTATAGGAAACGAATTGTCTACATGCTATTGTAAAAATATTCCGAAAAACACGACCGAAATAAAAAAAAAATACGAAACATCCGGAGGTTGGCATTATTTCTCACAACTTTTTTAGTTCATCGATACTATCACTATTCATTTTAAACTTGAAGGTACTCTATTCAATCAAACTCGAAGGTCCTCTATGTTTGATTTAAAGTGTTTGACTCTAAACATTTGATGACAGTGGTACATAACATTATTTATCTACACAGGCATTTGTCTCTAAAACTTTTTCTCTTAGCATGGATTTTTAAATTCTTTTGATTGACAGAAAACAAGTAACAAAAATAAACCCTGGCACACCCAAAATAAATATACACACAAATTACAAATGCATTTTTATACCAACCAGGAACATATATATAGATATACTATTCCCAGTACCAACACATACCCAAAAGAGTAGAAATATAGAAAGAATGATATATAAATACATTCAACTCTATGGTTGATACGTCACAAATGTAGATGAGATTGAAATTAGATGAGAACGAAATCTATTTGTGTGTTTCCCTTTGTTTTGTCTTTTAGTAAGAAAATGGATGAAGATTGTAAGCATTATGTCGGAATAGACTTAAACGAGAATACAATCAATGAACGAAAAGAATTGTGTTGTCCGAAAGCTGAACTTGAAATCGAAATATACCCCATACCACAAAAAATCAACAATCAAACAGGTACTTTTTCAAGGATGTATTTTTCTGACTTTTCAGTCTCGTTCAGTCTCGTTAAAATCTCGTTCTTGAATTATTTCCAAATCATGCGAGACAAGTGAAAAATTTAATTAGATTATAGAAAACTTTTAAGGTTTATATTTCCATAAGATTAAGAAGGATCTCATGATACAGGTTTATCAATAGACACTTTAACTGTAACAGTTGATGATTTTGTTTAACATTATTTTCTATAAAACTGGAAGCTTTTATAAATAGACTAAAATGTAAAGATATATGAATGTATTGTGGGTTCAAATAAAATAAAATATTTGCACTTCTTCGATCTTAGAAGCAAGCTTTATAGTTGAAGTAACTAAACGTATTCATTTATTATTTAACATGCGTTCTTTTTCCTAGACGACCAAATCCAAAATGGTGCTACATGGAGTCAGTTATTCTTGGAAGTTTCTGCAAATATACGCCTTGCGGATTCCATCTGGATTGATTTCTTGAGAAAACTGTTCAGTAAGTATGCGTTTTTATTTTACTACAGACTTTTTTTCTTAATTTGTCATTGAGTTTTTGTCCCGCCTTGGCAGAGTCAAAAAGCGAGACATAGGTATGCTGTTTCCTGCGTCGGCGGAGGCGTTGTCAATTTGGCGTAGACAAATTGTTCATCAGGTTGAGATATATTTGTCCGGAAATTTTTAGATGATTGTTAGGTTGCTTCCCCTGAATTAGTAATTGTAAGGACAAAAGTCATTTTGTCGTTTTCGGTTATTATCTTGAATATTATTATTGATAGAGATAATGTATTTACAGCAATAATGTTCAGCAAAGTAAGATATACAAATAAGTAAACATGACCAAAATGGTCAATTGACCCCATAAGGAGTTATTGTCCTTTAAATTCAAATTTAACAATTTTTCGTAAATTTTTGTAATCTTTTGCAAGTCGTCTCCTTAAACAACTGAGACAAATTCAACCAAACCTGGCCACAAATAACCATTAGAGTATTTAGTATTTAAAATGTGTCCGATGACACTGCCTGTAAACAAACATGGCAGATATGGCTTAAAATAGAACATAAGGGAAAGTTCAGTATAGTTGACTTGTATCTATGAAACTAGAGCAAAAGTATAACGGTTGCACAATTGTAAATAAGAATATCATATGAGCGACACAGGCTCCTTGGAGCCTCTGGTTATATTTTTCAAAACGTTCATAAAAATTAATTAATTAATCCAGACTAATCTCTTCATTTTTAGGTAAAGTATGTCCAAATGTTGAAGAAATAGATAACAAAATAGATGAAAATGTCATAAACCATAAACACGACGGAGTAAAGGAACAAATATACCGATGTTTAATTGCCTGGAAGAAAAAAGCTGCCGATGACGCTTGCCTTGAAGATATTCTACAAGCTTTAGACAAATGCCGCATGCAAGAATTCAGCGGTCAATTAAGACTGAAGTATGCATCTCTATATCCTAGGACAGATATAGCTGAAGCTGATGAATGTCTAAGAGTGCAAGACTAACTTTAAAAAAAGGCGTTTGCAGTGGGGGATTCAAAAGGGGGTTCCGTGGGTTGGAACCCTCTATTTTGGGACGATCAAAGCATTTGAATGGGAACATATAGTTGGAAGCCACTCCTTTATCCTGGTTGGATCCATCCCTGCGTTGTTCTTTGCAAGTAAAGAAATAAGACATGCTATAGAATATTTCTAAAACTTTATAATGTTAGTTTTTGCACATGCATGTATTTAAAAAAAAATTGTCGGTTATTTCTAAAAGACATTGACCTGTGTCTTCCAATATATTTTGACAATGACAACAGTCTTTCGGACAGTTGAGGGACTAGCGACGCTATAGCTACAAAGGCTGTTTAGAATAGGAGCATTCGATGTCTTTCTACCATGCGGACATATTGTGTCATGTAATGACTGTGCGCCTGCAATGGGAACATGTCCCGTATGTTGAATTTCTACCATGAGGGCAACTTGTGTGTTGTATTGATTGTACTCCTGAAATGAGAAAATGTTCCATATGTAGAACGAACATCAAAGAAACTTATTTAGTTTCACTTTTAGTTATATGAATCCGTAAATCTGAAAGTTTAGAAAACATGATTTAGAGACTGAGCTGAAGCTTAAAAATCATGTTAATTTTTTTTTTGATAAACTTTTATTTTTAAACCAATGACAAAAGAATGAAATTGCGGCGTCATTATTTATAGATAATAACAATGTTATCAACGGAAAAACTTTTTTTTATGTAATACTGTTTGATTTTTTGCGAGAAGTGCAGAAAACAAACATTCAGCTTATGTCACTGTTACAACATATTTTGTTTGATATATGTTTGCAAGTTTGTTCAATAGATTTTATGAATGACGCCCATCTTTCAATGGATTTTGTCATCCGCATTTTTTTATATAGGTTTTGCCATCAGCATCTACCTTCAAATGGATTTCCAATTATTATATATATTTGTCCTACAATTGAGTTCTTCTTAAGTTATTCAAGTTTTGTCTAGTCAAATAATTTATGAATAGAAAATTTAAAGTGTTTGACTTCGTTTTATTTTTGCAGAATTATTCCACTTATATAATAGAATTTTTATTGCAAAGACGGTTGTTTTGAAAGAATACATATAAAAGAATCTGTAATGTAATTAATCAAATGAAGCTGTACATATTATTTCAAGAAAGGATTATGCATTGTTCAAACGAATCCTGGATTTAAAAAAAAACCAAAATGATAGATTATGACAAGTAAACTTGTTCGCCTCATGAACCCCGTCCGACGGAAAACGGTTTTCAGCGTTTTAGCTGCAAAATCTTATATACAAAAATATTAAATTTACTGGTTATTTAATTATGAAAATTATAATATACATGATGAAAAGTTCAAAGAATTATGAATAATTTACCATAACATCTGTCTGGTAAATTAAATAACGCAGTGCAATCGAAAATATAAAAAAAATATTTACAATATGCATTGCCCAGCGTAGATCAGCGTATCCCTTCAATTAAGCAGTACACCCTGTTTGGTATTTTCATATCTATTCCGTTCTGACTGATATATACGTTTAGCTTAATTAATAGTACATATTGACGATCCTTCATTTAAAAAAAATAGGCACACAAACACATACACACAAAGTCGATGCCTAATGCAAAAGTTCTGTTCTGTTCATACTATCGTAACAAAATTCAAGAAATTCATATGTCTTTATATCCTCGACTGTAAAATCCCTACCTGCTTAGGAATTTGAATAATTGTGGTCATTACACGCAGATCGGAGAGTACTCAAAATTACTGGAAGCTAGTTGATTGATTGATTTTCAAACATCCAGTGTCAAATATTTATGCAATTTCAGGACAAAAAAAAATACAATAAATACAACAGGGAGCTAGGTCCTGTAACAGGTGTCATACAGGACGAAGGTCTGGATATTTGAAAATGCCATGCATTGGAAAATGATGGATTATTGGATAGGTGCAGAAATTTTGCCTTTCAGTAGACCAACAACGAACTCCTTAAAGAGTGCATTCTCTCTACAGCTAGACATCGGATTTAATCTCCCCATTCTGACCAGACGTGACTGTATTTATACATCCTGCACAGCCAAACGGACGACCAATAGTGACAAGGGTTTTATTGTTGATTCGGGTGAAGACAAAGTGGAAAGCTAGTTGAAAACTAACAACAACTAATTAACCAAATCATGTGTCTATGTTGAGGTTCATTCAAGTTTTTGTTGACAGAAGTGAAATGATCTGAACCAAAGTTCTAGTTTATAGTTTCTGACTATATAAGGTAAAATCATATAAAACATTCAATTCTATCCAATATTCCATTCGCTAAGGACGAGAGACTAGTGTACACATGACATTCGATAATCAAAGAGTTTTGACAACTTCACTGGCGTTCATCTACAGATAACGTTGTTTATTATTTTTATTAACAAACAAAGTATTTGTGAAAAAAAATATGTGTAGGCACGTGCCTAAAGCGCCTAACGGCAGCTACGCCCCTGGCAGTATTGGTTTTGCTTATTGTTTATGGTCGTACGGTGACCTCTAGCTGTTAATTTCTGTGTGATTTGGTCTTTTGTGGAGAGTTGTCTCATTTGCGATCATACCGCATCTTCTTTTTTATACATGTATTGTCATTAGTCTCTTTTTTTAATGAAATTGAGAATGGAGAAGAGAAATGTTTCACAGAGACAGCAACCAAACCAAAGAGCAGAAAACAGCCGGATACCACCAACTAGTCTTCAACACAGCGAGCAAAATACCGCAATGGGAGGCGGGCTTCAGCTTGTAAGTCCTTACCTATGATCAACGGACTCATGAACGAAGTGGCTAAAACAACACGCGTAAAAATCACAACTTAAAAACACTAAATTAGTACAGAATTCAAAATAGTATTTGATAAAACTCACAATAAGATAGAGACGAAAAACTGTGAAGCAAGCATCAAAACTTAGAAATCAAAAAGAGGCTAAAGAAATATTGCCTCCTTCCGCCCAACAAAAAAAAAACCTAAACCGAAACGACGAAAAGACCACAATATACCAAACACACCATACACAAACTTAAAGACTTGACAACACGAACCCCAATATCCGGGATAATAATTTTTGCATCATATACCCGTATAAGAAATCTATTAAACAGTACGAAATGAAAGACTTTCAGAAATAAGGTTGCGCTTTATATTTTTATATATATCTTTTTTGTGTGAACTTAACATTCTTTTTTCGTCATTTTAAAAAATAACATCCAAAATATAGATGTGATAAGATAAGATAAATGATAGTTTATCTCCGTGTCACATATTGATCTATAATAACTAAAATACAAAACAACATAAAAAAAGGGTTCAATACCCAGCCTATAAAGACTTATGAGACATGCACTGTGTATTCAAATTAAAGCTATAATAATTATACTAAAGGAAAAGTCTTTGACACAAAGGTAAAGTAATCTTTCACACCATTTAAAACTTAATATATATGTACACATCCGAATTATAATGCTATTGTATACAAGGTCGTATCGTGAAAGTTTGAAATGAAAGTAATGGTAGATTTAGTCTCTTCGGGAGAAGTGAGGCAAGACGAGGGCATGCAGTTGGCCGCTGCGGATCAATGATTCGTTAAGTTTGTGATCGGTCAGTTTTGGGGAAACCAATAATCGAAGGCCACTTACATTTGGTATGCACTTGTATTCGCATTATCACATCCTATATTTTGTCTATTTACTTTTAAAAAATCGTCTTCCATATTTAATATATTAAAATTGTTGAGGTCAGTTTAAGGATGACAATTTATAGTGAGTCGACTAATTTTGGTATGCAGATGTATTAGCAGAAGTAAGTAGATTATCTGGTTATACTCATTCATTCATGGTTCTTTGACGTTACATGTTTTGGATAGTGTAAATGTTTAATTTGCCATTTTATTTCAACATTAGAATTGTACTATCAAAATTGCATATAAGACAAGACATTAGAGTACTATTGATGAGTCAAAAGTTTATTTTGGACAACGGATTTACATGACAATGACCAATTTTATCGTCCTGAACATGCATGGAATATTTACCACGTGAAGCAACCAACCGATTGATAAAATACATGCATAGAGTGAATAAGATAGCACATAATACAGTACTACAAACTGATACTAAAAAAGACAAAAGCTACTTTTAACGTTTAACCAGTTTACTGCTTTGAACAGTTAGGATTTTCAGATCCAAAAATAAAATTCCATTGATGAATTTCATTTTATAATTTGGATATACTACTATCAAGTCCTCCCAAGGAATTCTGTGATCAAACTTTCCAGGACGAAATCAAGATCATGGCTTCCTTGTCAAATTTGAGGAGATGCATGACCTTCGCTGACAGTGAACATGGAACATACATTTGAGAAATATGTATACATTTACGTTAATTGTGTTTTTGTTTTTATTTTAATTGATCAGTGCAATTATATGGAGTCATCAATATGACCTATGCTGGACCAAAGCTTTTATATCCTTATGATATTTTTGGACTATTTGCGGACCATTTTCCTACCATCTTCCGCAAACAGTCAAAACATATCATAAGGACCTAAAATGTAAAAGGTACATGTCCGCAGCTAATATTACCCTAAATGCCGGACCAAGCTTTCTTTCTTTTATTTATTATTTTTTTAATTACTTATATAATGATGTACTTGATCTTTTAAGATCAAGTACATGTAAAACATATTACAAATTAAATTATATCTTTAAATGTTATACTTCATTAATTCGTAAAATCCCTATCACAGTTAAAGGCCTATATACATTTGATTTAATGCATTGAATGATATACAGTAAACATTCGCATAAGGGTGTGCAGTTTATTCAGTAGTAGCTTAAGTTACAATATAAATATTTAATTTGCTTATCTTGAACAGGCCACTTGAGCACACCAAAAGGTAGGGATTTTTAACTCGATTTACATTTGTTATTGAAATCATTATTATTTATTATTATTTTTTTTTTTTGCAAATGTAAAATTTTATGGAAAATTCTTGAATTTAGATAATATGTAGCATTGTAACTGCATCGGTCACCAGTAACTGTTATCACGGAATTTTAATAGGCCTTCTTTCAAAAATAATATTACCAAAACGTCTTATGAACTCATAATGTTATACTAGTATATTGTACATACTGCTGGTTCAATTTAACTTATGTATTCTAATGTACCGGATAAATCAGCGAGAAAAAAAAACCAATCTATTTATAACTAAGAATAAACAACTATGATAAAAGACAACCGTCATATGCAAGTTAACTAACAGTAGTACATGTCTGTATTATTGTTTGGGCGTTGTCGGGTATATATATATCTTATTTTAGAACCTGGATTTTTTTAAAACTATTTATATCTATTTCCACTAAATCAGTATGACTTACTCACTGTTGTACCAACAAGCAAACATATTGACTGACGTTTAATAACAAGTTGTGTAATGCTTGAAATGAAAATCGATGGTAAAAAATCAATGACTTAACGTCCAGTCGCAAATATTTCACGCATGTTCAGGGCGATGACTGTGAAGAAAAATTATACAAGAAAATATCGATCTGACCTAGTGAAAGTGCCTTTATTAATAAATATTTTTCCATCCTTTTATCTTTCTTACTTCTGTTCATTTTGATACCGTTTTTTTTTAAATTTTTTTTTTTTTATCAAATATGAAAGAAATCTGTTATTAAGATTTAATATATGTTAAAGTATCTTGTCATGGTTCGACAGATTTTGAGTTGAGAAAAAAAATTATCTTTCATGTTGTTTACATTTTTATTTGAGATAAACCAACACATCTATATATATGACGAAGTAACATCCCGAAAGTACCAAGCTACATGTATGTAGATCTTGTCGTAGAGGTGTGATTTGATCATTTTTTTTTCCTTCAATTTTTGGAAAATGAATTGAGATAATATCAAAATTCAAAGTCATATTTAAAAAGAGATTTACATCGTTCACTTTTATGAAAACGCAAGGTAACACAGTGCAGGTTGTTTTATAATCGTTCTTAATAATATCCTGGTATGAAGTCAGCGGATTTACCTTTAAAAGTTGATGTCTACTCTTACAAGTCTAAGCCAAGGAGTTATCTTTTTGTGATCATTAAAAGTGAATAAATTAAATATGATAATAGTTGATGTTTTTTTTTTGGATGTATCTCTGTTTGTTCCCATCTAATTTTCAACTGATTCAGGGGTTGTCGTTTGTTGCTGTGTAACATATTGATTTTTCGTTCATTTTTTTTGTACATAAATTATGTCATTAGTTTTCTCGTTTAAATTGTTATTTTTGGGCCTTTTATAGCGATGTGGTATGGGCTATGCTCATTGTTGAAGGCCGTATTGTGACCTATAGTGGGGATTTTTGTGTCATTTGGTCTCTTTGGGAGAGTTGTCTCATCAGAAATCATACCACATCTTCTTTTTGATCGACACATAAACGGACAAATTATTACACATCATTGTTTGAGACGTACCCTAAAGTTAGGGTGAAGATATTATGATCTTACGACACATAATTATATGTCCTAAAGTTAAGACGAAACATGCCATATATCTTTAGTTAAGAGAGCTTCGAAATCAGGACTTAGGACAGAGACGTGTCATGGGATGATCTAACTACACGTCCGTATCTTAAGATAGCTCTGAGAACACCACCTCCGGTTCTTCTTTATAGTTGGTGAAGAGTCCTGTTGACTGCAAAAACAATGGGCATATTGGAAAAAATAACCTTTAATAGTGATTCTTGGAAAGGCTGACCTAACACAATTCTATAAAATACATTTTCTTTTTTTGTTAACCGAAAATCCCCTTGGAGTGCCTTTCACATTGCACGAAGTTGTCAATTTCATTAATGGATGATTTTAAGGGTCATGACCTTTTTAGCCAACTGGATGAATCAAAATATGCAAACAGGTGGCGAGGACTTTAAAATTTATAATTTAACTACCGAGATTGGATAAATCGGATAATCCACGAGTAATTATGTAGGCATCTGTTTCTCTAATGATTAAAAAATACATTTTCTTTTTTTGTTAACCGAAAATCCCCTTGGAGTGCCTTTCACATTGCACGAAGTTGTCAATTTCATTAACACCTGTTTGCATATTTTGATTCATCCAGTTGGCTAAAAAGGTCATGACCCTTAAAATCATCCAATGATCTTTTGAGATCACCAGCAACCACACGTTGATTAAATCTTTTTATGCAACGGGTTCTGAAAGGGATAATTTTTCATAGAATTAGAGAAACTTCATAAACAATTTTTTTTATTCTTTTTAAAAAATTAATATTAAATGTGCAATAATTAATTCTTATTATATCTTAGTATATTTAGCAAATCAAACAATAATTACCTTTTTTTTAACCAAGAACATTGTACTTCATAAAATAATGTGAAAAAATCAGAACTTTAATATTTTTTAAAATGGGACATTACAATCGGGAATAAACCTTCCTGGGACAGGGGTGTTATCATAAGACCTATACAAATCATTCAAGAAAAGCTTCAATTATCAGATTGGCACTGAGCACACAAAAAACATACAAAACAGACAAAATCACAGCCAAGCTACCATTTTAAGTGCACAAAAAGTGAATGTAAACGTATTTTAAAAACATTCATTTCTGTATATCTGAACATGTACTAGTACCAAATTATTAACGATAAATGCTTAAAGATGGCTTAAAACTGTAATTTGAAAGATATAGGTCAATGTTGAGTTTACCCAACCCCCCAAAAGAAATGAATGGACACGTTTTACAAAAGTTGAATTTTATTGGCAGTAAAACAACATTCAGAAGGAAATTAGAATCCTTTCGGATGACAGGTCCTTGGATAAATAATTTTGTAAACGATGCCAGAATTGCATTATTGATAATCTATGAATATCTGATTTGTCTAAACAAGGAATAATTGTATATTTAAATATACAATTTCTTTTTCTAAACAACATGAAAATACGGACCATTGTAGGGTCCTTGTACTTTTTTTGTGTATTTGTGAAATATGTGAAAACTTTTCCAACTAAATAATTCAAATTCTTCAGCATTCAAATTTCGATAAATTTCCTAAACTTTCGAATGTTTGCTCTGTCAGCGCATCAGTATGAGAAGATATTTGCAAATCAATCAATTTGTGTGACAATAAGAAAATGGAAGAAAGATTATCTGACCGAACTTTCCTCTTCGTTTTTAGCGAACGCCAATACGCATTATTTTTCAGACATGATACGTGCATTGTTTTATCCTACAAATTATTTGTGTTAAATGTTACGTAAGATAAAAATAAAATCTCTGGTTCATTTCTTTTTTTTGCCCATAAAGATCGACATTTTAGGGTGTAAATCGCTTCGACTTAACTAAAAAAAATGACATGTGACGTAAGAAGATATTTGTATATATCTGGATATATACCCTTTCAATTAAAATATCAGAATATCCTTTGAAGTTAATCCTGTCCATTTTGAGTTTTTCTATATAGATCTTAAGAATGCGATTTGCTCTTTCTACACCAACAATGACGTTTGGCATCAGATGATATTTGTATATATATCTAGATATATAATACCTTATCAAACTATCTCATTCTGAATATCCTTTGAAGTTAATTCGGCCATGACCAACAATCAAGATAACATTGCTTTCTAATTTAGTAATAAATATACTAAGCGTAATAAAAAGTATATCGTATGACAATATGACGCAATGGATTAATTGCTATGATTTTTGGCAACATTGCAAGCAATTTTTAACTATCATTATAAACGAGGACATCAAAGGTGTTGCAGGTGAGCCTATAAAAACATTTTTTTAATCGATAAAATCTATTTAATGAAGAATTTTAAGAAAGTTAGTTTTTTGTTTGTTTGTTTGTTTTGTGTTTTGATGGGTGTTTTTAATACATCAAATGAATTTTACTGCTAGATCATATTCAAGCAGAGAGTATGGTATGCTGGTGCATCGATCCGTGTCGTGTAAATAAAGTTCATATCAATTTTACAATCCCCTTATTTTAGTTCTACGGAAGCACTCACTCCTATTCAAGCCCAGCAACTCGCCTTACCGTAGTCATACTAATTATTTTTTACAAGATCTATACGTGATTTATATTTAGATTTGTGGAATTAACTTTTAAAACTTCATAGTATCTTCATATCTACATATCTATCATCTCAAAAATCGGCATGGTGTCGAAAAGGAATGTGTAAGAGTTACTTTTATTTTTTTTCTAAAAAATATTTAAATATGATTTTTTAAATATTCAATTTAACCCCGCTTTTTTTTCTCCTACAAACTTTGAATGAAAACTTGTTGTGATGTTCTAATAGTTCACCTTTGAACTTAAACATTTAATAGATAAAAATACTTAATTTAAATATAAGTACACGTAAATACAGTTCTATAATTAAATGATTTTTAAACTGCTGTGACGCCTTCAACATGTTAAATACCCCGAATCTGTACTCCGAAGGTAATTTATAAATTTTCCAAGAAAATGAAAACTCTTGAAAATGAAGGTTACATTTTCAAGAAAATAATGATTGTGTACATATTAAAGATATCATATTTACATACAGATAATCATAGTAGTAATATATAATATGCATAATAAATTATAATTCTTCAACTAAAATAATCCGGATTAAGATAAAAAAAAAAAAACAACCTCACAGCCAGTTGATAGACACACAGAAAAAAGCCATTCCTGTATGTTCACGGTCGAACACATACATCCCCCCATAAAAAGAGAAATTCAAAATAGGGATTGCGAACTATTTTTGGTGCTTATATCCACGTCATCTGGACTTTGATAATTAGTTATCTATCTCTTTTGCAATCATAATGAATCAATGATACAATAGAAAAACAAGTACCTTAATCTTAGTGATCTCCCATCCTTTTATAGACAATATAGCAGGTAACTTGTACCATTTTGGTTACTTTCTACAGTGTGACTTGTATTGACGCATTGTGTTATATCGAAAATAGAAGAAGATAGCAATATAAAATAACAATAGGTATCATAAGTTAAAAAGAGGGGGACAAATACAAACAATAGTCTACATATCAATACAAATATCATCATTAACCCTTTCACACTCTCTAGCTTCAAAAATGGTTTCCTTATGTTTGATTTGATGTGCTCAAACAAGTGTGATTTTTACCATTTTTTTGTTTGTTTTAGCTAAAATGAGTATGACTTTCTTTTATTCTCTCTTATACCTTCTCATTTTCTTTTGAAGATGTAAAACTTTAGCGTCCTTGCTTTACAATTGTTTTTCCTCATAACATTTTTCTATTTCGAAAAGGATTTTGTGAGTTAAGATTCGGCCTTCCACTTATAATAACATGAAAATCAGGATTGCAACGATCTTTTGGCAATAATGCAAACAACTTGTAAATATCATTATACACGAGGACATCATATTGGTTGTAATTAAGTCTATAAAAACATTTTGTCAATTTATAAAGTCTATTAAATGAAGATTTGTTTTATTCATAAAATTTATTTTTAAATGTTAGAATATTTTCAAGCATCCGTGTCGTGTCAATAAAGTTCATACACATTTTACCATCCCCTTTTTCAATTCATAGGGAGCACGCACTTCCATCATGGTCGAGCCACTCCACTGACCATAGTCTTGTTAATTAATATCTACAAGGACTATACAAGATTTATATTTAGCATGTTTAGATTTATGAAGATATTTTTTTAAACTTTATATCTATATATTTATCTTTGATATTTTATTGCAAACCATCAGCATGGTCTTCGGAAAGAAATGTGTAGGTGATAATTTTTATTTAATTGACCAATATTTTAAAGCTCAATTAAGATATTATGATTTTGTACTATTTGAACCATGCTATTTGTTTCCCCCGTGCAAATTTGAATATATTTTTTTTTTTCGGTACGTTCTAATACCTCACCTTCATGTAACAAAACAGTGAATAGATCAAGATATATTACAGTTTAAATATAAGTAAAGGGAAATATACGGTTATATAAATAAACATCTGTGACGCCGTTGATACCCGGATTTGGTACTCAGAATTTTAAACTTTGTATTTAGAATTCCACTGACTCTAATTTAAGGTAAGCTTATGTTTTCGAAGAAATTTAGGATTCGTCTACATTAAAGACAACTTTAAAAAATTATAACGAAATTTATAAAAGTAATATATATCATCATTCAATGACATTATCAATTTGATAATCCAGATTAAAAAGGCACTTAAGAAACTAACAGATCAGATCCATTCCTACTTGATCAGGGTCGAACAACTCCACATAAAAAAAATCAAAATAGGGATTGCAACCTATGCTATGTGCTTATATCAATGTGATTTTGACTTACTAATAGTTGTCTATTCTGTATGATAATGAACTAATGATGCAACAGCAAAGCAAGTCTTCTAGTCTTACTGATCTCCCATCATTATATACACAGTAGAGGGTATATCGTTCAATATTGGATTATTTCTACATTATATCTTACATTTACACACTGTGTTATAGAGAAAATAGAAAAAGATAATAATATAATATAATAATCAGAATCAAAAGTTACAAAGAGGGAGAAAATACAAACAATAGTCCACAAATCAATACAAATATCAACATAAACCCTTTCACATCATCTAGCTTCAAAGATGGTTTTCTCTAGGATTGGGTTGGTGTTGCTCAAACAAGTGTGAAAATTGTTTCTGACTATTTTGTCTTATTTCTTTCGTTTCTTTAAGCTAAAATGATGTGCGTCTTTTTTTTATTCTCTTTAATACCTTTTCACTTTCTTTCGAAGAGGTAAAACTATTTAAGTTTCCTTTCCTTTTTGCATAGCATTTTTTCTACTTCGGAAAGCTTTTTGTAAGTTAAAATTCGCCTTTATCTTATAGTAACTTTAAGATTGTACAGTCAGCTACAGCTGTTTAACATCTGTGTCCTATGGTGAGGATCTATGGTCGTTAATGAATGGTTTTCACAGTAAGCCTATTTCAATTATTATTATATTTTGTTCTTATGTTGTACTGTTACACCCCTTTCCCGGGCTAGGGGGTGTCGGTGCGACTTCAAACTAGTTTAATCCCTCTAAATTATGTATGTGCTTGCCAAAATCAGGAGCCTGCTATTAGTGGTTGTCGTTTGTTGCTGTATATCATATTTGCTATTTGTTCATTATTTTGTACATAAATCAGGCCGTTTGAATTATTTGAATTTAAATTTGTAATTTCGGGCCTTATATTCCTGACTATGTGGTGTTATTCATTGTTGAAGGCCGTACGTAACCAGTAACCTATAGTTGATGATTTCTGTGTCATTTGGTCTATACTTGACAATCCTTAAACATCTTCTTATTTTCAAATAATACCAGATGGCCGTATTCTTATAAATACAAGCATCTGATGGATATTTAAAATCGATTAAGCTAACAGTTGGTTAGTCATTTACTTGTGCATGCCTTTAACAAAACTTTAGCCTCTCTACAATTATTCATATAATACAACTTTCCCCACATGAAGACCGAAAAACATACATCAAATTTCAATGACGGATAAAATACATTGGTATTACTTTTTTTTTATTTGACAATTATACTTATAAGTGATTTAAACAAATGATGCTTTTTGTGATATTGGGTAAAAGTAAACTAAAAGTAACAGACTCTGATTTGGTCTTCTTATGTCTAATTCATAATATTCCCCCAGGAGTTGATTACAAAAAACAAGGCCAAATATTAAATTGTTAATATTAACTTCTTGACAAGTTAAATATATAAATAGTCTCAGATGAGAGCGTGATGAATTTAAAAATTTAAAAACAGTTTATAATTTGGAAACCTTAGGCTAAATGTTGTTGATATTGTTGATAAAAACATAGTTAAAGAAAAGATCTCGTGCATTGGATTATAAACTTCTCAAATAAAAGTAAATTAAATTATATCAGTCCCAAATGTAAATACACTTGTACCTACACCTAAATATGTAGAGCATTTGTATGTGCGGTGATTACAGCGATCTGAATTAATGCATTGTAAAATATTTGTCTGTAGGTAAACCCATTATAGGTTCTCCACACTGCGATAGGATATACAAATTGAAAACAACACGTTATAAATGTCATGCGTCCGAAGTGTTTTCTGGATTTATCTTCACCAGGAACGCTCACAGCCTAATAGCCGAAAGCCAACAGAAGGATTCCAGAACACTTTTAAATTTACATCTGCTATATTGGTTTCATAATACTATAGGGTCACATGTGGATTATTTCTCGTATGTGATTATGTATTGCTGATCATATTTGCAGTTTTCAAATGCATAGTACGAATGAACTATTCATATGAATAAAAATCTAAATCCAGCACATTGTCAAAATACAAAAACGAATGAATATTAAAAGTCTTTAAAATGTGAGACAAAATACAAGACAAAAAAGTCTGACTAATTATTTGGATGATTGTTGCCTGCTCTACGCCGAGTTGCAAATAAATCGTTTATGGTCAATTTTCAATTATTTAATTTCAGGCAAGACAAATGCAAATGCTTTACATACTAACGTTATTTTTTTCCCTGGCTGGACGAATGATTAACTGTCTTCCACATGTTGAAATATCACATACCATTTTGACCAAAGCATATATACAGAGTAATACGGCACATAGAGAGAAAAGGTCTCCTCCTGGGATTAATTTTGGACCTCATTCTACCTACCTGGCCTCGAACGGACTAACATGTTATGTTTGTAGACCTGGATTTTATAAACGGGCAGATTGTACAGTAAACGAAACAACAGCTTCCTGTGAGCCGTGCCTAGAAGGAGAATACAATGGGAACTATAATATAGCCATTCGATGTGAAGCCTGTAGAAATTACTGCGTGGATCCGAACGCCATTATTGTAAATCAGTGTAATTCTACTGCCGATTTAACATGTCGTTGTAAAAATGGTTTCTACAATCACTCTAAGGGGAGTGGATTTGTGTTCCTTTCAGTTATTGTCCACATGGACAGGAGGTATATCGTCAAGGTAATAATACATTAGAATATATTATATGGACACATATTTGATTAGTAGTACGTAAACGAAAACATAGATAAGTGTAATATGGTTAATGTGAACGTTTTTACTTATGTGTATGAATGACGTATAAATTATAATTATTCAGTTATATATCAACGATCTTAGCTTTCTGGTATACAGCTGTTTCATTGACGATCATATCTCATCTTTTTTGTTTTTCAATATCTTCTTATCGATTTAAACTCATAGGGATGTGGATCATACACTAATGTCAGCAACGTTTACACTATAAAATGACAAGACAATTAATGCATACATATGATGGTAGATCTTTAAAAAAAGCATTGATTCTTCTCAGAGTCATTCTTTGTGATTGATATAAAAGTTGAATATTTTTTTTCAGGTACAGCGACCAGTGACACACAGTGCTCACCATGCAAACCCGGAACATATTCGACGACCAACTCACTGGAAGATAAATGTTTACAGTGTTCCAGATGTTCTTCAGATGAAATAAGAAAACATAATTGTGATGCAACAAGCAACACCGTATGTGGACCAAAAGGTAATCACCAAATAGTCATAACCTGGAATAGTATAAAATCTAATTTGACAACTGTTCAATTCATTTCAATTTACTATTTTTACAGATGGATAAGAGAACCCTAAAAATAGTAATGTATATAATGATAATAACTTAATATATTTTACAAATATTGATACTATATTGATATCCACAATTTTAAAGATTTAAAGATTAATATAAACATACAAAATGTTAAAACGCACGTGCAGAAAATCGTTGAACTCGATTTATTTTCTATTTCAGAACAATCACAGCCTTGGAAAACATATGTCCCCCTTATAGTAGTAGCTTTTGTTATTGGTATTGTTATTCTTGCTGTTTTTCTACTGCACCGAAGCGGGCATCTATCAAATTTGATGGGAAAATGGTATGTTTTGATGGAACAATGTGTTGGATTGGATTTACATTCAATTTGGAACTTACACTAGTTTTAATTTACAATGTTGCTTAATGTTGTCATATAATTTCGTTGCGTGATAACAACATAACTCTGGTGTTCTGCCGCAACGAAAAATTTGAATGCGTAGAAAGTAGAAACAAATTAATGTACCTCCCTTGTTTTGCCTGAAATACTGCCAATATTTAATTATTTTCAATAAATGAACGGGTGTTATATAATAAGAGGAAGGAAAAACAGAGTATATCAAACAAATTAAAAAAAAAACATGGATCAGAATCAATCTTATATCAAATAAATACAAAACATGGATCAGAATCAATCTCATATCAAATAAATACAAAAGATGGATCAGCATTAATCTTGCTTCTTATTATTTGTTCATCAGAGAGTAAACCAGATCATATTTGTTTCAGTTGTAGTTTCAATAACAGACACCATACTGAAATGAGTTTTTCTGCCACGGAATGCCAAAACGAAAACAACAGTAAGTTGAAAGGAACATACTCATCGTATAAAATATATAGATCAAATAAATAAAAAGGGTACACATACACTGAACAAAATTTATTTAATTTCAGGTAAGATTAATGAATTCTTGGAAATTATATCAGAAATGGAACACATGCTTTATTATGAACTTATTACTTCGAGGTTAAACAGTCAATACCAAGTTTCATATTAAAACTATTCACTTACTTTGCCAGAACTACTTCTTTCATTGTTTTTACCATGATTATCATTTTTATAATAATTATAACTTCAGATAATAATGAACAAGTTGACCAAGTATGTTCTAATTTGCCCTCATCCAGAAACGCTCACGTTGATGATGAGGATCGTTCTTCCACAGAACCTGAAAAAATGTGGTCTCCTGTTTTTCGACTTCTTTCTACTGGAATTAATCGTGATGAATGGAAAAATGTAATGAGAAGTTTATTCGGTAAGATGATTTCTTGTATATAATGATCTTCTATAAAACATTATCATATCAATACCATACGATGATACAATACAATAGTATAAATAAAACCAACAATGGTTTACCGAAGTTCAAATCTTAACCTGATTAAGGTGACAAACACGAACACACACATATACGCAAACACAAACACACACTGATTGAATCGTCTCAACCCAAAAGAAATTAGACCGGATTCTTTGACAGGATATACCTGAGGTTATTATTCTATGTTGCATTTCACGGGGAAGTCAATTAAAAAAAATCATGTGCGGCAGCATACAAATATAAGGTATCAACAGCTTATACATCTTACTGCAACTCTTCATTTTATAAAATACTTATTCAAACATAGTTGTATACTTGAGTTATTGTACGTTAATTTTATCTAATGTTATGTTTTCAGTATTGCACGTTTCATAATTTGATTTTAAAAGCCTTATTATAATAAGAATATTGTTTTTATCTTGTAGCAAAATATGACAAAATCCAGCAAGTAGAATGTAAAATTGATGAAATTTGCCATGATTATCCAAATGACGTCAAAGAGCGTATCTATCAGTGCCTTCTAAAATGGCTCAAAAGAGCTGGTGATGAAGCCTATCTAGATGATATTGTCTCTGCTCTTGCAAAAGATAATATGACTTCGTTAGCGTACAATCTTCAAAAAGATTATCCTATGTTGTTGCTACAAAATTCTAATGAAAAAATAGTTTTCAAGGAGGTCAACTAAATAGTAGTTGTTGAATAATCAAGTAGGCATTGTGTTAGTTATTATACTACACAGCTTATTACTTGACTCACATGACGTTACGAGTTTGGGTCAACAGGTTATCGAGTCGTGCATAATAAGTAACATACAAAACTTGATTGGTCAATTACTGTTTAAACATATCATCCATCTTCATGAACGTTTTGAAATTTTCAATTAAACATAGGTTAGTATGCGCATGACATTGTAAAGTGTTCTTGTGCATAAAGGTCCCGGACGTCCTTCAAAAGTTTAGTTAATCATAAGTATTGAAGTTTACTTAATGAATCTTGTCATTTGTTAGAAAAAAATACAACAACATTTGTTGTGATGAGGAAATCAGCAAACTGCGGGTAAAACATGTTCTCTCAGGGGTATGGAATCGGCCAAGTTTGCAACGATAGATGTTCATATTATTAGTATCCAATCAATTTTAGTCAACACGATGTAGAGTAACTTACTTATTGTTTATGCCTGTTATTTATAAACGTAGATCACCATCACTAGTATGTTTTTTTTTTATCGTTTTGTAGATTGTCATTTCATGACATGTAGTTCAGTATATTATTATAATACATTTGTAGTTCTTATATTGCAATTTCAATCATGACGTTTATCACTTTTAATTTTTATGGCCCCGCAACGAAGTTATTTGTGCCCTATAGTTTTACCCTTGTCCGAAATTCCGAAATTCCGCAATTCCGAAATTCTGTAATTATGAAATTCCGTAATTCCGACATTCCGTCATTCCCAAACAAACCGTTATACGGACTTTTTTCAAAACGCCTCTAGATATTGGGCTGATTTTTGGTATGTGATTTAACCATGATGAGTTGCAGATCAAGTTGAAGTTTTGTTCCGCTCCACTAATTTTTGACGAAATTACGGCCTTTTGACTTTGAAAAATTGTTGAAAATCACAGTTACACGGACTTTTTTTCTAAAGGCCTTCAGATATTGGGCTGATTTTTTGTACGTGAGTTAACTGTGATTAGTTACAGATCAAGTTTAAGTTTCGTTACGCTTCACTAGTTTTTGCTGAAATTACAGGCTTTGGACTTTGATAAAATATTAAAAATCACAGTTATACGGATTTTTTTTCTATACACCTCCAGATTTTGAAATGATTTTTGATATGTGAGACTACCATCATTTTGGAGTCTTCATGTGCTTTTATCGCACCGCGGGTAAATTATCACGTTGTGATTGGTTTAACGACGTCACGTGGTGACCCCCTATGAGACCGTAGGGGGTTAGTAAATTTCATAGGGGTTCATGACGCGTTAAAGGTGACGTCATCTATTAATGCTGTTGTGTTTCATTGTTTATTTTTTAACAAAACGCAGCAGAAAAAGTCTAGCGCGCGATAAATTCGTTATACGGTTAACTACTGACCCCTGCGGATCCATAGCGGGTGAATAAAATCCTATGGATTTACTAATCCTCTAATGGATCCGTAGGGGGTCAGTAGCGAACCATTTAACTTATAATATTGGAATTGCAGATTTTTTTTTTACTTTTTGGAACGGGGCCATTCGTGTCACTTTGGCACATATATTATATCGGATTTGTCCATTGTTTTCGTTTAATTATTTTAATTCATTGTTATTCGTTTATTATTTTAATTTGTTAAGTTTATGGCTTATTTAAGATTTGTTTTTGGAAAATCATTGTTGTTTTGCAAAATTAGAAAAAAATGACTTCAAAATGTCATAAAATAGAAGATTTAAGCAAAAGTATTATTTCTTGCAATCTTTAATCGAAATTAGCTGAAATAAAATATTTTCAAATATTCCATTAATAAACCTATCATATAAAGATACCAGTATTAACATTTTGTACGCCATATACGTGTTTTAATTACATAAGACTCATAAGTGATGCTGGAATCAGAAAAGATAATATAAAGCCAAGTAAAATACAAAGCTAATGAATATAGTTTTCTGTGGATTCAAGACCCCAAACCTTCGGTTGAATACACATATGGATACAATCAGGAGATAGCCGATAGCCCAGCAAGCATAGTGGACAACGGAATTTATTAATTTATTTACATACATGTATCTTAATATATATATATATATATATATATATATATATATATATATATATATATATATATATATATATATATATATATATATATATATATATATATATATATATATATATATATATATATTATATATATATATATATATATAAAATGACTGAGTAAATAGTCAACGGTCAATCTTACAGGGCGATGGATCATGTAATATGATTCTGTACACTACAAAATATAATAAATAACAAGTCAAAAAGGGCACAACATCACCATTAAATAACTATAAAATATTAGATATTTCGGATAACAGATACCCTTCTTCAATAATAGCACGATGTCAAATGAATCATGTCAAAATATTCAAATTGAGAAACTTTTTCTAAATCTTGAAATTTATACAATTTAAGCGAACACCACAGACGCTGATACAATTTTAAAATTTCCAAACACGGCGCAAAGATTAAAAAGATATGCCAAATGAAAATAGTTATTTTCGATGTGAACTGGCACAACTCTAAATTTCCAAAGGTTGTGACAGTTCAGATGTTATAATTGCATTGAGGGCAGTCCACAAACAAAAAAATCAAAAATGTCCTAACCGATCCAAGTTTGTATAATATTTCAAATTTGACAACAGTAGGGCAATTGCAACATTACTTATACATCCATCCCGAATGAATGAAGCCCTGTAATTTAAACTGGTATTTTAAAAAGAATTTCGAACTGTAAAGCCAGTACTAAAGCCGGAGGTACTGGAAACAAGTGATGACAGGAAAATGAGGGACTCATTCTATGTTTTTTCATTTATGCCCTCTGGGGAAACTGTCCGTAACTTTCTTATCCAAAATCTTTCCCGAGCGACTCTGTCGACCTTTGACCAACCCTCGTTGTGGTCTATGATTGTGATGGTAAGGTTTTTGAGATCAGCTTGTGTGTGCCCAGGTGATCTCAAATGACGACTTACGGGTAGGTCGGGCTTGCAAGTGTAGTCACTTCGATGACCATTCATGCGTTTGTTGAATGGCTGCTCTGTCTCACCAACATACTGCCCGCCACATCGACACTGAAATAGGTATACAACATTCTGGGTTTTGCAAGTTACATTGCAAAATATAGTGTACACAGACCCAGTCGAGTGACAAGTAAATGTTTGAGTATTTAGTATTTGTTGACAAGTCAGACAACGTCTGTTACCACATGACTTGCACCATCCTGCAATTGAACAGCTTTTATTTGAGCAGACGTCAGCTGTGGGTTTACAGTAGAGGTCTGTTGATATGACACCGTCCTTTATAGATGTGGTTGTGTCTAAGAAATATATCTTAGAGTCGGAAATTTCATACGTAAATTTAATTGAATGGTGGGCGTTGTTTGCATGTCTGATGAAATCATCCAGTTTTTGTTGGGATTCAATCCATTTCATGTCAACATCATCAATGAAACGGAACCAAGACAAAGGTTTGGATAAAGATGCTGCAATAATTTGTTTTTCTAATTTGCCCATGAAAATATTGGCGTAAGACGGTGCCATTTTATATATATGTATATAAACATATGAAACAAACAATAACTACAATTACTCCTAATAACAAAACCTTGAAATATACTGTACAACTCAGCTAGAAAAAGTAACCCTTGTACCAACGAGAGCTAAAATACAGCCGACATGAATGTAGACATGTAACTAAATACATAAATAACTCGATCATCAACGACTTCGCCAGCCAGGAACAACCAAACAAAACCAATTAAAAAAATTAACGGTCCCATTTTTCTTGCACCGGATGCGCATTTCGACAATACATGTCTCTTCAGTGATGCTCGTGGCCAAAATATTTGAAATCCAAAGCTTATATAAAAGATGAAGAGCTATAATCCAAAAGGTCCAAAAAGTATAGCCAAATCCGTGAAAGGAATCAGAGCTTTGCATGAGGGAGATACATTCCTTAATTTATAATAATTTTTATCATTTTGTAACAATAAATTTTAATAACACAAAAAATCCGTATTTTCATGCCAGTACCGAAGTACTGGCTACTGGGGTGGTGATACCCTCGGGGACTAATAGTCCACCAGCAGAGGCATCGACCCAGCGGTAGTAAAAAAAAATAATTTAATGTGATAAACTGGAAACCTGGGTCCGACCCCAAGTCATCTCACGAGACATACTCGAACGAATATATTGTTTTGAAAAATATATATAAATGCATGTATCAAAATATATTCATATTTTTAATGGAACTTGAATGTTGCCCTGTCTACTGCGGGCTAGAAAGTGAAAATATCAGGGGGGAAATTTCCTGCTATAAAACAATCACGAGATTTATTAGTCTATTATATGATTCGGCATTTTTGTTTTAAGTTTGAAATTATTTCAATTTAAAAGGGAGAAAATTCGATGAAAGGGATCTGTTAAATGACAAGTTAAATTCACTATAAAGATTGTAGTGCATAAGATGCACTCTCAGACAATCACTGTATCTTTAGTGATACTCAAGGCAGCATACATGAAAATCGACAACATAATACAAAGTTTAAGAGGCGATTAATCTTAAATGACACCCAAAAATAAATGCAAAGATTGACATGAATATTTTATACCAGAAAATTTCAATAAAACAATATTGATATTTAAATGCCAGTACGAAAGTAATATCTACTGGGCTTGTGATTCGTTTTTTTAAAAGTGCGAACCAATAAGTAATGAATATACATTTGCTATATCATTTTCGAGTGTGACGTGCACAATTGTACGTCAAGTCATGATCCCCCAAAAAATACAGGTAGGAAATTCCCAAATATGTCATTTCCCTCATTTTATTTCTTCGGGTATTTAAATGTTATCAAATGATAGGTGCATATACTGAGCCAAAAAAGTTTAGCAACACTTTTTTTTTAAATTTGAAAATTTTGTTGTTTTTGGAAAAAAAATATTTTAACATCATTGATATAATCCTTAGTTTTACAAGTAATTTAAAACAGTCGTATTTTTCCCCTGGTAATCGATTTCGCGCCATTTCAGCTTCGCACGTGTAATTGATGTTTTACCTTCTCTACCTGTACTTTTAAAACGATATTAAAAATTTCTTCTTCAATAACGTTCAGAAACACACCATTGATAAGAAAAACACATACACCTTTGAAAATATTGCATGGGGCGTCAACCAGGCCTCCCCGAAAATGACCATAAGAAAGCTCTTGGAATGGTTGATGACAGAATGAGTGTTGCTGACATCGCGGCTCGATTTAATGTGCATAAGGCAACAGTTTAGAGACTAACGAACAGATATCGACAAATTGCAACTGCACAGGATAGGTCGATATCTCGTAGACCAAAAAAACTATCGTCAGGGGAGGAGCGCTACCTTCGCTTTACGTCAACACGTGACAAGTTTTTTTTTCGGCCACAAAAATGGTGCATGACTAAGGGCAGCTGCTGGTGTGCCTACCAATCCTTCATTGGTGCACTGAGGACATGGCTGAGAAATTGATTTTGAATAACACTATACTCATTTCCGCATTTTGACCCTCCCGCGCTCCATACAAAAAAAGTCCTAGTCAATGTGAGTGATAAACATTCATGTTGCTTCTGACATGTCATAATTCCGTTTTGTAATTATTAAAATTATATGTTGTTATGATTTTGTAATAAAATAAAATTTCAAATTTTTGTTGCTAAACCTTTTTGGCTCAGTATAGTTAAGACTTTCTGAACAATATATATTTATATCAATATACCGTGGGAATCGTTAAACTTAATGTTTAGTTATTAAAAGAACCAAAAGCAGTAACGGGATAACGTTATTAAGAATCATTGAATCGAAAATGGTATCATTGCGTTTGAATGAAAAGTATATTTTAAAATGTTAATTACAAATTGTGAAAAAAATGTTTTTTTTTATGGTTTTATCAATCCACAAAAAATGATTTAGCAGACATATGCATTGGATAACTTAAAATTGAAAAAGCTATGACAATATGCATTAATAGGCGTTTGTAGAGTTCCAAATGGTGAAGTTGAAATCATCCCTTCGTAAATTTTACGGACGCCATCACGAGTTGATTGACCACTATGGAATATCCGTTTCACATGTGATATTGGATATGTTCCGTATGTCGTAATTACAATCCCGTTCCTTTTTCACGAATGTGACCTACCGAATTAGAGAATTATAACAAGAGCATTACGACAAGTGCCACATGTGGAGCATGATCTGCTTACCCTTCTGGAGCACCCCCAGTTTTTGGTGGGGTTCGTGTTGTTTAGGCTTTAGTGTTTTATCGTGTGTACTATCAATTGTCTGTTTCCTTTTAAGCCATGGTATTTTCAGTTTATTGTCTATCTATGAGTTTGACTGTTCCTCTGGAATCTGACGCCCATCTTTTACTGAAACTAAGAGAACGATTGTCTAGGAATAAGACTTTAATGCGTTTTTCTATTTAGTCCCTTTAGATATTTAGATACTCCAAGACGTATTACAAAGATACCTTGTTGATTTTTGCGTGCTTAACGTCCAGTGGAAAATATCCCATGCATATTTAGGACGTTAACACATTAAACATGAATTCAATAGTTAGGTTCAGCAAGGCATGTAGTTCGTAATGAAGACCGGTGAATTTGTACTGCAACTAGAAAAGGAGAGTTTGTTAGATACAGGCGGAATATGTTTCTTGCAATTGATCACTTGTGAACCTATAAAAGAGCTGTTACAATGATTCTTGTAATTGCAAAAAAGTGTGATTCACACTTCTCGATGCAACAATGAAACGTCTTCATTCTGTCAGTACTTGACTGTGTATTAATACATGCCGAACAGCCAAGTTGAAAATCGTTTAGCTGAGGTTTACTTCTAATTAGTTATCAAAAGTACCAGGATTATAATTTTATACGCCAGACGCGCGTTTCGTCTACATAAGACTCATCAGTGACGCTCAGATCAAAATAGTTAAAAAGCCAAATAAATACAAAGTTGAAGAGCATTGAAGATCAAAAATTCTTCAAAGTTGTGCCAAATATGGCTAAGGTAAACATAACCATATGTCTATAGCCAGTCAGTATTTGTGTTCTACTTTGGTGGAAGTTATCTACGTGTGGTGCGTACGGTAAAAAATAAAACAGCATAGACGCCAAACTCCAAGGAAAATTCAAAACGAATAGTTGCTTAACAAATGGCAAATAGCTACTTGAATAGTAGAATAGTAGCCCACTCGGCCACCGAGGACACGTTGATAGATGAATACTTAAATATATGAGCATAAGAATATTTGAATGCTAAACAATAATTAAATGTGTATGAATGAAAAATAGATCTGACTTAATGATACAAAATGCAACAAAATCAAAATAAAAGATACTAAGATGTCAACAGAAACGGTCTTCCAATTTTATTTTATCTAATTTGAAAACATATAGTTTTAAGTAAATCAATACTAAGTCACCCCGAGTTGAGACAGTGTGTAAATAACTATACCAGAAACTATCAATAACAAATCAGAGAATACCAACAATAGGGTAACACCTCCCGAAACGAAAGGTAGTTTTCATCAGCTACAATTGTCGGTGGGATAATTAAGGAGGCTAACCAATGCTGAGCGACGTTGCCATATACCTAACAGGGGAAGTTTAGGATCCAGTCCCACTTGGGAAGTAACGAATCGAATCTACTATACAATTGTTATGTAAAATTTCTAGGCACTATAATTATATAAAACTTGTTCGATTCGAATATAAGACAGAATTACTGGCTGACCGAGTTAATTATAATACACTTTATGATATGTCGTAAAGTACACTATTTTTGACAAATAAAATAAAGCGTTGGTAAAAATTTATTCCGCCTGTTGTCATTACAGTGTCAAATCTTTCTTTATATCTGTAGGTAAATATATATATACATTTGTAACTTTAATCAAGAACTAACTATTGATTAAATTATTCATTGTTTGACCAAATATTTTGATTTGAATCATAAGAGGTATTTAACTATAATATCCCCCTCCCCCCAAAAAAAAATCAACAACATATACATGTTTATTTTGTTAGGCAAAGATTTTAATTGCACTTCTATTTTTGTTTGTAAACAATACCTATAAAATTAAACTAAAAAAATGAACAACACGAGGGGGTAGTTGTTCTTGTTCTACCATCTGCAACTATCGTGTTGCCCATCGAAAGTAACACTTGGTGATATATCTCCGATAAACAAAAAAATCATTTGATAAAATCTTATAATCATTCAAAGTTCACGAAATGTTACTAAGGATACTAAAACAAAGATTGAATTTCAATTTCAAAGTTGCCTTTAGACGGCTACGACTGTTATGTTTCATCTTACATATACTGAAATAATTACTATATGACAGTGTAGAGAATAACTTAAAACGACCTATTTTCAATATCATTTACGGGTGAATATCGTGACATGCACAACAATACAATGCGTGATCATATTGATATTCAGGTTGGTATTCCCAAATATTTCATTTCATTCAGCTTTTTTTTACAGGTATTTAAACGTAATCAAGTTATATAGTAAATGCTAAACAACTTGTGCATTCATCAGGTTGTTAATAATCCGAGGAAAACCGTTTAATCGAATTTTGAAGGTCTTACATAATTAAATGAACCGAATACAGTAACGGAAATTTTTTTCTCCAAGAAGCAACAAATGAAAAATAGTGTTACAACATTTACATTAACAGAATATTGTAAACTGTAAATTACATCTATCAAAGAAAGGGAAAATATTTCTTACTGTTTCTGATTAATCAAAGAATAATATTGATATCCCTTTCTTTTAACCACGTTCAACTTTTGGGGTTTGACACTGGCGAAAAATCGGTGCTCAAGGAAATCCATACATTGCCTGCTTTTCCTATTTGCATTCAAGAAACATCGAATTACAAAAACATACGTACACATTTATACGTGGGTCTAATATGTCCTGCTAAAACAATGCAACTTATGATTTTTATGGACCTGAGCTGTCCTCTTACTTCGTGTTATTATTCGCATCATCTGCAGCGTATTGACGATTTCATGTTTTCTCGATGCGTGGGTTGATGGATCAAAGGAACGAACTAATTATGTACACTTGGTTTAAAAGTTTTCAGATAAAATCAGAAGTGTATGAATGTAACATTAGTTCAATGAATAACAGTGAAATGTATGTGAATGACAAAAAGATGAAGAAACAAATGAGATATCGATCCAACATCATAAACAATTCAAAAAAAATATAAAGAGATCAACCGACACAGTCTTCCTTTTTTGTGATTAAAAAATGTACTTATATATATCAATCCCGAAACCGGCACGAGTCCAGAAAGTTTACGTTAACATACAAATAAAAAAAGAGGTCTGCGTTTAATTCAAACCATAAGGTAACACCAGTTTAACGAAAGCCGTTTTTTTTCACCTAAAGTTTTAGAAAAAACTTCTACTGGAAGAAGCATCATAAAACAAAAACAAGCAGCAATGAACAACTTATAATCGATGTATATATATAAACATTCAATCACTTCGTGCATTTGTAAATATGAATTTACGCAATTCTAGGTGGCGAACACACAAAAAATTAGAGGAAAAAGTATGTGTTGCAACACCGGTTGGAAAAAAAGAGAACTGGATCTAGATCTGCTGGTCAATATTACGTATAACTTTGCTAGGCGAGGAAGAATGTTTCACATAAACGTTCAACTGTCTGACCGAGTAAATTACATTCATTATATAATATGACGTAAGGCAAGCTATTTTTGGCACCTGAGAATAAAGCGTTGGTAAATATTTATTTCGTCCGTTGTCATTACAGTGTCACATATCTACTTCTTCTTTATATGTAGGTGAATGGTTTATCAAAGGTAAATGTTACACATAAATACATATAGTAGCTACTATCAAGAACAAAATATATCGATTAAATCATTCATTTTTTGTCCGAATGTTTTGAGTTCAAATCATTAGAGGTATTTAACTATGAAATTTCTCCAAGAAACAACTATAATGTACATGTAAATTTTGTTAGGCGAAGATTTTAATTGCACTTTTATTTTTCATAGATAGATGATATTTTGATTTTTATTAACTTTTTAGAAAGTTTTCTTATATAAATCTTGATAACTGTACGTTTTGCTCAAATTGAAAGCGCTTTTCTGAATTTACCTTCATCAGGAACGCTCAAAGCTAAACATTTGAAATCCGGGGATGTATAAGTACCGAAACCGTTGAAGAGCTATATGACAAAAATACCTAAAATTGATAGCTAAATTCATCTAAAGTCAACTTTGCCTGAGGGTGTTGAAACCTTAGTTTCTAAATATGTCAGTACCGAAGTACTGACTACTGAACTGATGATACCCTCGGGCACTGATAGTCCACCAGCAGAGGTATCGACCCAGTGATGTAATAAATTTAAAACAATACGTTTAATAGTTTCAATGTAACTGCAACTACATCTATCAAAGAAAGGGAAAATATTTTTTTACTGTTTTTAATTAAACAAAGAATAATATTAATATCCCATTTCTTCTAACCTTATTCAACTTTTTGGGTTTGGCACTGGCGAAAAATTGGTGCTCAAGGAAATCCATACATTGCCTGCTTTTCCTATTTGCATTCAAGTAACATCGAATTACAATAACATACGTACACATTTATACGTGTTACTAATATGTCCTGCTAAAACAATGTAATTGATAGTTTTTACAGACCTGAGCTTTCGTCTTACTTCGTGTTACTATTCGCATCATCTGCAGCGTATTGACGATTTCATGTTTTTTTTTCACGATGCGTGGGTTGATGGTTCAAAGCAACGAACGAATAATGTAAACTAGGTTTAAAAGTTTTCAGATAAAATCAGAAGTGTATGAATGTAACATTATTTCAATGCATAACAGTGTATGTGAATGACAAAAAGATGTAGAATCAAATTTGACACCGATCCAAAATCATAAAAAAAATCAAAAATATATTAAGAGATCAACCGACACAGTCTTGTTTTTTTGTGATTTAAAAATTGGACTTATATATATCAAGCCCGAAATCGGTACGAGTGCAGAAAGTTTACGTTAACATACATCAGACAAAAATAGTCTGTGTTTAATTCCAACCATAAGGTAACACCAGTATAACGAAAGCTGATTTTTTTCAGCTGAAGTTTTAAATGAAGTTGCAGCTGCGTAATGCTAAGGAGCTAACACACAATAATTAGAGGAAAAGATATTTGTTGCAATACCGGTTGGAAAAAAGAGAACTGGATCTGCTGTGTCAATATTACGTATAAATTTGCTAGTTGAGGAAGACATTTTCACATTAAATTTCAACTGTCTGACCGAGTAAATTACATTCATTATATGATATGACGTAAGGCACACTATTTTTGGTACATAAAATAAAGCGTTGGTAAATATTTATTTCGTCCGTTGTCATTACAGTGTCACATATCTACTTCTTCTTTATATGTAGGTGAATAGTTATCAAAGGTAAATGTTACATATAAATACACATAGCTACTACCAAGAACAAAATATATCGATTTAATCATTCATTTCTTGTCCGAATGTTTTGAGTTCAAATCATTAGACGTATTTAACTATGATATTTTCCCGAGAAAAAGCTATACTCTACTTGTAAATTTTGGCACTTTTATCTTTCATAGATATATGATTCTTTGATTTTTATTAATTTCTTAGGAAGTTTTCTTATACAAATCTTGATAACTGACCATTTTGCTTTTCAAATTTCCACCTCAAAGTGCATGATAAAGAAAACCAAAAAATGAACCACATATCTGCGATTCAATTTATTAAACATTTAACCACTATGTGCATTTGTCGATATACATACAAAACAAAAGACTTTGAGCAATACATATACAGCAACATGAATAGATGTTCTTGTATACCCATGGAAATTTGAAATTCGATGTGATATATATATATATATATGTCTGACGTACAAAAAAGGTTGGATACAATCATACATACATTTCCAGTGAATAAAATGTCAGGATTCTAAAAACAAATTAAAATCTCCGTCTGGTGAAAGTTGCCTTTAGACGACCACGGCTAATATGTTTCATCTTATTCATATTGAACTATTTATTTTGTGACCTTCAAAGTTCGATCAATGACTTGAATAGACATATTTGCAATATCATTTACGGATGAAAATCGTGACACATACAATGATAGAAATTTTGATCAAAGCAAAGTTAACAGTCAGTTATGAATTCAGAAATATGTTATATCATTCAGTTTTATTTTTACAGGTATTTAAACGTGATTTAAATAACATTGTAAATGCTCTTTTTTTGAATGCATTAAATGAACCGAATGCAGTAACGAAAAACTCTTCCCAAATAATTACTGAAAAGAAATACTTGTATCACGTTTGCATTAAAAGAATATTGTAAACTAAATTCTGTGTTGTGAAAATCATAAACATTGTTTTTTTTTTATTATTATTAATCCATCATTAATAACTTATAACATTTACTTAAGTTATAATTGAATTAAAACTTTGCCAGCGGAATTAATGTTGGGATGCATATTGATGAATAGTGATACTATGTCAGTTTCAATACGCTGGACTCCGCTTATAAATTTATAGTTACCTTATAACATTATACTAAACTAAAGGTTAAATTTCTCGACTCAAGATAATTGATTCTAGAAAATTTTCGCCTTTTTATGTACTCCCATTATGCTTGAGATACAATTGCTCCAAGATGTACTAAATAAAATTTCGAAAACTTTATTTTTGTGTTGATGTAATAAATTGATTGTTACTGGCTACATTTCTAGGGATCAGATACTTAAAGCGTATTCAGGACTAGAAGAAAATAACAATTACTTCTAATACTTCAATATGTAGGTTTCTGTAGGAAGATTGTTCAGGTGGAAGGCTCTGGAATTTTTAATACTGGTTATCATGGTTATTGAAAGTATGTTATATAGGTCAAACACGGCCCTTGAAAAAATTCTCTAACGTGCACTGAGAGAGGCACTAACCTACATTGATCGAATCACTGACACTGTGTATAAATATGACAATGTGTCGCTGCTCGTGGAAGAATGGCTTATAATTGAAAATTAAATTTAAACTAGCTAACCGAATTAATTGAATTACATTATATAGTATGACGTAAGGCACACTATTTTTGGCACCTGAAAATAATGCGTTGGTGAATTTTCATCCCGTCCGTTGTCATAGTAGGTTAGAATACTTCTTTTTATATACTAAGGTAAATATAAAACACCCTTGTATCTAAAACCAGGAAAAACTATCGATTTAATCATTAATTTCTTGTCCGAATATTTTGTTAATTGTTGGAGACCATTACATCAGAGGTATTTTACTAAGATATTTCCCCCTGAACACAACTATATATTCATGTAAATTTTGGAAGGCAAAGATCATAAATGCCCTTTTAGGTCTCTTTATCTATAAGTTCTCATTTTTATACAGAGAAACTACAACACTAAACATTTTTAGCAATCTTGCTTCAGAGATTCATTTCAAAACTGAACATGATTTAAGAAAGAGTATCAAAGTTCAATTTAAAAAAAGATATTAAGCAGTATTTAGAGTTAATGTAGTTTACAAGATATTACCATCGGTACAGGTATCTACTGTCAGGTGTGCGTTTGTTAAAATCATGTGGTTAACCAAAAAATGCTATAAATAAAAAATTAGGTTTTTTTTATTTATTTTTAAATAACCTACATTTGAATTGAATGGACTATATGATTTTGTCATTTGATGTGACGTAAGGCGCAAACATTTTTTTGGCAATTGTACATACATGGTTGATAAATATTTATCGTGTTGTTCAATTACAATCACTACTTCATTGCTCTTGTATGCAAATAAACTCATCATAGATACCAGGACTAAATTTAGTATATACGCCAGACGTGCGTTTCGTCTACAAAAGACTCATCAGTGACGCTCGAATCCAAAAAAGTTAAAAAGGCCAAATAAAGTACGAAGTTGAAGAGCATTGAGGACGAAAATTCCTAAAAGTTTTGCCAAATACAGCTAAGGTAATCTATGCCTGAGGTAGAAAAACCTTTAAGTTAGTATTTCACAAAATTCAAAAATTTGTAAACAGTAAATTTATGAATATAACCAAGTTTTATTTAAAATGCAATTGTTTTTATTTTCACGTGTTTTCAAATATTGTTGTTACAATGATGATAATCATTGTAATAACATTTATCTTACTGGACTGGATTGAAAATTTAAAATGCCTGTAATTAGCGCAGCAATCATATTAACTGCTTAAATAAATATTCAATAATAAAGTTAAAACAACATGCATTTGTGTTTATATTCTTAATTTTGATGGTTTTTAAGGTATTTGATGGAAAACTGAAAAGTCTAAACAATACACCATTAATTCATGTAATTTTTATTTATTATAGTGGTCTTAAGAAAATATTTGTAATGGGTATATAAGATGCACATTTAACTGAAAGCGTTCACACGGTATTAAGTAAAACTGGACCAAAAGAAACAACCTAAAAAATAAGAAATGTTTTCGTTATGTTTTTTTTTAATTTATCAGTTAACTTTTATTTGTTATTTTTCTTACTTTTATATAACTTGTGGACTTTTTTTGTATTAACAGTTTCCTCTTTTTCATTCTTGTTGTGATTGTTATTGTCTTGATTTTGTTCGTCGAGTTTCAGTAATAGTTCATAATAAACATGATAAATCAACGCCTTTGACAAATATTTCATTGTTTATGATTAGCTTTGTTAAATCTAAGCTGAATTATGAAAATTGCAATATCACCAGATATTCTAAAAACCGAGATAGTCATGAAATTAAAAGTAAAATCGCTGATGTTTTTGTTAAATGGAAACTTTTTAAAAGTGATCAATTGATTTTACCTGATACGTGTACCTTTCATAACAATTTACACCACTGGGTCAATTCCAATGCTGGTGGACGTTTTGTCCCCGATGGTATCACCAACCCAGTAGTCAACACTTCGTTGCTGACGTGAATATCATTCAGATAGTCATTTTTATAAATCAATTGCTTGCAAAAGAATGAATGGTTCGAAATACTAAGGATTTTCAAATTCCAGGCATATATTACCTAAGCCATATTTGACACAGTTTTTTGGAATTTTGGGTCCTCAATGCTCTTCAATTTTATTTCTGCTCTTCAACTTCGTACTTAATTTCGCCCTTTTAACTGTTTGGATTCGAGCGTCACTGATGAGTCTTTTGTAGACGAAACGCGCGTCTGGCGTATATACACAATTTAGTTCTGGTATCTATGATGAGGTTATTTGATATACTAGTATTGATTCTTTGTATTGCAAGTTTTCTTCTTCTGTTGTACTGTTACACCACTGTCTCCGGCTAGGGGAGGGTTGGCGAACCTTCAAGCTAGTTTAACCAGTCACATTATGTGTATGTCTGTTCAAAGTTAGGAGTCCTTAAGGTGTGATCGTTGTGGTACATATTGTGTAAATCTCCACGCTGAAATTGCCTGTTTCAGAATCTAAAGGATTATGGATTATTTTCATTGTTCGAATCTCAAAAACGAAAATAACATCATGTTATTGGATAAATTTCAATTATTTAGGACGTTTATCACCAATCATAACGCTTTTTGGTGTACACTTTTGAAAATATTTTCCATAAAGCATTATATTCTGAAACGGCGAATTAAACATAAGTGCAATTCAACAACATATTTAATATATTTCTATTAAAGGGGATCGGGACTATTCGACTGCGCATAATTTCACACATGAATTACCATGCACACGAAAACTTTGTGTCGTAAATTCACTATTATTTTTTTTAATATTTTGATTGATTAAAAATGTTAAATTATTGTACTTTTGTCACTAGCAAATTATTATCGTTATTATGTGTATCTGTGAAAGACTCAATATGACATTTCACTCAATTTCAAACGAATAGGCTCGAGCCTTAAACTGGTTATCATAATCACTCTAAAGGCAGTCGAGTATGGATATGTGTCCCTCAGTGCGATTGTCCCCTATACAGGGAATATATGTTCAAGGTATCTCATAATATATATAAAACTTATTATCACCATTTTTGGTCTTTCGAAATTAGATCGACAAATGCAAATAGTTTAGTGTTTAAATTAATATATTTAGTTAATTTTTTTTCTATATAAAGCAGAGGACTTAGTGTCCGAAGGGTCTAAGTAGTTACTTCTTTAATCATTAGCAAGTCAACACTCAGGTTGTGAGTTTGAACCCCGCTCGTCCGGATGCACTCGACACCGGTCTTAATTGACTAGAATTGTTCTTTTTCCTATCTAAAGTCAGTGATTTTCTTTTGACTTCCTCCATGAAAAAAACTATGGATATTGTTCTAATCTGTTGTTATTTCAAGTAAATTATACACTTTTATGATTTAAATGTTTATTTGGTCAGCGTTGAAGATAAATTCAGATTTCGTAAATTGTATTTCTTTAATATTGTACTTGGAATATGATATGTTACATTTTAAACTATTTTTTATGGTGTTGACCTGGGTAAAAAAGGACAACACTTTGAAACCGTAATGCGATTGTACTACTTGTTATTATTTTTAGCAATACTTTTTTAGAAATGTTGATATGTAACAATCTGCGTGTATGAAAGACTAATAATATAATTATGGATCTGCGTTGACACATACTGTTGATTGTATGCGTTATGTCCGACATTTTAGGTCTACTTCCTTAATTAAATATAGTCGCTATTTTCACTTAAACGTTATTACTGAAATTGGCCGATACGTAAATCATGAATTTTGATTGAGTCTGTCTATCAAAATTTGAAGTTTCAACTTCCGTGTACTGCGTTTGAAATCAACCTATACATGTTAATTCTAAATCAAAGCGATCATCATTGTTATAAATTAGTGTTAATGAATAAATATCGAATATCGTGACAGCTCACGGAAGAGATTTGATACAGATAATCGATTAAACTAGAGAACATCGAAAGATTAAATTTTTCTCAAGACTTATATAAAAGATTCAAGCTTTTGTTCTTATTACTAAAAACGATAGATTTTTAATTTCTCTACTTGCAGACCAAATTATGTAACAGGATATGTAATGATTTTTTCAAGTACTATGTCTTTAGGGACACCCGGAAAAGACACATAGTGCAAGCACTGAAATCTGGTACATTCTCATCCACTTCCTCGTCAGAGTAGGAATGCAAATCATGTTTTGTCGAAGTCCGAAACAGCGGTTACGTCCTCTTTACTAAGCTACGTTGACTTTAACGATAGTTTAGCGAAGCAACGTCACCACTGTTTCGGAGTTTGATGTTTTGTATGTTCATCTGGTCAAATCATGGACAAAACATTCAATGGAAGTCAAGATAGTTCTTGAATATCTCAAGGTATATGCACACCTTCATTTGATTGAGTGAAAGAGTTACCTTGATGTGAATAAAGGTTAACACATTTAATTTTTGTTAATGTTTTTGAATAAAATGTAAATCCTGTATTCCAATGCTTATTAAACTTATGATCGCCCTCGCTTTTATATCTGGATTTACGATGCTCAATTCTAGTAGTTTTTCTTGTTTTGTGTAGACTGTGCTTTATCATGTTTTTTTCAGTTTGTTTTCGAAGCATGGTTTAGATATTTTTTTGTATCGTTTGCTTCTTTCTAATGATAGGAAACAAGATTTCTAAAATTTAAAGCAACTGGGGCAACAATAGACAAGTGATTATACCATCATCGCTAGTCTTAGAAACACTTTTAAAAATCTGCCATAAACACAAATTCCCCTACCGAAAAATACATATAAAAAGACCGAAAAGGATTGTTCAGATCTGCTACCGACATCCAAATGACGTAGTAAAACATGTATATAAATGTTTGCTTGATTGGAAGAAACGTGTTGCCGTTGATGCTTACCTCGATGGTATCAATGCTGTTTTTCAAAAAGAAAACATGAAGGAAATGACCTTTGATCTTCAGAACAAGTATTCAACATTGGTGAATATCACTCACAATTTAGAAAATATAAATTAACCGAATAAACAGACATTGAAAGTTGATTATGGAGGACGAATATACATTTCAACATTCGTTGTATCTCATTCAAAGCATCCACATATTTTTATATATATAATTTAAACCGTGTTTTTGCGAGGACTATAAGTTGTTAGTTTGATCAATTGATTAATTAATTTTATTTGTTTATTCGATTGATTGATAATTAAATATTTGGAGTCTTTTGTATTGAATTTTGTTTTAACTTTGAATGAATGAACAAAATAGCATATGATTATTTGGTTGAAAAACGGGGAACATAAATTTAAAATATGTATCTATTTATGTCCACAGATATACTATTTTTATAACATATTGGTTCCTTATAAATATTTTAAAAAATTTGACAATAATATTATTCAGCATATAAAAATAAATTTTATTATGATTATTTACCAAAACTCTTGAATATCAACATTATTAACGATTAATTCGAAACGAAATGTAAACATGCGACAACTGCCTAATTGAATATTAAAACAAAAGAATTAACGAAGTTTGATTAAATTAATTGATTGCATGTCAAATATTCTTTTGCTCTATATTAACGAAGCTTAGTTTTTATCTAACAATTAAAAGATGTATTGAAGAGGATTGATGGTTCATTTTATTGGCCATATGAATATAGTATAAATATAGTATTATAATTTCCAGTGCATACTACCCTTGTTTTTAGGATGATCTTAATTAAATACACTTGAAACCAAGCATTGGACAAGCTAGACATCAAATCGTTCCACATAGGTTTTATGGTAACCATCAGAAATTCTATGACCAAAACATTTTGTCTGTGTCACAACTCACATAGTGTGATATTTTAGCCAGATTATTTAATTTCACTTTCAGATATATTGATGATGTTCTTTCCATAAACAATCCGAACTTTTCTGATTGGGTTCCATTAATATATCCTCAAAACTAGAGATTACAGATTAACGAATTCATTTTTAGACTTATATCTCGAATTTGACTTACACAGTCATCTCAGTATCAGAATCTATGACCAACGAGATGATTTTAATTTTGATATTATAAATTTCCCCCACCTTAGTAGCAATATACCAACTTCACCTGCATATGGGATATATATTTCCCAACTTATTCGATATTCAAGACCTTGCAGATCCTACTCAGACTTTGTAAAACGTCATCTGTGTCTGAGTAGAAAGTTGGTGAACCAGGGATATGTCAAAGAACGTCTCGTTCAATTTCTAAAAAAGTTCATCGGAAGGTACCAAGACCTTGTTGATAAATATTTCGTATCAACTTCACAAATAATACACGTTGGTCTTTATGTATAGATTCTGCGTACTGATGTTGTTTATCATCGTAACAACGTGTTTTATAGTTCTTTCATTTGTGTTTAATTGTTCTACTATTATTATTACTTTTACTGTTGAATGGTTTTATGTGATATCCGTTTGACGTGGCACGGTACTTATACATCTCGTCAATGTGTTTGTATTGTCTTTCATTTTTTGGTGGTGTGTTTTGTATATGCGAGTTTTTGTATTTCTTTGGTTCTTATAACGTGACTCTGTACTTTAAAAAATCCCGTCAGTATGATATTGTTCTATTTTATGTCACTATGATATATTTCTATTATGAATTACAAAATACGTTGAACCATAAACGTCAAAATCTTTTAATCGCGTAGTGGAATTAACTATTTATGGATTCTTATAAATTCTATATATAACTTTTAAACTATTTTCAATCTCGATCTTTTTCCGAAATTTATTCTTACATACTTTTAATTGTTTAACCCTATATGCTTACATTGCCTATGTAAATTTTAAAATTGTTTGTATGCACATTGAACGACAAATCTATGTGACGTATTAAATTTTCTGACGTCAGACACACAAATCAATGAATGTGTTTGTAGATAGATGTTTTTCTGTTCTGTTAAATTGTTCCTTTTAAAATTGTTATACGATGATGACCGATGTACCCATATTGTGACTATTTTATTTATTGTGTTTGTTTAGTTAACGCATCAATGTAAATATAAGACTATAAAACCAGGTTTAATTCACCATTTTCTACATTTGAAAATGCCTGTACCAAGTCAGGAATATGACAGTTCTTGTCCATTCGTTTTAATATTTGATGTTTGGTTATTTGATTTAGCCATGTGATTAGAGACTTTCCGAATTGATTTTCCTCTAAGGTCAGTATTTTTGTGATTTTACTTTTTAGAAGTCTGATATATACATTCGATATCTGTGTTACAATTAAATAGCAGCGACAATTGGGCGCACTTTGATATCTTTATATACCGGAATATAAGTCTGACATGTAAGTTTATTTATTTGATTCATATTCCAGATTATGACATTTTGAATGAGTGAAGAATCGCATAGCGGTTGATACATGCATAGCAGGACACGCTTGCTCTACCGAAGCACCAAGGCTCACTCCTATTGGAGTCTATGCATTCTCTGCTGTTTTTGCTTATATATCGATTTGCAGTTTTTGTTTATATCTCGATTTGAACATCGGTAAATTACTATTGCATTAATTTAAAGCTTCAACAGCACAAATGTCTCATTAAATCTTCCAAGATCATGATACATTGATGTGTTATTTTCGGTACAGTATGAACAGTTCAAGCTAAAAAATACAATTTCTTTGGTCTTTTTCACAATTACGATTAATTCAAAAAAACGTTCTATCGAGTTATTTTTATGATGAGCCAGCTTCCTGTAAACCAATATTTGTAAAAATATAAAAAAAAGAATACACTAGGCGTTTTTGAGAGAAAAGATATTTCTACAAATGAATGTCGGTGTTGACAACCATTTGATACCCGAAACTTACAAAAATACAAGTTGTAACGCTTAATATAGGAAACACTGAATTTAATAATTATTATATGTTTTTGTTAGGCCCATAATTACAAGCATATGTATGTAAGTACCCAAGTAACTAATTATAGAAAAGACGTTTTATAGGAAAGGAATGTCATTAACATCGAATAAATACATAGTTTTAGGTATATGTTGGTTCAAATTTTATTTCAAGATTCTACGTTCACAATATTCAAAAAAGGGGCGAAATATACCAGAGGGACACTCAAACTCAATAATTATTTCTTGAAAAAATAAACATAAAACGCTATGGCTAACAATGGCTAAAAAACACCAACAGACATGCAATAACACACAATAACACAAAAAAAAAACTTCGTGTTGCTCTTGTTAATATAAACCTGCTTATAAGTATAATTAGAAAAAAGGATACATGGTTGTAGTTACCATCTGTGAAACGGATATTCAAAACTATCAACCAGCTCGTGATTACGTCCGTGAAACTTACGAAGCGATGTCTTCAACTCAACTACTTCAAACTCTTGGTTTAAAAGCTTACTTGTGAGTAGCAACCCTCAAGCATGTGTATAACGGATATTCTATAACGGGCAACCAACTCGTAATAGCGTCTGTAAAACTAATGTACGAATGCCTCTAACTTCACCACTTAATTGGAATGCTCAATTTCAATAGCTTCATAGTTGCTGCAACCCTCAAGCAAGATAACTGCACGAGCTTCAAATATAAAAGTGTTACAGGCCGTGCGGTCAACTTTCAGATTTATATTATTATGACTATTCTGGCACTTCTGTATCTGAACAGTGTGATTGGACAAAAAATACAGTATCAACTGAACACACTTTCCCAAACTGAGGAATGAATCAGGTGTAGAAAAAAATGAAATAATTTTACAAACAGATGGAAATGAATTTTTGAGAATTTTTTTAAATTGCGTATTCACTGAATGATAAAAGACCTAAAAGCACTAGTGGCCTTAGGTTTTTAAAAATATGAAAAAAGTATACGGTCATGATACACATTCAAATTCATTTCTGAATAGTAAAATCAAAGTACTTCAGTTAACTGTGAATATAGAATTTTTTGCAGTGTTAGAAAGTGGTGAAAATTCTAATCAGGCTATCATTATCACTCATGGGCCAGGAAATAGTACTGTGCCACCTTAAGTGTGAAGATCTTTAGTTTTTATCCATTTAACTTATTAAACTGCCGAAGTAGCCTGATTGTTAGGTTTCGTCCAAAACTTTAAACTAGACAACAGGTTTAACCTAAAATATCTTTGACATAAAGGTTATTTTTAAAAAAAAAAATATACGAATTTTATATGGATTGAACATTCATTGTCAAATTTGTTAATTTGAACATGTTAATGGTGAGAAAGTCTCATCAGTAGTGTTGTTTTTGTCTTACTAAAACGTCAAGTATCCATTCCTGAGTTTATTTATCAATTACATTAACTTAATTTTCAAAGTCCGGCATAATTTAACTTATTTTGTAACTTTAGGGCCCCATAATGGCCCCTTATATCTCCATCCTTTTGTTTAGATACGTTTGTCTTTCTTTGACGCATGATATGGCTTTATATTAACTGCCTTATCTTTATTTATCGATGGAAGGTATTAGATTAGTATTGAAAACATTTGTGAAAACTATCTTATGTAATTGCACACTGCATTGTATAATACTACAGTATCATGCAACAATTGCGTTAGTAACAGTTGATTAGAGAAAAGTGTATTAGACGACTGTACTATAAATAATGACATTTATCCAATGTAAACAAAATATCACATGATCACATTACTATAAGTTTTTTACTGTGTCAACTTCCTTGAGCGTATTACACATGTTACATGTACCAGTTTTTAAGCTACAATTAGGATAAAATCGCTTATAGTATAAAAAAAAACATGAGTAACACATGCGTTTTGTTTGAAATGGGAGTTTTGGGCAAATGAGTGTGTTAAAAGACAGGCTAGAAAGTGCATTTAATATTCTTTGAATATTGTGTAGATCAATTAATAAGTTTAAATTTAAAATGTGCAAAATTGCAAAATTGGTAATCAGTTTATCAAATTTCAAGGTGTTTTTATCAATCAGCTTTAGTTAAATGCCTAAAGTAAACAATATAAGGTGTGTGCACTTTATATGTCAGGTAGCGGATACAAATCGGTCAACAGTTGACCTTCAGACAATTATCTCAAGGTTAAAATTAGAATAGTTCAGAGGCACATTTATAATTAAGGTATATATTTATTCTTCAGGTAAGCTCAAATTTTGTCTTTCGTTTGTTGACATTTTTTTTTGAAATTATGTTTAATAATCGATCTCTCCCTAAAAACAAATTGATTATGACCGACTCCTTGACATACCTACAAAATAGAATATGATTCGAAATGAAAATACTTCTCTTGATATTTTAGTATACCAGACATACATATGAAAACGAAAGTTTAAACTTGAAAAAAAAATGCTATGTGCTTTTATTAATTATATTTTAATCACGTGATAGTGATATTGCTGTTCCGCCATCTTGTGTGCAAAACATAGAAAAAACTTCCTGCTATTGGGGTAGGCATGTATATAGTTATGCATTACTATCAACATTGTTAAACGCTATGTTATTTTCAATATGTTTGCTATTTAGAAAAAAAATCTATTGATTTTAATAAATGCGTTGGACATAAGGTGACATACTTTATGTCTTATCTGAACACACCATTTACAGATTAATGAAATCTTTCGAAGAATGCATAAGAAAATCTAACAAACATGGAACGTTATAACCTCTTCATGTGCATGCATATAAATGCATTTTGTTCACTTTATTGATTATAAATTGTGTGACATTTGGAGTAATGTATACTAAGCAACACACATAATGCAACAGTTTAATCTGAATTTAAAAATCTTCAAATCACGCAAATTTCATTTTTATGTTATGAACGCTATCATATCTAAGTATTTGAAAAATTACAAAAATACTGAACTCTGAGGGAAAAAAAGAGTTCTAATTAAACGATAGCATTTCGTCTTTATACAAACTCGCTGTGCATGCTAGCCACTTTATACCATCTCACAAACATACAATAGAATAGTTTATATGCAGTATATAAAGCTCTGCATCGCGCTGAGTATAAAAAATTGTAAACAGAGGTAAAAAGCAACAATAAAAGACCAAAGATCAGTCATTAAAACCAAAACCTTCAAATAGCACAAAACAACAATATATGACACAAGACAACCGTTGATGAGTTTCTTGTCTGGGTTAGAAGACATGTATATTCGCTTTTCAAACCCAGAATTATTTTTTTTCAGTCACATACAAATGTGTGTCATCATAATCCCACTTATTTTCAATAAACTGTTCCGTTTTAAATCTAGGAAACACCAAAATCTTCAGAATTATTTTGGTCTAATGAAATTATGTGGAAACGTTTTATTCAATTGATTTATTCATGGACTTAATAAATACTATTACATTAGTACATATTGCTGTTCAGCCATCTTGTGTGTAAAACATAGAAAAAACTGCCTGCTATTGGGGTAGGCATGTATATAGTTATGCATTACTATCATCATTGATAAACGCTATGTTATTTTCAATATGTTTGCTATTTAGAAAAAAATCTATTGATTGAATACATCTCGCTACATTGAAGACCTGTTGGTGACCTTCTGCTGTTGTTTTTTTTTTTATGGTCGGGTTGTTGTCTCTTTGGCACATTCCCCATTTCCATTCTCAATTTTATAAATAATCCTCTACAGTCAATATATAAACATATATAGTGTAAATTGGCTTCTGTAAAACGCCCTACTACATACCAGAGGAACACTGAATAAACTGCTTATAGCACTAGACTGCCACGTTAGAAAATGTGTACATCCCTGTCTGGATTTTGAGTCATGAAATACTATAACCATATTAATTTATATTCTTTCAATATGCAGTGAAATTGAAAGGATATAATAATTATATGGTGTACTTTGTCATAACATATATTCCTACTTACACTTTCCAAAATCTAAGAAAGAATAAACGTGATTTTCGTACTGTTTTTCACCTCAATGTCTTTCCGAAGCTTTCAACAAAGTTTTTTTTAGCTCTTACCTGACTGCATGCTAATATGATTTTTAGCATCGGGTTGAACATGTTGAACAGAAGATTTTATTAGATATCGATGATCTTACATCTTTGCATTTAACAACAAGAATGAGGGGTATAACCAACAAATATATGAACCTGTTTACAACCTGGGATTTGATTGTCATGGACTTATATATAGCCACACGTTTATTTAATTTTTCCAATTTTTCATAATTTGATGAGAATATTCAAATTGACATTGACTGAACACATTGATCAGTTACAGAAATACAAAAAACAATTTAATCTGTACATAAAGTTGTGGTTTATTAGAAATAATAAACTAAATGCCCTCCAAATGTAGTTATCCTTTTCCTCAGTGTGCATGGTGTGTTGTTATAAACTGTCTGAAAAATGTTCCTATTTCGAATCTTATGTTAATTTGATCTTATATTATATTGTATATTACATGCACTTTGCTCTGAACCTGGTTTATTCAAATTATTATATTATTTTCAAAGCTATAATATATTTACGAAAAAAAGTAAACAAGACACAATATGTTGCTATACTACCTAGATGACGAGGTCCATGTTTTGGATGTATATTATTAAAATTAAAACAAACATAGTTTATCTTTTGATAGGTCAAGTTGATTGTAAGGTTAATGGAACATTGAACTATGTTTACCTCGGTTTTCTTATTTACTGGCGTCACAATTCAAATATAACATACATACATTTTAAAACAGTCATGTTTTATCAATGGAAATAAACTATCGAGAAAAAATAGGTTAATGTGTATGCTATTTATAGAAAATTTTCAACTTATAATAACATGTAAGAATTATTAGTGCAAAAAGTGTATACACTTATAAAATGTTTATTTCTCGGTTTATTTGCCGAATAAAAGTTAACTCCCATGAAAAATTTAAATAACCATTGCCATTGAATATTCGTAGTTTTGAATAATGAAGCAGAAGAGTTCATTCTCGTCAGACAAGGTCGGATAACAAATCAACTAAAATGTTTTTAATGTAAAATTATTAGAGGCTCACTTCCTTAAATATCTTTGTCAATGCATGATGACCTACTTTAAAATTTATTAGACAAATGTAACAGGGGCGGATTCAGCCATTTTAAAAAGGAGGGGGGTCCAACTATATGTCCCTATTCAAATGCATTGAGCGGCTAAAACGAAGGGGGTTCCAACCCCCGGAACACAACCCCCCTCCCCTGGATTCGCCAATGTGTAATACCTAACATATTTTCCCCATAAGAATCAATGAACAGGAACCCTTAACAGAATGTCAATAACATATTCGGTCTTTATTTAAAAATTGTAAAATTTCTTGAATTGAAAAGGACACTCTAACAAATCAAACAACAAGACAACACTTGTACAATTATGTTATTTAAGGAATGACTGTAATATTTTTTCTGTCTATGACGAAATAACATAAAAAATGTGGTGCACACTGAATAACGCGCGTAGCGGGTTATTTAACAGTGTGCACCACATTTTTTATGTTATTTCGAAAAGACAGAAAAAAATATTACAGTCATTTCTTATAATTTAATTCTAATTTCCATTTTAAACCGTATGCTCATAACAAAATAACGTCAGCCAATCAGAAGACGCGTTATACATTCAAAATTAAATTATCTATATTAATTATCAATTAAAAATAATATTATCCTCATAAAAGATGCAGAAGAAATAGTAGTTTAATATTCAATGCTTGAATTATTCCTTTTATTTGTTGAATTTGAAAATACTGTAAAGTTTTCTAATTAAAAAAAGACACTTATCGTCGTGCACCTTTTTAAATATAATAAAAGGCATGGTTAATGCTATGTTAGTGCAAATTTAATTGATTAGACAAAAAACAATATTTTTATAGGTCCCTTCAATCCTTAATCTTTTTGTTCTGCTTTTAATTTTTTTTTCATCATTTTCTTTTTCATTTATCCTTTTTATTGAAATAACATACTTCTTGATAATGCATCCACTTGTATTTTTGTCAATCTGATGAGTTAAGCCTTTTTCAACTGATTTTTATAGTTCGTTCTTATGTTGTACTGTTATACCGCTGTCCCAGGTTAGGGGGAGGGTTGGGATCCCGCTAACATGTTTAACCCCGCCACACTATTTATGTATGTGTCTGTCCCAAGTCAGGAGCCTGTAATTCAGTGGTTGTCGTTTGTTTATGTGTTACATATTTGTTTTTCGTTCATTTTTTTACATAAATAAGGCCGTTATTTTTCTCGCTTGAATTGTTTTACATTGTCTTATCGGGGCCTTTTATAGCTCACTATGCGATATGGGCTTTGCTCATTGTTGAAGGCCGTACGGTGACCTATAGTTGTTAATGTCTGTGTCATTTTGGTCTTTTGTGGATAGCTGTCTCATTGGCAATCATACCACATCTTCTTTTTTATATGACGTGGTTTGTCTTATTTATACATAGATTTATCTCAATCTTGAATCATGAACTGGAAAACAGATGTTTCTTATGTTGACTGTGTGGAGTCTTTTTATCAGTAGTTTTTCCAATGGTATATAACGATGACATTAACTTCAAAACAGAGCAAGTTCGAGTGTTTGATGGACAGTTTGCTAACTGCTACACACATATCACTCGCCATGCAAGTCCACTCTTATTAAAAAATGTCGTGAGAAGGAATATATGAAATTTTTAACTACCTTGACTGGCTATACAGATCATGCACGGTCGGTAAAATAAGGAAAGGACGCGATCGTTCAATTTATAGTATAAAAGACATGGATATCACCGCGACCACAATTCTTCTATAAGGTGGCATGTAGACGTTTAAGAAGTTCATAAAGATTACTCGAGTTATGCATTTAGCCGTTCATATGCAACTCTGCTACAATAACGTTTAAGCAAGTTCAAAATAGGAGTAGATTTTATTCTGCAAAATAATAGTTGTTAAAGGGAATTATTCATTATTTTAAAAGATGTAATGTCACAGGCTAAAGAATTATTCTTCATTGTAATGTCGGTATATACAATGATACATGAATGCACACGCATGATAGGTAAAATTGCATGTTGCATAATTTTAATGTGTAAGGATATTAATGGGACTGTACACAATTGTGAAGAACCATATCTGATCAATTATAATGCAATGATCGAGTTCATATACATGATTTTTAGCTTTATAAAGATAGACGAAATACGATTATATCTTATAACTTATCACGATCGAGCAATCATGTATTTTGAAATTAGTGAAAAGATATGAACGATTGACATTAACGTTTTCCACCAGTCTCGGTTCTTCTGGATTTCATGCAGTTCCCTCAGGTTTTGTTTTATTTTTTTTTTTGTTACTTATATTTGTATCTTCTTACTCGATCTACGAGATTTCAACATCACTAGACTACTATTGCCTATGTTCCTCAACCCAACAAATCTAATTCAAGTAAATGTAAATTCGCAAATCTTAGTCCAAATAATTATGACGTCTTGAAAGGCTATTATATTTTTTTTCTATGACGTCTTACTTCGACCTATTTGGACTACACAAATCTATGCATTACAAATTCGCTTTTGTTTTCGAGGGTATCATAATGAATAAATTCTTGAATGGTCTTTGTCAACGTAAGAAAGACAACTCATATGAATTAATTTTCAAAATTTTAACAGGGCCTAAACACGAAAGTAATTCAAGGTCAGTTGTGTAGGGGGAACTAAGTGTAGACAATGTTTAACACTATTAAAACGTAGAGTCCCACCAATACAAGTATGTATTTGTAGAAATTTGCAGAAACCATGTTGAGTAAAAAGTTTAATTTGGACATGATCGGAATTACCAATCAATAAAAAATCTCACATCACAAGTATTGTGACAATTGATTCAGCTATTTACATTATCAAAATATTAAAGATAAAAACTATTGTCCAAATATATTCAAGATATATAAGATACCATAAGGACAGTCAAACTCATAGATCGAAAATAAACTGTCAACGCTATACTTAACAAAGAAAAAGACAAACAAGCAAACAATAATATACAAGACACCAAGACACAACATAAAAAAACTAAAGACTAAGTAACACGAATCCAACCAAAAACTGGGGGTGATCTCCGGTGTTCTGGAAGTGTAGACAGATCCGGCTCCACATGTGGCAACCATCGTGTTGTTCTTGTTATTACAAACGTTTATCTTATAAGCGTATACAAAAATTGTTCAAGTGTAGAAACAATCGTTTCGTCATTTAGGGATATTTAAAAAGCTTAAACTGACATTAAAGTGGCAGATATTTACAGAAGTGTTTTATTCTTACTATATGCATTCAAAATACATTAAAATCTTTTTAGAAAACGATGAGTTATCAATTATTGGTATCATCGGTGAGAGTTGCAGGTAAAATACCTTTGAGAGCTCTCTCAACAACGTCACCAAAATGCCAGCAACAGGAAGTGGTTAATCTTTCACAGGAACAAAAAGACAAATATTACCCCAAGATAGGTAATAATTAACATAGTAAACACTTTTGTTTATTTAGAAAATAATCATTTCTTTTTTTTTTTAAGATAATTCATTTTCCTAAACACTCCAATAAACGACTTTAATGAATGCATATGTGTATTAATGTTGATTCATTTATTTTCGTGGATACCAATTTTCGTGGATATTTAATTTCGTGGTTTTGACAAAGTCTGTATATAAGTCTAAACAAATTTGTCTTTCGTTGAATATTTAATTTCGTTGTTCACCTGCACCAATGAAATCCACGAAAATTGGTACTCCACGAAAAATAATGAATCCTCAGTATATATTGGTATTGTTTAAATTGTAAAAATAAGAAGATGTCAATTGGACAATAAAAAAGCATAAATCATGTTGGTGAAAAACGGACAACATTAAAAAGAGGAAAGAAGGAAGAATACACAAGCCTGTTTCTGTTTAAAATGTGTCACCTGTTCTGATGATCATGCAAAAATCTATCTGATATGTCGAATATGATATCTTCCACGCTGACATCAGAACAGAATTCAGACTTAGTTTATAGAACATTTCTTCCATGGCCTTCTTTGACTGACAACAACTAAAATATTGTCCGTAAATCTCATACGAAGAGTAACATAAAGATTACAAAATTATAGTGTCAAATCACTGGCGGATCTAGAAATTTTCATAAGTGGGAGCCCACTGACTGCCTAAGAGGGGCCCCGCTCCAGCCAAGTTTCAGTGATTCCCTATATTTTAGCAACCAATTTTTTTTCCCAAAAAGGGGGCCCCTGGCCCCTGGCCCCCCTAAATATGCCTCTGCAAATTACAATCATTACAAATGTATGAAGTATCAACGATGAAAATATGGTTATAGATTGAATTCAATTTGCAAATAAGTAAAACAAAATCTGTCCAGAAGATTACAGTATCTTGTATTGTAATAATTTAAATGAGAAACTGGTAATAATTCTTATCTTTTTATACCAAACAATTGTCAGAATCTGAAACAAATATTTTGGCAAGCGTTTTACACAGGGATTCTAAAGAAAGTATATCTTGTATTCGCTATTATGTCACATTTGTCGAGAGAACTTAGATATGTATACCTTTGTAAATGTAAAACATATTTATCAACATCATTGTTATTATGCAAATACGTCAGTGACCTACGCTCGTGACGATATCGTTTTTAAAAGACTTGAATCTAAAATGTTAAATGGCAAAAATAAGCACGAACGTGATTAGCACCCAACTCCTAAATATAGCTCTTGTAATATAATCTTTAGTAAGAGATTAAGGAAAAATAAGATTTGATATATCTAATCTTTATATATGTCATCATAAACAGCAACAAAAAGAATAAAACAGAGCAGTATATAAAGATTTTTATACAAACATCACACAGTAACTGTTTTGTAAACTTCTTGCTACATTAAATTTTCAGGAAACAGAGATATTGTTGGTTCAGGTCACAGTATTAGACCTGGTTATGAAGACAGAAGTGATTATCCTTTTCCCGCCTTAAGATGGAAGCCAAACACGCCAGATGTGACAGCACTCAGAGAAAAAGAAATGGGGGATTGGAAAAATCTCACGATGGAGGAGAGAAAGGGCTGTAGGTTTTGAATGTTACAATATACATGCATCATTCGATTTTTTTTTTCTTAAAATGTCCTCTATCATGTCAGGAATATGGCAGTTGTTATCAAAATGTCCGATTCTATGTATGTTGGCGTTTGATTAGGTTGCACTTGAGTGTTTCTGTTATTCCGTTGTTTCCTCTTATAGTTGATGTGATTCCCTTTGTTTTACTTTGAAATCGGATTTGTTTTCTCTCAATTGATTTATGATTTTTGAACAGCGGTATACTACTGTTGCCTTTATTTCCTTCTCCTAACGTTTGGCCTTGCAACTCTTTCCAAAGATGATCGTCAAAGAAGGATATAAATACGTATATGAAAGACCAAGAAATAATGGTGTGCTTTCACTATAACTGAAAAATAATGTATTTAATTTACAGAGCAATTAAAGGTTCATGCTATTCCCGCACGTTTTGTTTCTTTTCTTTGTTTGTATTTTTTAAATGAATTTTAGATTTTTTGACACAACTACAGTTCTCGTATATTTTTATAAAAATACATCAGTGAACTATAGTTTATATAGCTGATGATTGCTATAACCCGACAGCCTTCTCGGTTGATAGCAAGGGTGTCACCTACCGTTCGTTAAATGTTTTTTAGCCTTTGATTTTGCCATTTGAGTAGGGACATCGCGTTTTGAATTTTCGTCGAAGTTTGGTATTTTTTGTAATTTTATTTTATTTTAAGATATGATTACATCCTTCCAGCTTGTCGATGATTTCTCTCTTATTAAAGAATTACTTTGCTGGTGGACTATTAGTCCCCCAGGGTATCACCAGCCCAGTAGCCAGTACTTCGGAACTGGCATGAAAATACGGATTTATTGTGTTATTAAAATTTGCTGTTACAAAATGATAGAAATTATTATAAATTAAGGAATGTATCTCCCTCATGCAAAGCTCTGATTCCTTTCACGGATTTGGCTATACTTTTTTGGACCGTTTAGATTATAGCTCTTCATCTTTTATATAAGCTTTGGATTTCAAATATGTTGGCCACGAGCATCACTGGAGAGACATGTATTGTCGAAATGCGCATCCGGTGCAGGAAAATTGGTACCGTTAATTTTATTACTAGTGGTCATAAATACATATACTTTAGTATACGATTTAGATGTATTTGATTATACTAATGTTATGGTATAATAAAACCCATTTATGAGGTTCCTCCAGAACCTTGAAAGTAGTCAAACTCGGGTCGTAGTAGGTGCGTTCGACTACAATCTTTTTTGACCAGCTTTGATTTTGAATTTCCTGTGCATTTCGGTAGTTTTATCAAGAACTCCGGCTTCTTCTGTCAATACAAAATAACCACCTCGATATATACGATAGTGATTAAAGTTGTGTTTCACACTTGCAATAAATCAATCACATTGATGTATACCTTATGTCTGTTTATCTATATAAACATTCCAAAACAATTAAATGAGGGTTACAACTGATAACCAAATCATATTATTTTTTTATGATTTGAAAATGATAAAATTTCACATGCAAATTAGCTAACAAATCACAACAACAAATCACAAACACATTATTTCCAATTCATAAGCAAATCATTAACAAATTGTCGAGAAATTATTTTGAAATCAGAGGTAGTTGCTTTCCTACTTTCAGTAAATCACAAACAAATTTGTTTTAAATTGTAAAGAAATTATAAAATAAACAAATTGTTATCAAATATTTAACAAATCAGAATGAAATCCTACCTCAAGCAAATCACAAACAAATTGTTTTTAAATTATGAAGAAATTATAAACAAATCGTTATCAAATCTTTAACAAATCAGAAGTAAATTATATTCCTACATTAAGTAAATCACAAGCAAATCGTCAAGTAATTGACATCATCATCGATTCACAGATTAAATATTTACATCTGGATCATAAAACGGTTCTGCCCCCTGAAACCATCAAACTTTGAAGTGCACTTGTGTTTATTTGACCTTACTTATAAAAAAAGAAGATGTGGTATGATTGCCAATGAGACAACTATCCACAAAAGACCAAAATGAAACAGACATTAACAACTATAGGTCACCGTACGACCTTCAACAATGAGCAAAGCCCATATCGCATAGTCAGCTATAAAAGACCCCGATAGGACAATGTTAAACAATTCAAGCGAGAAAACTAACGGCCTTATTTATGTATAAAAAATGAATGAAAAACAAATATGTAACACATAAACAAACGGCAACCACTGAATTACAGGCTCCTGACTTGGGCCAGGCACATACATAAATAATGTGGCGGTGTTAAACATGTTAGCGGGATCCCAACCCTCCCCCTAACCTGGGACAGTGGTATAACAGTACAACATAATAACGAACCATAAAAATCAGTTGAAAAAGGCTTAACTCGTCAGATGGACAAAAATACAAGTGGACGACGTGGCCCGGTACTTACACATCCCGACACAAAAAGACACAATGAACAGATCTGAGAGTACTCGCAGTTATCTGACAGCTAGTTCAAAGCCACTAACAACTAATAAAAAAATCATGCAACTAAGACTAAACTATCAATCCGTACACATCCAACATCCAATGGATTTAGTGTAAAGACGTCATAATAAACAGCCAGAGAAAAACATGACCTTGTGCAATGCCAAGTTACAGGTATCGACAGATTGTTGATCCATAAATATATATATGCATATAACATACAAGTAATATTTAGTTAGTTTTTACTGACTACCTTTTCAGCTACTCTTCTGATTGTTAAGGGATTATTATTTCGGGTTGTTATGACGAAGCAATTGTTTCCTATGTGAAAGGTTTCCCTCACTTCTCCAGAATTTGAATTTAACGACCTTTGACAACAGCATGAGGAACCAAGTTTACTAGAAGTATGTCGAATACTAGTAGTCGATGGTTCCTTATCTGTTACAACCCTAGACCTGTCCAATCAACATCTTGAAAAATTAAAACATAAAACTTATCAGTGTATATTGTCTGCTGACTCGGGAAGCTACTCTTAAGTTGCTTATTTCGATCAGTTTTACACGTCTTTTGCACATTTTTTTTATTTTTTAATAATTTATCCAGACAGTACACAAGTATAACAAGATATTGAAATGCACAGTATCCGAATATAAAAGGTTTTAAACACCTTTGACATGTTTGATAAGTTGAACAATTGCATTCCTGATACAATAAGTTAATGGACAAGATGCTCACCATTATCATCATTGATAGTATATATTACTCTTTATCTTGCAACTTTCTTTGTTCAGTTAATGTACAACAGTATTTGAAATTTGAAATTGACCTCAACCGGAAGTCAGAGATAATGACAAATCCAGAAAATTTGAATGCAATAACATTGTTTTCATTGTAGCAAATCATCATTAAAGCACACCAGGATAGCTAACAATGTTAACAAATCATTTCCCATGATATTCCAAGTAAACAAATCATAACGAAATCACAGAGTTTTAGTGAACAAATTAAGTTAACAGTTTTTTTTAAATCTTTTTATACGATATTCTTAGTAAGCAAATCTTAAAGAAATCACACAAAAAAAACAGAATCAAATTGCTTACAAATCATACAAGTGAAAAAATCACAAAGAAATCAGTTTTTAGGAGTTTATAATTTCTTTAATGAATTGCAAGCAAATGGTACTAACAAATTGCAAAATTACGATTTGACAGAGATTTGAATACGATTTGAAAGCAATTTGTTCATTTATTTTTCTGTTTGGGTTGCTAAATAATTTCTTGTTTAGTTTTAGTTTTTTTGTTTGTTTAATATGAGACTGGAATTTGGTTCAGTTTCAAATTGTTCGTCTCCTCTGTGATCTGGTGGTAGCATGTTCGCTTCGAATGCCGGAGGTTGTGGTTTCAAATCCTACCAGGTCATACCGAAACAAAATGTTTTCCTTTACAAAAAAAAACTGACAATTATATTCTGAAAAAGAAGAAATGAGTGGATTTTCTTTTTATCTTTCAGTATACCGTGCAAGTTTTTGTCAAACCTTTGCCGAAATTAATGCACCAACAGGAGAATGGAAGCAAGTTGCAGCTGCAACCATGATGATAATGTCGCTCACAGCTGCTTGGGTGTGGTGGTGTGAACATTTTGGTAAGCTACTGTTGAAATGTCATAAAGCTACTTCATTTTACACAGTTTCATTTTGATGTTATTTGACGTATAGGTTGTTATTGGCTATCGCTCTAAGGGGTTAAGGGGGATAAATTAAAAAAAAAAAAAAAAAATTGGACGTGATAGCTAATAGTATCTTTATAAAAATGAACATACAAACGTTCTCGTTAAAAAAAAATAAAGATGATGATCTACCCCAAAATTTTAATTTCTGCAGAGAAGGACAATCTATAATTTCAAAATTATATTCATAATCATTTAGGTGCATAATTATAACATACAAAGACTGAAGTATTTTTAAAAAAGGGCGAAAGATACCAGAGGAACAGTCAAACTCATAAATCGAAAATAAATTGACAACGCCATGGCTAAAAATGAAAAAGACAAAGAGACACAAAATAGTACACAAGAAACAATAAAGACAACTGAAGACTGAGCAACACGAACCCCACCAATAACTTGGGGTGATCTGAGGTGCTCCTGAAATTTTCAAAAAGGTAAAAAGGTTTATTAAAATAACAGATAACTCAAAAAGAAATTTGATTTTGAAATTAAATTAAAATGGCGAATTTTTATATTCGAACGAAGAAGGCGTTGTCAGTTTTGACATTTATTAACAAGAAAGGCAAAAGATACATGGTCAAAATTATAAGTCGAGACAAATTGACAACGCCATGGCAGAAAAAAACGGCCGAATGACAAACAAGATTTAAGGTCAACAAACACAACATCGAACACTAAAGATTGAGCAAAATAAAATCCACCGATGATCGTGCTCAGGGTATTCGAGAAGTTCATCTTGTCATCTAAACTACTATTTATTGTTTTTTAATATTTGTACAACTTGCAACTGATCTAAAATTTATTTATGATTTCATACTTACTTAGTATATAACATTTTGCTTGCGATAAAATCCATAAGCGAATTCAAGAATCTTCCTTTTAAGATATGTTTTCGTGAACTTTATATGAAAAAGAGGGGGACATACAAAGGAGCAATAAAATTCAGTAAAACAAACGGTCATCACCATGGCAAATATAAAAAGACGAAAAGTCTAACTCGAGTTCACAAAACACTACCGGAAAAACTGAACATGAAGTAACATGAAACCCATAAAAATGTCAGCTTTGTGAACTCATCTGTTCCTAAATGTAAGGAGCCTGATTCACTATTTAAAACTCTTTGTGTATGGACTTTCATTCTGGCTCTGAGTTTACTTGACGATTACTATTTTTAATGATGTTCAAAACATAATTTGCATAATAAGACATGAATAACAAGCGATATGTACAAATGATTGAATGTGTTCTTTTTACAGTATTTAGTAAACAATTACCTGAAAGTATGACAGAAGAGTATAAAAAGAAGAATATAGAGAGAATGGTAAAACAAGGTCAAGAAGAAATGACTGGAATCAGTTCACAGTATGACTTTGAAAACAAGAAATGGAAGGGAAATAAATGGTGGTAAAAAGAGTAATTACAAGGCATTATCCCGGTGTGTGTTTGCTGATTACAAAAATCAAAGAAGTGTGACTGTACTTAGAAAAATAAAAATGAATGTAGATAATATTTTGTTTATAGTTATAGTGTTGAAGGTCAAAATATGAATATATCAACTTATCATGATTTTTCTAACGATAAAAAAAAAAAAAACATCCCTCCTCTGTGGTTCAACCTGGAGACCTGTAAATTGGTAAAAGTACGCAGCATATATGAGTGGAATTAACAGAATGGTCGTCTCATTATGTGTCCGTCTTTCTGTAGGTATGATTTTGATAACTAGAACGTTGAAAAAATATTTAAACGCAGTTATGTAGCAATATTCCAATGCTATTTATTTCTCTGTTGGTCCATTAATATTCGAGGTCGAATGACATAAAACAGCGACAAAAGATACCAGAGGGAGAGACAAATTCATAGATAGAAAATAAACTGACAACGCCATGAGTTTCTGTTCTTGAAATAGTCCAGTATGAGGTATGCGATTCTAGTTTGGTCAAAATGTAAAAATGTATTGATTTCATTGTTGAAACAATAGTGCGGTGTAGAAGGAAGTGAACATTACAATGATGATCATATAAAGTATTTTTCTTTATCTGCTAATAGAGTAAGGCAACAGTAGTATACCGGTGTTTAAAAGTAATACATCGATTGATAGAAAACAAATCCGGGTTACAAACTAAAACCGAGGGAAACACATCAAGAGTAAAAACAAAGGAACAACAGGAACACTGAAGTGCAATAAAAACAAAAACCAACATACATAACAACGAACTGTTTGAAAACAACTGTAATTTCCTGACTTAGTACAGAACATTTAAAGAACAAATGGTGGGTTGAATCTGGTTTTATTGCTAGCCAAACCTCTATCTTATATGGCAATGTTAAAATATACTAGCTAAAATGACAATACTACTAGACAGAAATACAGCACACACAAGAACACTAATCACAGAGAAACGCACAAACAAATAATATTATAGTCGATACAACATATATGCAAAAAGCAGAATAAGAACATAATCGTCCATCCACGACAGACACAACAGGATATAGCGAACATGCAATCTCGAACTTTCTACAATCATTTCCACAATATCAGTCCGAAAAGTAAATTCACAAAAATAATTAACTCCGAGAACATTGAAAACGGAAAGTCCCTATTCAAATGGCAAAATCAAAAGCTCAAACACATCAAACGAATGGATAGCAACTGTCATATTCCTGACTTTTCTTATGTCGAAAACGATGGTTTTAATCTGCTTTTATATCTAGCGAAACATCTCACGTGTATGACAGTCGCATCAAATCATTGACAACGATGCGTGAACAAAACACAAACTGAAGACAGGAATACACAAGAATACACAAATTTACCATAGTACAATAACACAATGACAGGATATTTAAGTACAGAGCCACGTCATGTATGTAACAAAGAAACATAAGCAACAAACCAGTGTTCGAGATAATGATGGCATTGAAAGAAATTGTATAATTATTCGGACTGCAACTGATAAGCGAACGATGAGGCATAACACATTATCCAACCGAAACCATAACAGAAACGTCAAAATCAAATACATGAATGTTGGATGTACAAAACATTCCCGAGAAACGTCGTAAAGCAATGCAAATTCACTATCTCGGTAGATAACGGAAAGTCTCAAATCAAATGGCAAAATCCAAACCTCAAACACATCAAACGAATGGATAACAACTGTCACATTCCTCACTTGGCATAGTCATTTCCCCCATGTAGAAAACGGCGCACCAAACCCAGCCCCAAAGCTAGCCAAACCTCTCACCTCAATGTCTCTGTCGATTGGTGCATTTAGAAAAATACCAAGGACTTGTTGGGCCTGAGTTAGAATAATGAATCAAGGTAGGGTATGAAAAATGTATGAAAAATAAATTATCTGTTGATTACCACATGAACTGCTTGAACATTGTTTCAGAAATAATTGATGCAAGTCATACTTTAATTATTGTAGTTTGAACTTGGATAGGCGTTATATTCGTGATTATTTTTGCCCGAGCGTGAATTTCTCGTTGCATTGAAGACCTGTTGGTGACCTTCTGCTGTTGTCTGTTCTATGGTCAGGTTGTTGTCTCTTTGACACATTCCCCATTTTTATTCTCAATTTTATCAGAGAGTATCGATATACTAATTTTTTATGATTCTGATTTTTTTTTATTCATGAAATCATTAAGATCAATTTCGTTTCGCTTTTTAACGTGTCGGCTCAAGCGTAAGTTCAGTTTAAAATGAAATTACTTGTGTGAAAGTTAGTGGTACATGTGCCATCTCAGCTAATATACCGTGGCAATTAAGATACAGTACGCGTATTTGTGTAACCATATAGTTTTACATAGTTATTGTACATCTGAAAAGAATGATAGAGTTGTCTCTCTTTGTTCAAATACAATAGAGTGTATCTGCCTTTCAATGAGCACCTTGATTGATAAATACAGTTGAATGTGCTTTCTACTAGGGTGCTTTAAACGACCTTGAAGGTCTCAAACGGTCAGCCATTCATGTGTTGCTGTCGCATTGTATATTATAGCTAGATATAGGAAGATGTGGTATGAGTGCCAATGAGACAACTCTCCATCGAAATAAGAATTTATAAAAGTAAACCATTATATAGGTCAATATACGGCCTTCAACACGGAGTCTCCGAGCCTTGGCTCACACCGAACGACAAGCTATAAAGGGCCCCAAAATTACTAGTGTAAAACAATTCAAACGGGAAAACCAATGGTCTAATCTATATAAAAAACGAGAAACGAGAAACACGTATAAATTGCATAAACAAACTACAACTACTGTACATCAGATTCCTGACTTAGGACATGTGCAACATTTTTAGCGGGATTAAACGTTTTAATGGTACCAAACCTTCTCCCTTTTTCTGAAACAATAGTATAACATCACAACATAGAAAACCACACGATAAAATATTAATTGGAAGACTTAACTCAATTAAAAAACGTAAATTATATAACACACTATGAACGAATAAATTTGCCATTCTACATATCAATGTATTCATATCTAAATGCCTCTATATATACTGAGAGAAATATCTGGGATTAAAAATGAGAGGTTCAGCTAGCTATAAGGTACCAGGTTTAATCCATATTCTACATCAGGAAATGTTTGTACCAAGTTAGGAATATGTCTGTTGTTTTCCATTCGTTTGTTGTGTTTGATATCAGTGTTGGATTTGCCAATTATTTGTTTTACTTGTAATCTCTGTTGGACCTTTTTTTTTTCACTCTATTCGATCATGGATTTTTATTTATTACTTAATCCTGTCTTTTTTACATAAATTGTCATCCTGCTTGATTTCTTAAATATCATCCTTTGCTCCATTTGTCTATTAGGTTGTGTGCCAGGTGAGCAACACAAAATTGGCGCGCTTTTTTTGTCACGATGAGTTCCGATGTAGATAACCTTTCGGAACTTTGTTTATCAGTGGTGGAAATTTGATCTAAATCAGCTGAGACGGCAGTCAGTGAATGTTGACCTTAATCCTCATAGATCTGTTTACGAATACTAGAAATGGTCTTTTAGTAAAAGGGTGCACTGTAGATGACATTCAAAAGTGCGATTGCGATTTACATATGACATGTAACCATTTCGTCAAACCAATGTTAAAATTATGCATTGTAAACTTTCACTTTGTCGATATTTATGGTTATGTACACTATTCGTCCTAGCTTTTACCACGGATTTAATTAAAGGAGGGAATACTCAGTACAATGTGGAACAAATCTCTTCATGTCAAGTAAAAATATCTAACTATGGAACTATTAATTTGAAACCATTGCAAAGGAATGATGGGTTCCCAAGGTAATATATATGTTCCTTTAGATGTTTAGAAATTAGAAACAAGTACAAAAACATGCATATACATTGGTCTTTTTTCTTCCATTTTATTAAAGGCAGTGCTTTAAGGCCTGACTTTCAAGTCATGAGGTACATCTTTTCATACGCAACATCCAACAAATCTATGTAGGGGGTCATTTGGCCAGAAATAGATGCGGAAATGTTCAATTTTCTCCTCTCCTTTTTATGGTATGATATGGTTTTTGTTTCTTTCATTAACATTGGGAAATAAAGAAACGATCAGTGTGTATTGTTCGTTTTAAAAAACTTGTTATTAATGTGTATTTTGCATTATAAGCAGTCAACCTGATTACAAACTATCATTATTTGTATTCCGTGTGGAAAGAGGTCGGGTCAATTTCGAGTGTTATCTGACATCTAAAGATTTTTTAATCAGTTCAAACGTTGATTAACAATGAAAGGTCGACTGAACATGATTAATATTGCATTTTCTATAATTCAAAGCGGAATTCGGTTTATGAACGAGAAACCGTAAGCGTTTTCAATTTCGTTAGTTATGTATGTTGTCTACGTATTATCCTGGTTCCCGCTACTACGTTCCGGGCATTAGCTATTTGATATATGTGTTACATTACGATCCGATACCAGTCAATCTACGCGTGTATGTGTATATGACTCAGTTGACAAGAGCAGTACGTTCTACTTTGATGTTGGGAGAATTTTGATTAAACTCTAAATGCTCATAGAATAAGAAATATAATCTAAACTGAATTTACCTCCTTCTGAATAATTTATTGCAATATAAATATAAATCCCTTTTGACAAGAGAAATATGACTTCTGTCAGAAATATTTTGTTCACGTGTGCAAAGGTAATCTTCTCTGGATCTTTACACCCTTTACACCTAATCATGTGTGGCGGCCATATTGGTTTGTTTACATATTTGTGAAGAAGCCTCTAGAACTATGACCTAAACATAAATAGTCTTCCGAAAACGACAATGCATATTCTAGATTATATATATCAGAATTTCCTGTGTTACTGTATGACTGTATTTAAGTCTAGACTCCATCTAATTAACTATCGAGATGACCTCCGAAAACTGAAGACAGTCTGAAATATAAAATGATTTAAACTTATAAATTGAAAGTTGGCCACCTCATGCAATTTAATTTTTCTTTGTTCAGTCAGGGGACTTACTGAAATAAGTGATTTTTGGTGGAAGAAGACTTCAAGTCTTCTGAAGGCCAATGGGGCCGACTTTAAAATCATTGAATTCTCCGTATGCCGCATTGGTTTCTGTGTATTACAATTTCATAACAACTTTTGTCCTGACACCGATTTTTACACATGAGTAAGCATCTGAATCATTCAATTTGTAAATTAGGATTGAAAAACAATCACTATCGTAAATATGTGCCCGTTTACTTAAGTAAATTATTAAATTTCATCTCATCTACATGAACGTTATTTGTTTACTTGTAACCGGATGTTTTTACTGTAGATATTTGAAGTACGCATGCGTGAATTTGGTATCGGGACAACTCGCCCTGTTTACATGTTCGCCCTAAGTTACGAATTTGCAGACAAGAAGATTTTGTTTTTAATAAATAGAAAGGATCTACTTCTTATTAAATTGTTTTCTTTATTCATTGTTTCCCTTTGTCATGTGAATTAGACGCCCTTCTACTTCAAATTGTTTGAATCTATTTATAAAAAAATTCAAGACTCAGTTGACAAAAGCAGTACGTTGCTGTTGGGAGAATTTTGATTAAACTCTAAATGCTCATAGAATAAGAAATATAATCTACATTTGTAAACTGAATGTACCTCCTTCTGAATAATTTATTGCAATATAAATATAAATCCCTTTTGACAAGAGAAATCTGACTTTTGTCAGAAATATTTGTTTCACATGTGCAAAGGTAATCACGTGTGGTGGCCATATTGGTTTGTTTACAAATATGTGAAGAAGCCTCTAGAACCATGACCTAAACATAAATAGTCTTCCAAAAACGTAAACTTTATGCAATACTATTTTATCAATCATGATTATTTTCATAAATTAAAATTTGAATATTTAAAGAAATAAAATTATAACAATTACGATTTTAGATTAGAGATTCTACACAGACATCTATTTATAGCCAAATTAGTTTACATGTGTGAAAATGTAAATAATGGTCTAAATGGATGTTAACAAGGTACTATACAAATCCTTGATGTTCATTTGTTTACCAAACAAGTAAAGACAAACTATGGATGGAAGATAATAATTCACATAAATATTTCAAGACGTTTGATTTATTTTAATAAATATAGGATTTAAAAAATGCAAATTTAATGTCTTCTTCTTTTTCTTCTTTCTTCTTCTTCTTCTTCTCCTTTGCTTAAAACTTTACACACTTCTTTGTTATATTAATCTAAACATCTGTATACTTTTTGGTGATGATTCAAAATTTTATTTTTCAGTTATTTCATGTCACGTCGTATCTCAGAAACAATTCATGATTATTGCTTAAAACTTTACACACTTCTTTGTTATATTAATCTTAAGATCTGTATACTTTTTGGTTTTGATTCAAAATTTTATTTTAGTGATATTTATTTTTTTTGAAGAAAAAAAAGAGGGGGGGGGGGGGGGTGGTTCATATGTCCCTCCGTATCTCAAAAGCAATAAATGGAACAAAGCAGCCTGGGTAAGTGGGGCTGCTTTTATGGTAGTTCAAATTACCTTTTATTCACCTTCTTCCACCTCAGAGCTATCAGCTCTTTGATTAAATCACTTATTTGAGTAGCAAATTTGAAGTTTTGTCTCAAATTGTGATTTTGTAGTTTTACCAAAATTTCAAACACATAGGTTTAAATAATATCTTTTCATTAGTAAAATTGAAAAGAAATGTATTTTTTGCTTCTTTTAAGTAGCAAGGTTTATGCTTTTGATGCTATCATTTAGCTGCAAATTCTATTTTAGTTGAAAAAATGCTGTAATAATGGCTTTACATACTGAACTGATACTTTCTTAACAGATTTTTCCCAGCAGTGGGAGTATTTTTCCTGTAAAGTTCAAGGTTTCATCTTTCAGATTATGTAATAAAATTCTACTGTTTTCGATAAAAATTTCACTGTTCGGGGTTGTTGAAATTAATGGGGGTTATTAAAATAATGATACTTAAAGAAGTGATTTTTTGGTAGGAAATTAAGGTATGATACTTAAACAAGTGATTTTTAATTATTATCCTAGATTCAGTACTGAAATGACCTGGTCATCCTAGACAACACAGATGTTGGTTCTGATAAGTTTAGAAACATACATGTTGTACATGTAATTAGTCCCTGGATCATTAGTATTCTATATTTAAAGCTACAGTAAAACTGAATCACTTCTTCTAGTGATTATTTTGTACTACTTAAATAGGTGATTATTAAAGAAAGACAACTCTTAATTCCAATCTTTATGGAAATAATGTTACATTTTACTTGAATCAGTGATTTAGAAAATCACTCATTTAAGTAAGTCCCCTGACTGTTGTTTGATTGAGTTAATTTTATAGGTTAAAAAATATGTCAATTATCAATTTTACCTGTTTCCTCTTTATACCTACACATGTGTACATGTACTGATGTTACTAGAGGTACTACACGTACAATGTACTATGGGGAGAGGTGTCATCTCAAACTCTATACCTACCAACTACATGTACCACTATTTGTTGACAGATAGCACCATGCATACACATGGATATGGTTGCATTGAGTTTTACATGAATAAAGAATAACCAAATACCTTCTATTGTATTTCAATATGAGGCCAAATAAAAAAGTATGTGTGGTTCCAGTTACATCTGAAAAAAAGTTAGGGTAGGTACAAATGTACATGTAGGTAGGGATTTTTTTTATTATTTTTTGTTTTTTTTTTACATTGAGTCTATCATTTTCTATGGGAACAACATTCTGACTTTAACGGTGCTTAATGAAAAATGACAATAAAATCTTTAGGGTAGGCTATTTTTAAGCCGAAAAAGTAGGGACAGTAGGGTTACTGGAACCACACATATATTTTTATTTGGCCTGAGTGCTGATGATGTAGTACAATAATTATGTACAGTACTATATACAGTATATTAATATCATAATTAAATAATTTATAATGTATGGATAAGCAGCTAATATTGTAAATTATCGGTCGTCCAACTGTCTATATCAATCTGCTCAGCTCTTAATAAAACTCCATATCACGGCTTTGTGACGTCAAATACGTTGACCTGGCCTTAATAACTTTGACCCGGACATATCAGCGACGTCATAATGTTTAAACCGACGTTGATAAGTTTGACCCGAACTTATCAAGTCAACTTCCGGTTGCTGGTGAAACTAAGACAATACTTCCAAAAGACGCAAATACAGCCCGATAAATCGATTATCAGGTTATCGGCATATTATTATTGTAAAATATCAGCTGCTCGACATAATATGAAGGCTTTTTGATCTCGTTCGCTGCGCTTACTCGACAAAAAGCTTCATATTATGTCTCGCAGCTGATAATCGGTACTTACATATACATGTCATGCATGTGTTTTACTTATGTTAGCTATAGATCAAAATTGAAAACCGAGTTTGTTTAAAATATACATTGTGCATGATATATGAATGAACATGACAATTATTTTTGTGTGTGAGTTTTATAGTTTAAGATAGTATTACATGACTTGTACATGTTGTAGTCATGCTACATTAAGTACTAGCACTTATTTAACTACCATGAACTTGATGATTACTATTTTGTAGGTTTTCTACATATTATAGAGTGACTAATAGGCTACGATCAGAACTGTGGAATTATAGCTTTAATCCTTGCCAGTCTTATAATGAACCCTTTGATCTTGGTGATCAAAATAGATATGGTGAACCTTGTATGTCAGTCTCAGTAAGTGAATGTACAACACACAACTCTTATTCTGTAAAAAATTTAAATGTTTAACATAAAAAAGAAGATGTGGTATGATTGCCAATGAGACAACTCTCCACAAGAGAATTAAGCTTATTGTATAAAATGTTTAAACATGATAAAGTTTAAATTACATGAAGCTTTAGTTTGAAATTTCTTCTTATTACTTTTTTTATCAAAATGAGGATTATTTAAAATATTAGTTACATGTACATGTATAAAATACATAACATGCTAACATACAATGTACATGTTATGTGCATGTAATGTGCATGTAATGTGCATGTAAATGTATAAATATAATACTGTGTGTCCTGTTTACTGACTACTATCATGACTAAAATACTTTTTTATTTGGTCTATAATTCTCTCATTGCTGTGAACCAGCTTGGTTTACTTTCCATGAATCTTTAAATGTGGCCTGTACATGTACAAAATGTATATAAAACGCTTATAAAACTTAAAAGAGATTCTTTCTGTCAATTTTAGCTACATGCACTTGAAATGGCTCTCCTTACATGTATGTCAAATGTATTATGGCCCTACTTCTCAAAATGTTTATTTATATTTGATTATATTATTCATATGTTTTAACAAATTTGATTCGTTTAGGGTAGTTACATGTTAAACTATATTTTCCAAGGTCGCGAGAAAACAACGAATAGCAAAAAGCATATTGCACGGTAATTTTTAGAATGTCTAAAAACCGATATACTTTGTGACGTCATGTAATGAATTCAGGATATTGTTAAACGTTTTCAAACAAATGATATCTTTGAACAATGTTGAACCATTATTCATTGTTATTTGAAGGGAAAAAATCTTAAAATACATAAGATGCTAAACAAAAAAAAAATAAATTAAATAAAAACTAATATCATATGAATATGTTGTTATTGTCAAGGAGACAATATATTACATGTATCTAAAAATTCAAAACAAAATCAAATGACGATTTTGATACAAATATGGTCGGAAATTATTAATATACCAAATATAGCCTTTGTATGAGGTCAATACAGGATATATCGACCTAAAGAAGTATATCCTTGTATCGACCTCATACAAAGGCTATATGTGTATAATATTATTAGTGTATGTGTACTTATACATGTGTCAACAAACATGATAAAGACATGATAGAACTCCATGATGAAATTATTTATTCACAGTGCACTGCTCACTTAAATAGCTTCAACATGGTCAAAACCCATCCTTCAAACTAGGGGAGTTTGGCAAGGCGACCTTGCAACCAAATTAAGTTTCATTTAAACGGACATATCAACTTTCAAAACATTTAAAACAGTTTTATTAAAATACTTAAAACATCATCATTGAACATGCAGACTATGAAAAAAAAAAATTGAGAGAGTATTTGTCAATGATATTATTAAACTCGTCATATAGATTTTGTGATTTATTTTGGGAGCCATGCTCAATACCTCATGTGATTCAAATTAAATGTAAATGTACATGTATCTAATGTAAAGGTCACACATCCCTCTAGTTTCAAAGAGTTAACCTTAATTCTTTATTTTTCAGATTTGCAAATTTGGTAAAATCTTAAACAGACAGTATTATTACACATATGGCCAACATAATTCAGCTAACTTCAGTGTAGCAGTAAAGAGTACAGATAGTCCTCCTATTGTTACATTGACATTTAATGGAACTGGGTAAGAATTGTCATACATGTATAGTATATGTACATTAATTTCTCTCTGTATTATCATGATTATCAGATTATGTAATGACAATGTACATGTGATTCTCATATTTAAGGTTTTTTATCAGAATGATAGTTGGGGTTTCCCATTCCAAAACATGGACTTTTTTAATTTCATTATACATTGTACATGTAATATAAGGCATTGTATAGGGGGGAATTTCCCCATCCACATGCAAATCCTACTACACCATTGAATTGATTTGGGCCAGGTGAGCTTTAGTCATCACTTGACGTCCGTTGTCTGTCGTCGTCTGCTCTAAAATTTTCAGATGAATCGGAAAACGCATTGTTAGGTTGCTGCAACTGAATTGAAAATTTTAAGGAAATTTTTCTGTTTTTGGTTATTATCTTGAACATTATTATAGATAGAGATAAACTGTAAACAGCAATAATGTTCAGCAAAGTAAGATGAACAAATAAGAAGTAACATGTGTTACGGCCAGAAATCGCCTTTAAATTGTAGCCAACAAAAGACACAAATCAATAATAAAATTTAGCAATATTTATTTTACAAAAGTTTACAAGAAGTATTACACAAATATTACTGTCAACTTAACTGTCAAAATATGAGTCCAATCTTTTATCTTTATCTGTATCCGGATATCTTTCGGAATCCAATCTGAATATTACGGTCACAATCCAGTATGATGTTGTTTGTAGAAAAAAGTGTTAATCCAAATGCTGTGAATGCTAATGTCTATCGATGTCTAAGTCCAAGTGTAAGTCCAAGAGTGAGAGATTAACTTTAGTGTCTGTATATATATATAGTTTTCATGGAAGATTCTAGAACAGTCTATAATGGAACATCCTAGAAAGTTACAACAGAAGTTTCTAGTAAAATGTAGAAGTTTATATAACGCATCTTTTATTAGGATCATTCTGGAAAGTTCCAATCATTCTGTAATTGTTCCAGTGATTTCTAAACTGCACAGTTCTAAAATTATTCTGTAAACAACTATCAGGCCACACAATACAAATCAGGCCAACATAAATAAATACAATAATTACAATATCATAACACCTCCCCCCTTAAAAGAAGTTTTAGTGTAACAAAAACTTTTCATGAATAAAATGAACAAAAATACATAGTATATACAAAGTGTTCTAATAAGCTCTAGATAAAGCATCTGCTATTACATTATCTTTACCCTTAATATGTTTTACAATTACATCATATTCCTGTAACAATAAACTCCACCTAGTCAACCTCTGATTCTTGTTTCTCATTTTATGTATGAAGGTGAGAGGATTATGATCAGTACAAACAAGAATAGGATATACAGTGGGATTCAAATATACATCAAAATGTCGAAGTGCTGACAACATTGCAAAACACTCTTTTTCAATAGTTGAATAATTTTTCTGATGTTTATCTAATTTCTTGGAAAAATATGATATAGGTTTTTCAGCATTATCATCTGTCTCTTGATATAAAACAGCTCCAATTCCTACATCGCTTGCATCAACAGCAAGTTTAAATTGTTTTTCAAAGTCTGGAGTAATCAGAACTGGACTATTAGTTAAAAGTGATTTGCTATTTTCAAAAGCGTTTTGACAATTTTCACTCCAGATAAATTTAGAATCTTTTCGTAAGAGATGAGTCAGTGGTTGAACCACAGTAGCAAAATTTGAACAAAATTTTCTGTAAAATCCAATCATGCCTAAATATCTCATAAGTTGTTTTCTATTTGTAGGAGGAGGAAATTTGGAAATGGCTTCTACTTTAGCCATAATAGGTTTCACTTGACCTTGGCCAACTGTATGCCCTAAATAATCAACAGTGGCCTGACAAAATTCACTTTTACCAAGATTAACAGTCAAATTTGATTGTGACAATCTATCAAAAGTATCATACAAATGTGTTAAATGCTGTTCCCAGCTATCACTACATACAATTAGATCATCAATATAAGCATAACAAAAGTTTAAATCTTTTATAACATTATTGATCATTCTTTGAAATGTAGCTGGTGCACTTTTCATGCCAAACGGCATTACAGTATATTGAAATAAGCCATCTGGTGTAACAAAAGCTGATATTTCACGAGCTCTCTGTGTCAGTGGAACTTGCCAATAACCTTTCAACAAATCAAATTTGCTCACAAATTTTGCTTGACCAATGTTGTCAATACAATCGTCTATCCTTGGAATCGGATAGGAATCAGATTTTGAGACTGAATTTACTTTTCTGAAATCAGTCACGAAACGAAAGGTTTTATCTGGTTTTGGCACAAGGAGACAAGGAGAGCTCCATTCACTGTTACTCGGCTCAATAATATCATTGTCAAGCATATATTTAATTTCTTTTCTCATAGCTTCAAGTTTGAGTGGATTAAGCCGATAAGGATGTTGCTTAATTGGAGAAGCATCTCCTACATCAACATCATGACAAACAGCAGTGGTTTTGTTTGGCACATCTGGAAAAAGATTTTTAAAAGAAAATACCAAAGTTTTTATTTCTTCTCTACGATCAAAAGACAGATGTGCAAGTTTTGAGTCTAAATTTGACAAAATTTCTGAATTTTTCAATCTAACCGTCTCTTCCATAGTTTTAGAACTAAAAGGTGGTTCAATTACATCTGGTTTGTCATGATTGTTCTCAAATTTAACCATGCCTAAAGTGGCAACTGGTTTACTCTCACGTTCATTAGTACGCTCAAAGTATGGTTTTAACATATTAATATGACACACTCTATTTTGTTTGCGCCGACCTGGTGTTTTTACAATATAATTCAAATCATTGATTTTACTCTCTATTGTATAAGGACCACAATATTTAGCCTGTAAAGGATGTCCAGGAACTGGCAAAAATACAAGTACCCTATCACCAGGCTCAAAAACTCTGTTCCTGACATCTTTATCATACCATATTTTCATCCTGTTCTGTACATTTTTTTTCTGAGCAATTTGACAAGCAGTATACAATTTTTCTTTAAATCTAGATACATAGTCTAAGAGATTCAGGTCAGTATGTTCAGTTAGCCACTTTTCCTTAATCAATTTTAACGGTCCCCTTACAGTATGGCCAAATACCAACTCAAAGGGACTAAATCCAAGGGATTCTTGAACAGCCTCTCGAACTGCAAAAAGTAGAAAGTGAACTCCATCATCCCAGTCTCTGTCAAATTGAAGACAAAAAGTTCTAATCATGTTCTTCAATGTTTGATGAAAACGTTCTAAGGCACCTTGAGATTCTGGATGGTACGCACTTGATCTATACTGAGCAATCCCTAACTGGTACACGACTTGCTGAAATAGACCTGACATGAAATTTGATCCCTGGTCGGACTGTATAGACTTAGGAAGTCCTACTAACGTGAAAAATTTGATAAGAGCTTTGACAATAGTAGGTGTCTTGATATTTCTTAGCGGAATAGCCTCAGGAAAGCGTGTGGATGTACACATGATTGTCAATAAATACGCATTTCCAGTTTTGGTCTTTGGTAAAGGTCCAACGCAGTCAATTAGAACTCTGCTGAAAGGTTCGTCAAAGGCTGGAATAGGCAGAAGTGGTGCTGGTGGTATTTTCTGGTTAGGCTTACCAACAACCTGGCATATATGGCATGATTTGCAGTATTCTGCAACATCATTTCGAAGTCTGGGCCAGTAGAAATGCTGCAAGATCTTAAGGCAAGTCTTCCTTATACCTAAGTGTCCAGCCAAGGGGGTGTCATGGGCAAGACCAATAATTTCTTGCCTATAAACTTTAGGCACCACCACTTGGTATACCACTCTCCATTCCTCCTCTGGGGTAGCATCAGGAGGCCTCCACTTCCTCATTAAAATGCCGTCCTGATGGTAATAGCATTTGGCCACTTTGTCTGCTTCCTCCTGTGGTTGAGCCCGCTGGTTGAGCTGAAGAACCTCAGGGTCTTTATGTTGTTCTTCGAATAAATTCTTTCGGTCTAATGAATGGCTGTTTACGTTTGGCCATGGCATAATAACATTCATGTTAACACTAGGTGGTCTTATTATGGCCTTTCCTGAGCTACCAGGACCTTCAATGTCAGCTAGGAAAGTGTCAGAGAGGTCCATGTAATCAAACTGGTCTTCTTGCAAATTCTCATCTTGTTGTTTTCTAGCCATCGCTCTAGTAACAACACAAGCTGGATACAATTCAGCATCATCTTCAGGTGATTTAACATCCACCACTGGTTCACTGGTAACAATTGGTTCAGCAACCACTTTGTTCCTAGCTAGATCATTTCCTAGCAATAATGTAACACCCTCTACAGGGAGATTAGGACGAACACCTACAATAACTGGTCCAGTTATCAAATCTGACTTCAGATAAATACGATGGAGAGGAACATCTATACAACCTAACTCTACACCTTGTAACAAAACGGAGGCACCAACAGAAGTCTTCTCGGACAAAGGCAACACACCTTCTAACAATAAAGACTGAGAAGCTCCAGTGTCCCGTAAAATCTTAATAGGCTGAAGAGTGGTATCATCAACAATAGAAATAAACCCATCAGACATAAAGGGTTTATATTCCTCCATGTAATCACAAAAACTGGACTTAAAAGCCTGACTCGCAGGACATTCCAACGTACTGGTAATATAAGGTGTCGTACACGCACTGGACTTCGGCTTATTATCTCGTTCATTCTTCTTCTGGAGTCTAAAACAATCAGCCATCAGGTGACCATTCTTCTTACAATAAGCACAAATCAGTGACTTCTTCTCAAAAGTATCAAATTTTGGACTAGATATATTAAAACTGGACTGACTCTTATTCTGTGCAATAGGCTTACTATCAGTACGCTCAGTGCTTTGATTTTTGTAATTTCCACTTGAATTATTAACATTTTGACCCTTGAAACTTCTTTTATGTGAAAGGGTATAATTATCTGAAATTACAGCTGCATCATGTATTGTCCCAACAGTTTTGTCGTCTAAATGTGTTTTTAAGTCTAAATGAACACATTGTTTGAACTCTTCTAATAACATCAATTGTCTTAGGTTATCAAAATTGTTATCTGTTTTCTTTGAAGTAAGCCATTTATCAAATAGATCTTCTTTTTCCCGAGCAAATTCCACATAGGTTTGCGAATCAAACTTTTTATAAGATCTAAATTTCTGTCTATATGCTTCTGGTACTAACTCATAAGCTTTCAAAACTTCCTGTTTCACCGTGTCATAATCGGAACTTTTTTCAGATGGAAGTGCGGAGTATATTTCAGCGGCCTTACCCTCAAAAACACTTTGTAGCATTGTAGTCCAATATGGCTTGGGCCAATTCAAATTATGAGCAATTTTCTCAAACTGTGGAAAATATTTATCTACTGTTTTTTCACAAAATCTGGGAACCAAACGTATATTTTTTGCTGCATCAAAATATTCTGATTTCGGCTGGATTTTAGTGTTGCTTTCTTCTTTGACCATTTCAATTTTCAGTTTCTCCATCTCTAGTCTTTCCCTCATTTCAAGTTCTTTTAATTTAAATTCATCTTCTTTTTCCTTTTTATCCATTTCCAATCTTTCCTTCATTTCTAGTTCTGCCTGCTTTAACTTAAATTCATCTTGTTTTAATTTAAATTCATCTTCTTTTTCTTTTATTTTCGCCATCTCCAACCTTTCCTTCATTTCCAGTTCTTTTAATTTAAGTTCATGTTCTAATGCAAGCTGTTTTAATTTGATAGCGTCAACAGTTTCTACCTTAAGTTCAAGAGCCTCTTCACCTAAAATTTCTGAGTCAACTAATTTATCTATTACCAAATTTTTTATAATTTGTTTTCTCATAGATACTTTAAAATCTAGTTTCAAATGTTTAGCAAGCAACACTAATTCCTCTTTCTTTAAATTATCAAACCCCTCCAGGTCTGGCGTTTTCAAAAATTTACCGGCATCAAATGCCATTTTGTAGAATTTTGTTGGCTAGTTATAATAAAAATTACTAAACAAATTTTGAATAAGATATTTTCAGTATCTCGGACGAGCCCCCAATTTCTGTTACGGCCAGAAATCGCCTTTAAATTGTAGCCAACAAAAGACACAAATCAATAATAAAATTTAGCAATATTTATTTTACAAAAGTTTACAAGAAGTATTACACAAATATTACTGTCAACTTAACTGTCAAAATATGAGTCCAATCTTTTATCTTTATCTGTATCCGGATATCTTTCGGAATCCAATCTGAATATTACGGTCACAATCCAGTATGATGTTGTTTGTAGAAAAAAGTGTTAATCCAAATGCTGTGAATGCTAATGTCTATCGATGTCTAAGTCCAAGTGTAAGTCCAAGAGTGAGAGATTAACTTTAGTGTCTGTATATATATATATATAGTTTTCATGGAAGATTCTAGAACAGTCTATAATGGAACATCCTAGAAAGTTACAACAGAAGTTTCTAGTAAAATGTAGAAGTTTATATAACGCATCTTTTATTAGGATCATTCTGGAAAGTTCCAATCATTCTGTAATTGTTCCAGTGATTTCTAAACTGCACAGTTCTAAAATTATTCTGTAAACAACTATCAGGCCACACAATACAAATCAGGCCAACATAAATAAATACAATAATTACAATATCATAACACATGACCAAAATGGTCTGTTGACCCCTTAAGGAGTTATTGCCCTTTATAGTAAATTTTTAACAATTTTTCTTAAATTTTGTATTTTTTACAAAAAATCTTCTCTAAAACTACCAAGACAAATTTAACCAAACTTGGCCACAATCATCATTTTGGTATTTAGTTTGAAAATTGTGTCGGATGACCCCGCCCCTGAACCAAGATGGCCGACATGGCTAAAATAGTAAATAGGGTAAAATGCAGTTTTCATGGTTTTTGGCTCCTATCTCTGAAACCAAAGCATTTAGAGCAAATCTGACAGGATGAAATTGTTCAACAGGTCAACATCTATCTGCCCTGAAATTATTTTTAGACCATTAAGGCAACCTGTTGTTTGGTTGCTGCCACTGAATTGGTAATTTAATGAAAATTTTGCAGCTTTTGGTTATTACCCTTGCAAGAATCTATTGGGATATCCTAGGATATCCCAAGAACTTCCTGGGATTTCCTGAGATATTTTCTTGGGATATCCCAGGACTTCCTGAAATGAAATTTCAAGACTTTTCAGGAATTTTAGGGAGAGTATTGGAACAGGATTTCCTGGGATATCCCAGGAAATCCTGATCCTAAAAGCATAGGAACAATTGGGACATTTCAGGACTTTTCAGGACTAGTAAACCTGAAAAATCCCAGGGTTGTCCTGAGAAGTCCCAGAGTTTCAGGACTTTTCAGGACTAGTAAACCTGAAATATCCCAGGATTGTCCTGAGAAGTTCCAGGTTTCAAAAACTTTTCAGGACTTGTTTAACCTGTAAATTATTTGAATATTGTCCTGAGAACTCCTGGGATGTCCTGGGATATTTCAAGACATACAAAAAAATGAGAAAAAAAAACATGGGGATAACATCAGGACTCTTATCCTTTACAAAATCTATGAAAAGACAGTATTCATCCTTTCGACTTTTTTTCTTCACAGCACATTTGATTGCATTTTCAAAATCAAATCACTTGAAAACAAATTTATTTTCTATAGTACAGCCACTGTTTTGTTTATTGTTATCATCTTCAATTCTCTCCAATTTCCAAAAAAGCCCTCTTGTCTTAACTAGTTTAAGCTGGTCACATAAATGTATCTTGGCCCTCACTATATAGTTTCTTTTTAAATCAGAGCTGCTGGTCTTGAACAGTAAATCTGAAACAAAACAAAAGTACTGGATCTAAAGTTTGATAAAGAAATTATAAATACCAAATCTCATGCATTAGTATGTCAGATTTGTTTAAGCCAACATGCTTTTTTCTTTATTTAAATGAGTACATACATGTATATATTTTGTGTATAAATGTACCCTGCCATTAAGGAACAATTCATATATCATAGACTTTAAAATATCTCCTGACAATTATTTTTAGCATTTTTTTCCCTCACTCAATCATATATTTCAAAGTTTTAAAATTAAACATGTACTAGTATTCCAGAAGTATATGTACCTTAATGAATTAAGCAACTTATTTAAGATATATTGCAGCAAACAATTTGTGGTATATCTAAATGTGAGTTTTCTCACAGTTCTATGTTTAAGTTTTTTATATTATTATTAAAAACATACCTATAATATACTATTTAAATATTTTTTCATTATATATAATAACAATGTAATGCTAATTCCTTATGATTGTGATGAAAGTAAATCTTAAGTTAACATTCTATAACTGTTTTCTTTACTCTTATTGTCATATGCACATATTCAAAATGGTGGAATCTAATGTATTTGTACTTACCAAAAGATATTTTCCAAAATGCATGTAATCATCAAATTAATGCTCCTTAAAATCAAACAGTCATCTCACCAGAAGAAAACATCTGCACTATTAATATAATGTTAAAATATAGAAGTGTTGGAACTTAGTTAATTTCATTTATCTGCATTCACTTTGTGTTTAGGATATAAGACATCTTTGCTTGTTGTCCAAGTTCAAATTCTAATTGTGCCAGGGGTTATTTAAGGGAGTTAAATTTCCATTTTCTTTGAAAGGTTCCCTAATTAAATTTATCTTGAATTTTTGATATATATATTATAAAAAAAAATATCCATTTATTGTTTATTTACCATCTTAATGTTTAAAGTTATAATAGTAATTGCAGAAAATGTATAATTTAGCCATATGTGATCCCCTGCATTTGGCCTCACACTTCCTGTCCAGTGTCTACACTAAAATAAATTGAATCCAGATGGGATGGCACATTTATACCTTTCATTCACTCTGGCTCACATGTCAAAGATAAAGAATTATAAAGCATGAAAATTATTTGTGTGTTCATTTAGATACTTGCAATTATATAAATTTAACCTGTTTACAGTTCATCTATTATCTTGGGTATTACATCTATGGTTGTATGATCATGATCTTTAATAGGGCTTTGAAAATATTAATGTTTAATTAAAAAAATCATGTTGTGTTGTTACTCATATTTTGGCTTGGGGCATGTGGCATGATTTGTGATATGTGAGTTTTGCATTTTCCAAAATTGTGTCCTAACATTTTTCATCCGTATGATCATATACAATTGAAGTTTAACTCACAGTGCACAAACAATTCTTGGAACTTAAATGGAATTGTAAATATACTTAAGTGGAATTCAAATTGCAAAAAAGACTAAGTTTTGAAAAGAAACCCATATATTTGAAGTCTTGAAATATCCCAGTAATTCCTGTTAAAAATCTAAAGTCCTAAGAGTTCTTGAAAAATCAGGATAAACTTGTGTTCATCAAATATTGTCAGCCCTGAAATATCCCAGAAATTCCTGAAACAAATTTAAAGTCTTGGAATTTCCTGAAATATCAGGACAACAGATTTCAGGACTTCATGGGACTTCCTGGGACACTTGAAATTTCAGGATTTACAAAGTTACCAGTGCTGGGATTTTTCAGGATATCCTAGGACTTCCTGGGATATCCTCAAAGACAAGATTTTTTCAGGACAGCATTTTGCAGGGGAATCTTGAATATTAGTAAAGTAAGATCTACAAACACATCACCATCACCAAAACACAATTTTGTCATGAATCCATCTGTGTCCTTTGTTTAATATGAAGATAGACCAAGATCCTGCTGTAGCAGAGGGTGCATTTAGTTTTACCCTTGTCTGTTTGTACGTCTTAAAATTGGTTTCCATTCTTTAACTTTAATTTGTCTCAATAGAATGTAAGAAACTTGTACACAATGCTTACAATCCCATAACTCAGATCAATCTTGAATTTCAGTGGTGTCCCTTTTACTGTTCTAGAGTTGTGCCCCTTCAAAATGGGAAAAGTGCTGAAATTTTTCAATTTTGTTCTGTTTCTTTAGTTTGTCTCAACCAAATGTATTATTCTCATATACCATGTATACAATGCTTATTACCATAAAACACAGATCAAGTATGAAATTATGGTGGCCTCACTTTGACCAGCGCTGAGTTTTTCTTTTCCATGCTCTAACTAAATGTTTGATGTCTTTTCATGATACAAAATTGTATTTGTATAGAAACATTTAGCTTTTTGTGTAAGGCTGTTATAAATCACATGATTTCTCAAAACACTGTAAGCCAACTCATTTATGTTAATTCTTATTAACTGCTTCTATCCTCTTATTTTTGGCAGACTTGTCATTCTTGTGCACATTTATCTTATTTGCAACAATTTATATTTGCATATAATTTTTGTACTTATGAAAATAAATTGCTCTCTAATATAAGTTTGTTAAATGGAAAGATGTTAACAATTTTGGCGTGTTTTTTTTTACTCTGTCTGTCTCAAAAATATAGTTTAAACGGTGTATGTTTACTAATACCTGGTGGTAATCCCCAGCCTAATTTCTGTATAACATTTGATATTGTTGCATGTTGCTTATATATAATATGAAATAATCAAAATGTATATATATTTTTAATTTGTTTTGGAAAATGAATATCAAATGCAATATTTAATTGTGGATTAACAGGATTAACTTTCAATTAGGTAATTGTGAACAAGATGTCATTAATTTATTTACATTTCTTTTCAGAGGTAATTTCAGAAAGAAATCTCATATTCATTTAATCTGTGATAAGAGTCTATTTAATCCTGATAGTGCAGTGTTTAGTATAAAGCATGATGATTTGAAAACAGGGATTGTAAGTTTTATTGTTTTCATTCTTACAATACACAACAAATATGTTGAAGAAATTTATTTAGCTAGTGTGGATTCATTATTATTCGTTGGGTACCAATTTTCGTGGATTACATTAATCAGAAAAGTTGAACCAAAAAATAGTATTAAATGTTCAACAAATGACCAATTTTCTTAACGCTTGTATGCAGACTTCAGCAAAACAACAAAATTAGATATCCACGAACATATGTCAGTTTTCCTTAATCCACAAAAATTGGTATCCACGAAAATGAATGAATCCACAGTACTTAATTGTCTTTCCGTTATTCTCATATATGTCTGTAAGACCTAATAGATAAGAACAAGGTTTTGATATTTGATTTCAATTTATTTTTGTGAAATTTATATTTTGGTGTTTATCCCTTTTTAGCCAACTTGGGAGTGATTTTCTAATTTCCAAGGATTTATATTATGTTTACATTATTTCTGTGCTTAAGCACATAAATAAAATTACTCACTATGATAAGTTTGTTAACAGTAATTTGAAAGATGTTTAATAGTTAACCAACTTTGGTGGTTTTTCTTTAGTGCTGAAATAAATATACAGATATAGATTATAACATATTTTTACAAATTTCCTGATAATTTGACCTACAATGGTTTTCTTTTACAAATGTGACTTGGATGGAGAGTCAACTCTTGACACTCCTACCACATGTATCTTCTTATATCTACATGTAGTTTAATTTCTGTATAACATTTTAAGATTTTTTTCAAGATACCATGGCTATAAGAAGTTGGTAGAAATAAACATGAAGTTATTGGTTAAAGTAAATTGATTTGTTGATTTTTCATTTACTGTTTTTACCATGTTTACTTTGAGAGATATACATGATATATTTTAAAAGTAAAAATTACACTGTGAAAAATAAAATAGAAATTTATAAGAACTAATTTCATATTCCATTATCTATAACAGAAAAATTTCCGGATTTGACTTCATTTTACTATAACATGTATAAATGTTTACTGTGGGAGAGATATATAAAAAGTAAAAATTGTGAAAAATAGAAATTGAAAAGAATTGATTTCATATTTCATTATTCATATAACAGAACAATTCCAAATTTGACTTCATTTTCCTATAATAAATATACATGTCATAAATTTTCTAGAATTTCCATTATTCTCTTTCCAGATATCAGAACTTCGCCATATATGTTGTTGTCCTAATGCCTGTATTGATGGTATTCCCACTGACAACTCAACTAACCTGTCTGTAGGTAAGTAAATATTGTAAAATTCAGAAATTATTGCTAAAAATGTGACAGATCTAGACTAGAGTAATAACTTTGCAATTACTTAAACTCCCATTTTGAAATTTTTTATATGAATTACACAGGCCTTTTCTTAATATCACATAATTTAAATCCCATTTTAGTCTAAAGGACAAAATCATAATAATAAATGCAAGCAATAATTTCTGAATTTACAATAGGTAATTTGCTTCATACTCTAACAACTTGTCTCCAGGTAAGCAGAAATGGAGGCAGTATAAACTATAGTTTGATCATTTTGTAATAAATTTTTCTCTGGTTGCAAATTGTTTGCAGATTTGATGGATGTCAATTAGAAAGATTATTATAAGAATTTTGAAAAAGAAATGTTTTGTGTTGTTAATTTTAAGGTGTTGAATGCCACTTTCAACAAACTTGGCTGTATCATGGCTGCCTGCTTTTAATTTGAAGGCTATCACAATGAAATCAGTGAAGCACAATCACCCTTTTTAGTCAAATCAAAATTACATTAAAACGGTGAATTTGAGGTAGGTGTTGTTTTATTATTGATTATATAGTAGTAATCGAACATTTGTTGATTCATCAATCAAAATGGCGGGTCCCTCCTTAGCTACGCCTGGTCAACTGTGGATTTGATGGCAACTTTTAGCCAATGAAAAAAATTGTTGCATCCAAATTGCATTAGAATCATTGATAACTCCTCTTCTGTTTGTTGAAGGAGCATTGATATTTGCTTCATTGGCAATATTAGCTTGAAGGCCACATGTGGAGCAGGATGTAGCACCTGAGACCACCCCTAGTTTTTGGTGGGGTTTGTTTTGCTTAGCTATAGTCTTTAGTTTTCTATGTTGTGTCTTGTGTACTATTATTTGTCTGTGTGTCTGTTTGTTTGTTTAATTTTTTTTTTAGCCTTGGCGTTGTCAGTTATTTTTCTATCTATGATAAAATTGAGAAAGGATATGGGGAATGTGTCAAAGCAACAACAACCCAACCATAGAGCAGACAACAGCAGAAGGCCACCAATGGGTCTTCAATGTAGCAAGAAACTCCTGCACCCAGAGGCGTCCTTCAGCTGGCCCTTTGAATGTCCCTCTGGTATTTTTGCCCCTCTCTTATATCACAAATAGTTTGCAAATAAGTTGATCAGTATGTCTAATGGAATTTCATGTTCATGCATCCATGTGGTGCATGATAACAATCAGTTTTATTTTTAAACCATATTTATTTACGATATTTTCCAAATAAGATATATGCAATTTTTTTTTGGTTTACCATATTTTTGGTATAAATAAAATAAATGTTTTTATCTTAAAATTTGATACAAACAGAAAAATTATTCACACAAAAAGGGGTGATGTGTACAGTTTTTTTCAAAATATAAGTCAAGACAGTGATATTGTTTGCCTTATATTACTGGAGAAAAATCCCAATTTGAAAAAAATGGCTTAAAATTATTCCCAAAAAGACAATGTTTTTCCCAAACAGTGCAGTCTCAGTACTTAATTGTGCATGGTTTCAAACTGAAAAACACTCATATAAACTTTTTGCATGACTAAAATGACTATATGTGAAGATTTGAGGGTCTATTTATGTATCTTCACTGACAATAAGAGGTCTTATTTCAAAGGAGGGTTTACCTCTTGCAAGGGGGTCTGCAAATTGAAGTTCCAGTCAAATTCCTGGTTTATTATAAATTTACCAATTTGATAAAATGACGCATATTTTCCCAATAAAAATGGGTAGAGGTAGTTTTGAAAAAAGCCAAAAATATCACTGCGAGATGAAGGACAAATAATGGAAGAATTTTTTGATTTATTGTGTATAATAAATATTGTTATACATGTATTTCTTTCCATGTAAATGAAAGTCTTTAACTACATGCATTTCATTTTTACCTTTGCCTGGGATTTAACTAGATAGAAAACAAATATACTTGACAAATAAGAATTTATTTGTATGATGTTATAAAAAATAATATATGATACTATTAAACTTTTACTATGCTTAGTCATAGTTATAGTTATCTGCAGTGCATAAATTATCATATGTATCATTAACCAAATTCTATGAAGTACAAGTACCTATTTTAAACCTTGAACCAGAATAAATCCATTTGTGAATATTTACTTTGTGAATGTGTAAGTGATTAACCTAGGCCTGTACATCAAGGTCACATTCATAAGATCATCATATCTAGGGTATTTATAATCTTTATAATGTTCATGATGTACATGTAGTAAATTTACATGTTATTGCTGAGAATAAGATTTCAATGGATCTCATCTTAAGTTATACACAGACTGTAAATTATCTATTTCTTGGTCAGAGAAATGTCAGATTTCTAGGTCAAAATAACGTATTTGACCAGATTTAAGTTTCAAATATGCTCTTAAACATGTTAAAAAAATAGGTGAAGAATTAATAAATTAATGTAAGATAAAGTTTATAACCAGAAATAAATGTAGAATTAATAAATTACATGTAATATGAAGTTTAGAATCTGAAATACATGTAGCCTAGTTTCAAGTTATCTGACCTTTCTGTTGTGGTGATTAATTCAGCAAATAGTAACTATAAACAAAAAGGGATGTAGGTTACAAGTCAATTTGATGTCACAGTAACCTATTTAACCACAGATGAGGCCAGAAAGGAAAATAGGGAACAATACACAAGTGACAAAGTCTATATAAGATGAATATAGCTCTAAATCTCCCTAAATCTTTACAAGTTTGTCAAAAGTGCCCTATTCCTTATTTTGAATTATTTATTAGGGTATATGAATTAATTGTGCGGTCAAGCTACTCTTTTTATATACTTTTCATTGCACTTTAATCTTAATCTGATAATTTAAGTGATACTCAACACCTTGGCTTATATTAATTTGGCTCGTTTAATTTTCATAAAATTTTGAAAAAATGTTTTCTTTGACCTTTTGACAAAAATATAAAACTTTCAAAAAAATTGAACCAAGCACTTTATCAGAAAAATTTTATTGGTTATATAGCAGTTTGACAAACACTAATTTTGATCATTAAGAAGCTTAATATTTCCTTAACAATACAAAGTGAGTAAATATTAAGCTGAATTTTACAGAGTTATCTCCCTGTAGTGTTAATTACATTGTGCCACCTTGATGCTTACAGTTTCTGTTATATCATACCACATGCATTGAAAACAGGTAAATCATATCAACAGAATGAGATAAACTAAAAAATCAAGTTGCAGAGTGCAGACACATTGATTGCTAGCTTATAGAGGTTATTGTCCTTGAATGACTTTGGCTTTAAATGAAATATTCTTAGAGATTTTGAGTTGATCAGTATTCATCCAGGTGGTCCCATTCTTATTTCATAGTGTATGAAGAATTCTGACCCTGTTTCTGAATGTTTGAATAATGCTTATTTATATACCTGTATACCAGATGTATGACTCAAACTACTTGGAACCTCTAGTTTTGTGTCACATACACTTTTATCTTTTTAGCTCACCTGGCCCAAAGGGCCAAGTGAGCTTTTCTCATCACTTGGTGTCCGTCGTCTGACGTCCGACATTGTTAACTTTTACAAAAATCTTCTCCTCTGCAACTACTGGGCCAAATTTATCCAAACTTAGCCACAATCATCATCAGGTCAAGATCTATCTGCCCTGAAATTTTCAGATGAATCGGACAACCTGTTGTTAGGTTGCTGCCCCTGAATTGGTAATTTTAAGGAAATTTAGCAGTTTTGGGTTATTATCTTGAATATTATTATAGATAGAGATAAACTGTAAACAGCAATAATGTTCAGCAAAGTAAGATCTACAAATAAGGCAACATGACCAAAATTGTCAGTTGACCCATTAAGGAGTTTTTGCCCTTTATAGTAATTTTTTAACAATTTTCATAAATTTTTGTAAATTTTTGTAAATTTTAAGAAAATATTTTCCACTGGAATTACTGGGCCAAGTTCATTATAGATAGAGACAATTGTAGTAATAAGAATGTTTAGTAAAGTAAGATCTACAAACACATTATGATCACCAAAACACAATTTTGTCATGAATTTATCTGTGTCTATTGTTTAATATGCACCAAGGTGAGCGACACAGGCTCTTGAGAGCCTCTAGTTTTAGTTTATTATGTAATCTGCCCTACTAGCCTTATTTGGTTCAGGTATTACTGAAGCAATTGAAGGAAAATTTTACCCTTGAACTAGATCTGAAAATTTTATCAGTAATATTATATTTATACAGTTAAACCCATAAATTATATTAAATCTATAAGTTTGTTTTCTGGAGCTAAGAAGCCTAGTTCAAGAGGTCAACAGCTACATGCAATCTTACTATCACCTCACTGTTGTCAAGTCATCTTCTGGTTTGATTTTTTTGTTACCCTGGAACTGAAATTAATGCAAATACTTACTTTTATGTGACCAAACATTGAATTTGAGACAGTAAATTTCGATTTTTTTGACAGATTTATGAATTATCACTTTATGTGGAATGATTGTTTTTCAAGTTACAAATGAATTTTACAGACAATATATGAGGGTTTGGATTGGGTTAAATGGTTAACTGATTAAGGGACGACATCAAAAGATCGATGTAGGATAAAAAACTTAATTCAAATAGTTTGGGGGTGGGGGGTTTAAAATTCTGCAAGTTTTGCATATCTAAAATCGATTTTTACATATATCCCTATTGGTAATTCAATTTTTCCCAAATTAAGTTAAGAGGGGGGTGGGGGGTCAGTGAAAAAAACTATGTGAATTAAGTTTTTTATCCTACATTGAACTTTTGATGTCGTCCCTAAAGAATAATGCCCTTAAAAATGAAGATTAGAGAATAACGGGCAAAAAAAATGAAGATTAGAGACAAAAGGTGTTAATTTTTTGAAGATTAGAGAAAAAAGGGGTTAATTTTTTGAAGATTAGAGAAAAAAGGGGTGAAAATTAAATGTTTGCAAAATAACAGACCCCCCATCCAGACCCTCCTATATGATAAAAAAAAACTGTCTTTAATGTTGCTGTTCTGGTTTTACTGTTTACCAATTTGCAACAATCATGACAATAGCTTAGAGTTCTTTAAAAAGTCAATGAAATAGTTTCAGTACTGCACGTTAAGTTTAAACACTCTTCCTTATTTTGTAAATTTGGTCTAAAGAAGGACCTGCTCTGACGGATATTTGAATTTAATTTTTAGTCCCATACTGAAGACGTCTGATGACTTTGTGCAGAGTTGTGGTCTTTTGACTTAGAAAATTCACTCAAATTATCATTTTTAGCCTTTTTTTGGGGTCATACATGAAGATATTGATTTGTAAATTGGTATATATTTTTATCATGACAAGTTACATATCAGGTTCGGAATTTTGTATCTTTCTGCTGATTTTACGCAGAGTTATGGTCATTGCCATTGCACTTCAATAATCAGCTTTCAACCCTTTTTTTCATCATGCTTGAAGATATTGACTTAATATTTGTTATATTAAGGTTACACCATGACAAGTTATACATCAAGTTAAAATTTTGTTCAAATGCATTGTATTTTTAATGGGTAGCCCCTGGACTACTGTAAATTCAGAAATGATTGCGTGAATTTATTAATTCGATTTTGTCATTTTAGACTACAATGCGATTTTAATTTCTGTGATATTGAAAAAATGATGTTAAATTTATATAAAAAAAATTCAGAATGCGAGTTTAAATTATTAATGCTATTACAACCTTGTCGCATTTGTCGCATTAATTGAAACATCACAATAATTTCTGAATTTACATGATTTACAGCATGTACTGCCATGCAATACTCACAAAATGCTTGTTTATTTTCATTATTTATATTTGTAGATGCTGCTAATGATAAAGAAAAGAAGAAGTCAGACAGTAGAACGTTGTTATTGATAGTAGCTTTAAATCTTGGTTTGCTGGTTTTTGCTGGTATTATTGGTACAATGTGTTATTCAAAGAGATCTAGTCCTAGTATATACTCAAAACTACCAGGTTTGTAACTCATTATGACAGCAATGATTCAGTGGTTTCTGGTTTTAACTTTCAACAGTCAACCTCGAGGGGCGATAGGAAGGGGTGTCAATTCCTGAATTTCTGGGGGAAAAATCATTCTTTCCAGGATCCCAATAATCAATTAGTAATTCCAGAGGCTGGATTAGGTTAAATCCTGAAGATTAGGTTAAATCCTGAAGATTAGGTTAAATCCTGAAGATTAGGTTAAATCCTGAATTCCCTCAAAAATATAGGTCTAATTAACCTTTTATTTTGGTTTTAACCTTCTCTTCTAATTTACCTACATTTCTTTTATAGCTACAACCCCTCATGATCAAATCACCAGAATTTAACTTTTAAATGCCAGAGGCACGTGTGTCTACACAAGTCTCATCAGTTGTGAACAGATTAAAAGAGTAAAAAAGGCCAAATAAAGAACATGGGGTTCTCACTCTACCTTGAAAACTGGAAAATTTAGGAAATGCCTGAAATTCAGGAATATGTTCAAAATCATTGTCATTCATCACTCCCAAAAGGTGAATTGGGAATAGAAATATGGTCACTACAGGTCTTCTTACAACCGCCAGTAAACCCTTGCCAAGGTGGGATATCAATTTGGCTGTGCTGGATGCATCAAGTACACAGCCATGTCTAGTCAGAATGGGGACATTGAATTAGATGCCTGACTCTCTGCAATCTCTGCAAGTAAAGAAACCTTGTAACAACTTGTTGGCTGGCCATAGGTGACCTGCAGTGGTGGATCCAGAAATGTTCATAAGTTGGAGCCCACTGACTGCCTAAGAGGGGGCCCGCTCCAGTCACGCTTCAATGATTCCCTATATAAGCAAACAATTTTTTTCCCAAAAAGGGGGGCAAGCCTAACCCCACCCACCCTAAATCCGCCTCTGACCTGTTGCAAGGCTTAATTTCTATCCAATATAACCTCATTTTCCTGACATGCAACCCAGATGACCTCTATTACCAGATCTACCTATTTTATTTATTGTTAATTTGTTTTCTCATCTGGAACATGCATGAAATCTTTGCTGGACATTTAGCAACCACCAACAATTAATTAATCATTCATCACATTTCAATGTAACAGACCTGCTGCTAATTTGTTCTCATCCTGAACTTGCATGAAATATTTTGCAACTGGATGTTTAGCAACCAGCAGCAATCAATCAATTCCTTTAAATATCACATTTCAACTTAATACATTTGTGAATTTGTCAGATATCTTATAGTTATATAGAGATAATTTAATTTTGGATGTAACGCGTCTTCTGATTGGCTGACGTTGTTTTGTTATGAGCCCATAGACATAATTTAGTCATGTGACCGTGACGTCAACAACGTTTTTTTCATGGTTTTCTACGGTTTAAAATGGAATTTAGAATTAAATTATAAGAAATGACTGTAATATTTTTTCTGTCTAAACAACAGAAATAACATAAAAAAATGTGGTGCACACTGTTAAATAACCCACTACGCGTGTTATTCAGTGTGTACCAAATTTTTTATGTAATTTCTTCATAGACAGAAAAAATATTACAGTCATTCCTTAAGGAACAACAGTTTCCATGAAATAATGTTCATGAAGAAGGGCATCCTGCTGGTACAGTCAATTTAACTAAAACTTAAATTTTCCCCTGTCAGTTTGACCTTGACCTTTAGATAAATAAAGAAAAGTAATCAAACCCTTCTCTTAAAGTTTTACAAAGATATCACCTGGATTAAGATAAAATATGACACTTTATTTACCACAGGTAAACAAGTATTCAACTACATCATAACAATAAAGTAAGGGTAATACACACATAAGTTAATAATTGTGCATTTGGACAATTATACAGGTGGTGTTTTATTTTGTTTTAGCTCACCTGAACCAAAGACTTATTAAAAGTGAGCTATTTACATCACTTGGCTTTTATAGTTTGACCTCTTTCTTTGTGTGGTTAATTTTTACAAAAATCTTTTCCTCTTAAGGATGTTTGCTCCTCCATTTTTTGATTTTTTTGCCAGATTTTCAGAATCCTCTGGTTTTATCCATGTATTGTCATTATAAAATTTTGCCCACTAACCCCTACTTTTCTTTTCATAATTTTATTACATAAAGTTTAAAAAGCCATATTTCAAAATTTTATAAAATTCTTGTTATTTTTTCATATTTTTGAAACAAATAAGGTGCTAATGTTAAATATATGAAAAATCTAGAGAGAATTATTTCCCGCCAAATTGTCAATGGCTTATATCTCGAAAATGAGCACACGGACCCTCCATTTTTTTCTACTTTTTGAGATTCTTTATTAATATACTATCAATTCATAAAAGTCTTTTAAAAAGCTTTTATTTTTTAACAGAGTAGCGAACATCCTTAAACTAATGGGTCAATTTATTAGAACCACACTTGGCCACACATCATTATATAATTATTTCCAGAGGTGTTCTAGTCAATTTAAATAAAAATATAATTTCAATTCTTGTATTCCTTGAGAAATAGATCAACACCAATTTTACATTTCACATCCCCACATATCTAGTTTAAAAATGGTTCAGTGATTCCAATTACCAAACAACATGACAAGACATTGCAAAATAAAGAACAAAAGGCTAAAATTCAAGTCTTGTGATTGTTTTGAAAATTGCTATAGATTAAGAAAATCTGACTCCTTAATGGAGTTATTGCCCTCAAATGATGACTTTCACCAACCTATAGCTCATGTAGCTGGTAGAGAGAAAATGAGGACAGAATGAAATCCAAATGCAACCCCAAATAAAATAGAGAATGGAAATGGGGAATGTGCCAAAGAGACAACAACCCGACCATAGAGCAGACAACAGCAGAATAGTACATTTGTAATTGATAGAAATCTTATATGAACCATGTACAAAAAAATATAACAATATTTGATTGGTCATTTTATAGTTTAAGTTGTTTTTAGGTAAAGATTGCAATCAAAACCTTATTGGACTGACTTGATATCTAAACCTTCCAAGACTAATATCACTACCATTTTGATACACAAAATGTAGTGCATTGATCATAACATTCTATTCATCCTATCCATGACCATTCCCCAAAAATTTATCGATGTAATATATGCTCAGGTATTCAAGGCACAAAATGATTTACACATGTCAATAAAATTACATAACTTTTTGCAAGGTGAAGGAATCTAATATGTGTTCTAAAAATATGAATGAAGTCATTGTTCCTAAAGATATCAAAAAAAAAATGGAGTTATCTTCCTTTGTCTAGAATTGCTGTTAAATCAACTAGACAACCAATGCAATATTTAATTTTACTTATTACTGATAATTTACAGCAATCTTTACGGTTCAATGCTTACTACAAGCACTTTGATTAAACACTATGGCTAATTAGGCAAAGGGAGATTTGGTATGCAGTTGTATTAACATTTGCAAGTTTCATTTCCCTGGAGATTATATGACACTGCCCTATGGTCATGACTCATCAACTGTAAAACTTTTGCTTATTTTACAAGTTAAGGTTTGTGTTTAGTTTAGATTAAATGGAACCACTACTAAGAAGTCAATGGTATTAGGTATGCAGTTCTATAAGCATTGGAATTTATCATTTCCATGTAGGTTATTTGGTCCTGCAACTTAAGTCATGGTTATTGACATCAAATATATGTTACATAACTTAAACGTTAAAGTATTGCCATTTTCATTTATTTTACTATCAAAATGACAAGACGGGAGACATATTTCTGTGTCAACATTTTTTGTTTTTTGTTTTTAGGTATTGGGGCAGTACCATCAACTGGAGTAAATTTTAGTTCCATAGATTTAGAAAAGGACACTTTAGAAATGCCTAAATCATCCAGGTCTTCCATAAGGGATTATGAACCATGGGCAGAAAGGAAGAAACAAGTCATGATGCCAATATTTGATGATTGTGTTATACCTAAAGATAATATAGAGCTAGCACAAAGGTATGTCAAGACTTATTAGGTTCAGCCCAATTTGATCTGGGTGAAGATTTCCTGTATTGATGTTTGGTATAAAAATGAGTTGGATAAAGACTTCAAAAATGATGCAACATTTTTCAGTTAATTTGCAGTTCATGGACAAAAGTTGTTCCCTTTCAATATTCCATATTTTTTTACAAATCTAGGTACATTACGATATGAATACCCATATCTTAAAGCTGAATAATTCAACTTTTGAACTACCAGAATTCATCTAAAATTGACCGCTTAAAAAATTACATAAGTACAAATATCTTGTTATATTATTATTCACATCACATAACACTGGGTCAAAGATCAGATTTGACACTGAGTTACGAGAAGTTTAAAGCAAATACTTCACACACTATAAAAAAAATTAATTACTATGATTTACCACTTTTAAACATTTAAAGGGGCTTTGTTGTATTTGTTTGATTTTCAAAATTCAAAGAAATACCTTCTCAAAATATAGATGTGATACGTTTTTTTTTTTTTAAATTCCAAAATTAAGTTAAATATAATATTTGCAGGTTAGGAGGTGGTTTGTATGGTGACACATATGTTGGTGATGTAAAAGGGTTAAAGGTCGCTGTTACAAGGATTACACTGAACCTACACAAAGAGCAAAAAACATCAGAAATGTTACAATGGCTCAAAGATGAAGTATGGTTTTTGAGGTAATTAATATTTTGGTTAAAACTTACAAAGGAGTAGGTCCGGTAAGGACCGATTTTGGCCTCAAATTTCAGGTTCATCTGACGAAAGATTTTGACCACTTTTTAAACACTTGAGTGTCTATTTCATTTGAATCAATTAGTTTATGTGAAAGATTTTTACTGATTTAGTCATTAAAAACGATCTGATTCAAGCTCAAATATGAAAAATCTACCAAATATTCCGAAAAATGTCACTTTTCAGATGGTTTTTGTCAAAAACGAAAGTGGCCGCATCCGTGTTCATCCTCAACCTTTATATATATTATGTATTATCATAAAATACAACTTACATTTCAATATTAAGAATGAACACGAATGCGGCCACTTTCGTTTTACCTGAAAACTGTCTAAAATTTAACTAAAATACTAGAATTGTGAAGATTTCAGTAAATTAACATGACTTTATGGTGCTAGTACCCGATATATGTGCATTGTTATGTCAAAAACAGCCCATATTTATGTAGCAGAAGCATTCTACTGTCCAATAAATAACTAAAAGTTTACATTTTAACAACTTTGTAAAAGTGCTATATTTTGGGGCCAAAAAGGGGTCTTACTGAACCTACTCCTTTATATATTTAACTTAGAAAATGTTTAAAAAAGTGTATCAAAAGCTTAGAATAGACGAAAAAGATCGACACGTATATTCACCTCCCTAGAGACAATAGCAAAAACAGTGATTGCCTGAAAAATTAAAACAAAAAGAATTCAACTAATGAATTGTAGGATTTGCTGATATTATATAGCAATTTGATTGTCACTAACAGTAACTTAGTTCACTATTGCTGAACTAGCAGAGTCATTAGATAGCTATTTTAGACCATCAAATCAAAAATTAATGCCAGCAAATCTCAAATACAGTATTGTGATCTTCATTCTTTACATACAACTGAAAGAAAACACAACTATGTCTGTGCTTGTGTCATGGAACGTAGTTCTTATATAAGTTTCATTTGGGGAAAAAATAGTTCAATATATGTTCCTATCAGTATTAATTAAGAGTAAAGAACAGGCAGTGAGATGCTATATAGCATTGCTTAAAATGAAGTTTCCAGAGGAAAACCTGTTAGGAAGAACAAACATATGTTGACATTTGCACTCACAATTTCTGACAATCAATGGAGAAATTTATGACCTGAAATTCGCAACGTTTTCCAATCAAAATGAAAAATGTAAACAAAGTTTGAATAATCAATGTCCACTGAAATAGGACTATTTTTTTATGAAAAAATAAATAATATTGATTGCATAATTAACAAGATTTTATTATTTCTATTTATAGATAGTCATCTGTTTGTTAACACATGTATTAGCTTTTTGTCGAGCCTTCGACTTTAGTCGAAAAAGCGAGACATAACGATCCTACATTCCGTCGGTGGCGTCCACAAATATTCACTCTGTGGTTAAAGTTTTTGAAATTTTAATAACTTTCTTGAAATATCCTGTTTTTCTACTGAACTTGGACAGAAGCTTGTTTATGTTCATAAGATAGTATCCAGGAGTAAATTTTGTAAAAATGAAATTCTATTTTTTCCGTATTTTACTTATAAATGGACTTACGGCCTAGCCACAATCAGATGTGCATTTTGTGTTTCACATGAAGTCAAAAATGAGTATCACCTCAGGGAAAAACTCTTTTGATATTTTGGTTCAAAAATGGTTTAAATTATGAAAAATTGTCATCGTTAGGCTAACACTGGAAGCATTTATATAATTAGATCCAGTTTTGGAAGAAATATTTAATATTTTTATTAAATAAATGGTGTTTAAAAACTGTATAATTTTCTTTAATGGTTGCCTTCAAGACATGGTCACCAGTGTCAGATTTTTGGTCAATGACAAAGACAACAAAATATGTTTTGAATTATTGAATATCAAACATTTTAATTGAAAAAAAATTGACAAGAACATGTTTAACTCACAGTTATTTCAAACAACAGTAGCTTTCTTTGATCATTAATCTTATCTGATAAAACTGTATCTAAACTTATCTATAAATAACAAAACTTCCAAAAAAAACCTTTCTTTTGGTGTATAGAACTTTAAAATAACTTGATGCATTTTCGTACAATAAACAATCAAAATTAGCAATACAATTTATATGTTTTGTCTACAGACAAGACATTGTATTCATATTTAATGAAATGAATTATTAAAACCTAATTTTGATATTGCTGAAAGTGTTCCCTTGAAGAAAAAAAACATACATTTTATCAGGTTTATCTATCAAATGATGCTTAACTTCGAGGAAAATGGAAACAAATACATTTTGATAATGTCTACGGACAAGACATTTTATTGATATTCAATTAAATGCTTTCAAAGATGATTGTTAAAGTTAAGATTAAAAGTTACTAATTAAATTTAAAGTTGTGTTTTTTAAATTTTGGAAAATATAAAAATGTACCCACAGTTCTTTACATATCTCAATAATTTATTGATTAAGCCAAAATGAAGACACATTCTTTTAACTGAAATCCATATATCTGACTGTTTAAAACAATCAAACTATTATTAAAACTCAATGTTGACATAGCTGAATGTGTTCTCTTGAAAAAATAATATACATTTTACCTATCAAATTATGCTGAACTCAAGGAAATTGGATACAAATATATTGTGGTGATGTCTACGGACAAGACAATTTCAGTTAAAAAAAATCTGTTAGAATTAATTGTGACTATATTTATGTTGAAAATACTGCGTTTTAATTTGAATAGATAACTTTCATCACCTATAAATAAGATTTAAGTTCCATAGCAGATATATAATTGAATTTAATACTTGTTATGTACAAGTGTCTTGTTCGTAGACACTTCCTCATCTGCTGTTAATACTTAAATGCAAAAGATAAAGTTAGAGAGAGAAATACTTTTTCTTCATTTGATTTACTTAATCTTTTATGGTATGCAGCAACTGGAATAAACAATATTGGAGTAAAATAAGGTATGCTTTTTATGACTGATAATCTGACACTTTTTAAAATCCACTCCTGTAAAGTAATTTTACAAAAATTGAGAACACTTAAATAACCATTTATTTATTAAAAATAAGATATTTCTAAGTTTAAACAACACATAGGACTTGTTAAGACCCATGAAGCCAAGCAATATTGATAAAAAGACATGTCTACGGACAAGACATGTGTCTACGGACAAGACATTCTGACATATTTTTGAATTTATTCCTCTATTAATAGATGGTAGAAAAAAATGTTAGTAGTGTTTTCATATCTACAAAAGAACAGGAACTTAGCAACGTAACATTAAAGTAATTATGCTTCCAGTTTTCTAGGGAATGCATGTCTACGGACAAGACATTTTTTCACTTTATTTGTATATCCAACTTTGATAGCACATATCTCCAGCTAGGGTACTGCAATTTTGATAAATGAGGTATTTTTTTATAATTTATATACTAGAAGAGAAAACAAAACACATAATAGCATAAATTTGATTTATTTTTCTCTTTTATCACTACACTGAGCAAGCTAAAATCAAAAGTACAAAATTGCATAACAAGCGCATAGTATTCCACTTTTTATCATAACTTTGTAACCACTGAAGATTTTTTGTTGCAACAACCAGTAAAAGAAAGATGAATAAATTGTCTATAAGAGTGAACCAATAATGTAGTTCAAATTAAGTTCACTTATTAACTATCAAATGATAAAAACAGCGAAATTTTAAATGAAACAACATAACGTGAAATTTTGCCCATTTTCAGCGTGTATTTTAGTGTTTTTTTTTCAAAACGGTAACACCTATACATAATATTTGATATTCATTGTGAAGCCCTACATTCTCTTCTTCAGTTCAAAGATGTATTACTTATGTAAAGTTTATCTTCTTGTCTTTACAAGCCTATAACATAGACCCAATATGAAATGCACATCTGATCTTGGCTAGGCCGTTAGTTTTTCTGCCAGGAGCAATACATACACTCTGTGGTCATGGTGGTTAAAGTTTTTAAAATTTTAATAACTTTCTTAAACTATCCTGGAGTTGTACGGAACTTGCCCAGAAGCTTGTTTATGATCAGAAGATAGTATCCAGAAGTAAATTTTGTAAAAATAAAATTCCATTTTTTCCGTATTTTACTTATAAATGGACTTAGTTTTTCTTCCATTTAACAACACATACAGTCTGCAGTTAAAGTTTTTAAAACATTTTTAAGATTCTTAAACTAGCCTGGATTTTTCCCAAACTTGGACAGAAGCTTCTGACAATAAAAAGATAGTATCAAGCATGTCAAGAGGAATAATTTTATTGATTTTTTTCATCATTTTTGTTGAGTGTGTGATTAACAGCAAAAGTAGGTGAGACACTGGGTTCCGCGGAACCCTTACAAATTTTTTAGTAAAAAAACTTTTATTTTCTTGCAACACATATATCTTGCTTTTTTTTGTAGCCGACAGCGACACAGAAACATTGTAGCCATGTTAGGGTTGTGTACAGATGCCAAATTTCCTTACATAATGTCTGAATTCATAGAAGGTTTTACTGTTAAAAATTATATACAGAATAAAGGAGATTTAGTTTCCTGGCCACTTAGAGTTAAAATTGTAAGTATGTAAAATCAGGGTTCTACTTTGATATAAAAAAAAAGATGACACTGTGATCTGATAGCCAATGAGACAACTCTCCACCAGAGACCTAATGATGTTAAATTGAGCAATTATAGGTCATCATAAAGTCTTTAACATTGAATAAAACCCATATCGCATTAAGACATTCATGCCATAATTCACACATAAAAATAAAAAAATCCAGGATGTAAGTATTTAAGTAATATCATGTATAACAGTGAATAATGTTGGCTGTAATGCAGTGGTATTTTTGCATGATTTTTTATTTTACAGCTTTGTACCAGAAACTCCTGTATGTAATTTTGTGAAAGTCTTGGTTTGATTGAATTTTGTTTTGTTTTTTTGGAAGTAAATCAAAATTGCACAAATCTTAAGAAATGTACACATGCTTGATCAGAAAACACAGAAAACATTGACCTCATTTTTGCAATTAGTATCACTGCTTTTATCAGGTTTTTGGTCTCATGTTATTTTACCTGTCTCAAGTTAATCGTTATTAATCAATGACAAATCAATAGTCTGTTTGCCGATTCCCATAATTGTCCCTGTAAGAAAGGCCCCTTTTTAGATCACAAATTTTTGTTGACAATGGAGATCTAAATATAGGGAAAAAAGCAAATTTATCTTTGCGTAATGTGTGTAACTTTTACATGTTTTAATTCTTTCAAATCTTTTAATTACATTTAATTTGGTGTTAAGCTAAATTCTTTTGATACCAGAAGTCATTTTTCACTGAAAATTGATTAAAACACTGAAAAATCTGAAAATTGATTAAAACACTCACAAATAACTTTCATCTCATCATATGTTTTGCTTGGGCAGACGCCTTTTTTGTCTTGCATAGAACTAGTACTAGTCTATGATTGACAAAGGGAAGTAATTTGTTTGAAAAGTCTGTAATGATAGAAAAAATTGGTAATTGTTAAAGACTTGAACAAATTAGTACTTGCTGTCTAAAGTTTTCAACATTTGTAATATATAAAATTGAGAATGGAAATGGGGAATGTGCAAAAGAGACAACAACCCGACCATAGAGCAGACAACAGCAGAAGGTCACCAACAGGTCTTCAATGCAACGAGCAATTCTCGCACCCCAGGGCGTCCTTCAGCTGGCCCCTAAACAAATATATACTGGTTCAATCTATAATCTATATTATACGCAGGTAAGCCATATATCTCTGTGTCAACAGTTTATTTTATGTCTTGTTAATTTTCAGTGTTTACAAGCTGCTGATGGTGTTGCCTATCTTCATTCTACAAAACCTCCAATCATACACAGAGATCTCAGATGTGCTAATTTATTTATATCTCATCATGAAATTGTAAAGGTAGGCTTCTTTTTTGTGCATGTTTATAATCTTCCTCTAAGTAGGGACACCTCAATATGGAGGTTTAAAAATTACTTAAAAAATTATGGTATTAAACATAGTTGGTAGAACTCATCAAGGATACCATGTTTATAATTCACACTAATACAGCCAGCTTGTTTTATCTACTTTAAAAGCTGATCAGTGGGGCTTGTATCAAAAACATAGGAAAACCAAGTCCAAACGACATGATTAAGTTATAAAAGCATTGAAAACAAAATATCCAAAAAATTGTCACATTGAACTAGGACCACCTTTACTCTTGGTGAAAAACATTAAAAGTTTTAATTGATTTTAACAAATTTTAAGCAATAAATTTATACAAGAACTGTGATTCAGTAAGGTCGTTAAAATCATGAAATTTTAATCTCCACAAAAATAAAGCACTTTACAGTAAATATATCAATGTAGCAAAGAAACAATATTAACATGCTATAAAAATTTCATTTGTTGTCAGGTTGGAGATTTTGGTTTGATTAAACTGATACAACCATTAAGGAAGTTATGTCAGCAGGAAGATTGCTGTTGTAAGTTATATATAAATAAGAAGATGTGGTATGAATACCAATTTGACAACTCTCCATCAAAGTTCAAATGACATATAGTGGGTCTCATTGGGGTCTAAGCGTGACGCAGGATTGCCGATCTTTTGTAAGCGTGACAAGTGAAAGTCAAATTATTGTGTTGGGAAAACGGGAAATGAGGTCTAGCGGGACCCGGGAAATGACAAAAAAATGAGAATTGCTTACGTACATAGTGTGAGCGGGATACGGGAATCTGACAAAACAGTAAGCGGGATCCGGGTCGGAACCCCCCCAATGAGAGGTCACTGTACCCCTTGCAACAATGAGCAAACTGATACCACACAGCAAGCTATAAAATCACTAATTTGAAGCAATTGAAACGAGAATATGAACAGCCTACATTTTATTAATGATTCTCTTTATTATAAGACAAGCCTGTTAAAGCTATTTTGGTCTCTTGTATTGCATTGAACCAAAGATAGTTGCAGAAAATGATAAAATTGAGAATGGAAATGGGGATCTTTTTCTTCCAAAGCCAACAAACAAGACATGTTAGGCCTATAATTATGAATTTAACAGAAATATCATTAAATTAATTTCCATAGAAGAATTGAATTGTATTCTTGTATTAAAAAGTTTGCAAGTAGCTATAGTTTACTCTCTTATCTCCATGCTCTTAAATCAATTTGCTACATCTTTTATTGAATTTAAAGATTTTATAAATGCTCAATGTTAGATAACTCTGAAATAATAATGTCAGGCATGGTAAAGTTCATTTTTTTTATGTCTTTACTTTTATTATTTTCTTTTTCACTCATTCTTAAGATAAGAATAAAAATTTAATCATTATTTGCTCTGTGCTCATTGCAAACTTTCATGTATACATAAAGAATAATAAAACAGTAAATCTATAAGGGTCAAAGGGAGACAAATGATATTTATTGAGTATCCTCAGTCTAAATTTGAATGGTTTAAAAGTTGTAAACTTGCAATTGAAAGAGAACAATTTGAATTTATAGCAGGAAAATATTATAAATATGGTGACCATCATAGTCTAATGAGAATAAAACAAGGGAAGATAACAAGGGGGATAATAAAACAAGGGAAGATAACAAGGGGGATAATAAAACAAGGGAAGATAACAAGGGGATAAACAAAAAACATAAGTTGAGAAAACTCCATGGTGTAAAGAAAAACGATGAAAAGACAAACAACAGTTCACAATACACCATACAAGAAAACAATTTTTGTTACATGTATCCTATCAAAAACTGAGGGTGATTTCAGTTACTCTGGATCGGTGAGCAATTTCAATTCAACTAGAAGCACTTGAAGTAATGCTCAAGATTAGCAAGTAAAAGTTTAATAATAATTTCAATTTGGTGGTCACAATTTAGAAAATAAATGCAGATCTTGCTTTTCAAATCAACAAATAATTGATATGCCAGCTGTAATAAGTTGTAAAATTGAGAATGGAAATGGGGAATGTGTCAAAGAGACAACAACCCGCCCAAATAAAAAACAACAGCAGAGGGTCACCAACAGGTCTTCAATGTAGCGAGAAATACCCGCACCCGGAGGCGTCCTTCAGCTGGCCCCTAAACAAATATATACTAGTCCAGTGATAATGAACACCATACTATTTTCCAAATTGTACACAAGAAACTAAAATTAAAATAATACAAGACTAACAAAGGCCAGAGGCTCCTGACTTGGGACAGGCGCAAAAATGCGGCGGGGTTAAACATGTTTGTGAGATCTCAACCCTCCCCCTATACCTCTAACCAATGTAGTAAAGTAAACGCATAACAATACGCACATTAAAATTCAGTTCAAGAGAAATCCGAGTCTGATGTCAAAAGATGTAACCAAAGAAAATAAACAAAATGACAATAATACATAAATAACAACAGACTACTAGCAGTTAACTGACATGCCAGCTCCAGACTTCAACTAAACTGACTGAAAGATTATGATTTCATCATATGAACATCAGGCACAATCCTTCCCGTTAGGGGTTTAGTATCATACCATCATAACATATATGAGTAATCTTTTTTAATTTTATATTTCTAGGTCAAGGTCATATCTGTGCTTGCCCTTCCTCTTTGAGATGGACTGCTCCAGAGGTCTTAAACCACCCAGCTTCAGAAGAGAATGATAAATTTATCTCCCTTAAGTCTGATTCTTACTCCTTTGGTGTGTGTATGTGGGAGGTAGTTATGTGTGAGGATCCATTTGATGATGTTCAAACAGAGCAAGAGGTAGTACATTAGTTATTAAAACTTATTTTATTGTCACACATGATAGAGTTATCTCCCTTAAGTCTGATTCCTACTCCTTTGGTGTGTGTATGTGGGAGGTAGTTATGTGTGAGGATCCATTTGATGACGTACAAACAGAGCAAGAGGTAGTACATTAGTTATCAAAACATATTTTATTGTCATACTTATATAGTTATCTCCCTTAAGTCTGATTCCTACTCCTTTGGTGTGTGTATGTGGGAGGTAGTTATGTGTGATCCATTTGATGACATTCAAACAGAGCAAGAGGTAGTACATTAGTTATTATATCATATTATCTTTATGAAATTGTGAGACAAGGTTCCATACCACAAAAGATAGGTTTGGAGTGATTTGGGGGCTATTATCCTAACTTTTTAGGAGTAAGGGGCCAAAACAAGCTTCTTGTTTCTAGACAATATCTTGTGTTTAAGTTTATGGATTTTTAGATTGATTTTGGGGGTTATTGCTCAAACTAGTTTAGAATTTTGGGCTTAAAAGTGGCCAATAAACAAGGAGTTTCTAGTCGGGACAAAAACTTAATTTTGCTTGATTTATTTTAACTGTAATTACCTCTTAAAATAGTTTAAGTATGGAATATGTGCGATGCATGGAAATTTTAGTGAAGTAGTCACTATGTAAAACATTGATATTTTGACGAGGGTGGTAAAGGGGGGGGGGGGGGGGTGCTTGCACGGAAAAAAGTGAAATAAAACATAATTTTATGTTGAACATTAAATAATTTCTGTCAAGAATGTTGCACGAAAAATAAATACTTGATGTGAACCTTTTCTGACTGAGTCACTGTCTTCTTGTATATATTAACTCTCTGTTTTACTTGATATTCCCTATTAAGGTAGCACAATACAAAGATTTTTCAGCCCCAATCAGACATCTTTAAACAGATGTACTTCCACTCATCCTTCTTTAAATTTTATAAATGAGGTACCAAAAGAAAGAAGAATGATTAATCTTCCAAATTGTGATAATTTCATTAGGACATAATTATTACATAACTAATTGTTATGTAATTAGTTGCTATATTGTAATCTCCATACTTGAATGAATTTAGCTTCTTTGTTATTCATAGCATCCCAAAATATTTTATAGATTCTTGCACAACACAGTTTGACCTCCAAAACTGTGTCTCAGATTTTTCCTATTGGATTTCATTCTCTCATAAATCTTCAATGAAGTTTGCAACATCAATTCATAAGAGATCACTAAATTCAATGTGGTATAAAATTTGTTCTATTGATGTTTTTGGAAATCTGAGACACAGTTTTGGAGGTCAAGCTGTGTTGTACAAGAATCTATAAATTATTTTGGGATGCTATGAAGAACAAAGACGTTAAATTCATTCAAGTGTGGACATCACAATGTAGCAACTATTACATAACAATTGATTATGTAATAATTATGTCATAATGAAATTATCACAATTTGAAAGATTAATCTTTCTTCTTTCTTTTGGTACCTCATTTATAAAATATAAAGAAGGATGAAATGAATTACATCAGTTTAAAGTTGTCTGACTGGGAGTGAACAAATCTTTGTATTGTGCTACCTTAAGGTGGAACCTAACACTACAGGGAGATAACTCTGTAAAGTCAGCTAAATGTTTTAATTACGTTGTGTTGTAAAGGGAATAATAAGCTTCTCAAAGATCAAAATTGGTGTTTGTCAAACTGCTATATAACCAGTGTAATTTTTCTGACAAAACAGTTGGTTCAAAATTTTTGAATTTTTTATATTTTTGCTAAAGGGTTAAAGTAATTACTTTGTCAAAATTTTATCAAAATTAAACGAGCCAAATTAATTTTAGTGAAAGTGTTAGGTACCACCTTAAGGGGGTTCGCGGGTCTAAATCTTTTATATAGGATTTGTCTATATTTTTCTATAAATGAACTTTATCTTATAGTTAATAGAAAAATAAAATAAAAAAGTGGGGTCACCGTTCATTTGCGCTCACAATCTGCCTTCGAAAGAAGCATACATTTTTGTAAAGGCGTCTTTTTTCTGTTGAAGTAATAGGAGAAATAAAGGTAATATCGAAATAAAAAAAAGGAAATTTATTACAGAAATCGCTAAAATTTTACAATAATTTAGTTTAAGTACAGCTTATATGGAAATTATATTAAAAAAGATAGGTCACCGATGAGTTGAAAAAGATATTTCAATTTTAGAGCCAAAAAATGGCATTTTTCCACCAAAGGGAGATAATTTGGAACTTTTTCAATGATGTATACATTTTGAAAGTCATCTGGGGCCAACACGAATTGATTGTTTTGAATGATTTTTGTACCATATGATAAAGTAACAACTACAAAAGGAAATAAATAAAATTTGTAATGAAAAACAAATGTTTGATTTTTTTCTGAAATTTTTATACCCTCGAGCCTCCTTAAGTATACACATTTATGATATAATTGGTTTACGGCTTTTAAAAAAGTATTTTTTGACGATCCCTGCCAAGTGTTTGAATTTTATTTGAAAAATAACGAGCACGAAAAATAAGCATTTGAAAATCATGATGCACGTAAAATTAAATAAGCAGAACACTTTGAACGATGCACCTGTCTTGCACGACTGAACGTCAAATAAAAAAGTAAAACCATGTTGAATGTCAAATAAAAAACGGCGATCAGGTTGCACAAAAATAACCCTTTACCACACTCTTTGACAGATAGTTAAATTTTGCATTATATGATTATGATTTTCAGGTGATGGAGTTGGTGAAAGATGGTATCCGTCCTGAATTCCCAGGAACTGTTGATATAATGCCTCAGTACAGAACATTAATGAACCAGTGTTGGAACGGAGAACCTGAAAACAGACTTTCTTTTAAACAGGTGAAACAAGGTTATTTCAAATGTTGTCTGACCATCAGCCATTGGCAGAAAAAAATATTGTTGTCCGACTTAAAATTCAAAAAAATAGCCTGGTTATAAACTGAATACTGATTAATGGTGATTTCAAAACTTCAACCATTTTCTTTTCTTACTTATCACGTCATGATGAGTCATATATGTGTTTTAATTTTAAATGCTAAATTATAAAAATGAAACAATTTTCCATTTCTGTTAATAAATATTTATAGAAATACAAGTTAATGATAATATTTTTTACTGCCAATTTAATATTATATACAGTATACCCATCATGCAAATGGCAGTATAAATCACATCACAAATGTGAAAAGTAAATTAATTCAATATTGCATTTTCTCTGTTGTAAATACGGCACAAACACAAAGTGGGAAAGTCACAAATTTCTTATATTGTAACCTAAAGACTTTGTGACGTGACACTTGTATAGTTGGGCATTCTATAGATCAATTACTTTATTATAACATGCAACATTTTCCTCTTTAATTCAAGTAATCTCAACATTTTGGTGCCTTGACCAGGATTTATTTTTAACATTCACTAAAACACTATAAAAAATTCTGGGGAAAACACTGACGTTGACCTTATAAAATTATGAAGGTGCTGCCTCTCATTAAAGAAAACACAGGAATATAATTATATAAATGATAAACAATTACAAATGTCATATAGAATCTGAGTGACCTTGGAAATGATTAGAACATTGTTTAAATTTTTTTAATTTTATAGTTATCATGTTTATGGAAGTGAGAAAATCATTAAAAAATCTGTGATGGGACCCATTATGGACTGTAACTAGCTATATATAGACCTTAACAAAAATCTCATTGTAATTATATTCTGCTAGAAAATGAAAATATAAATCTATTATATTTCAGATTGCAACCAAGTTGAAAGAATTAGTATCCCAAGCGAGAACTTTTCAAAAGAATATTTTAAGCAAACAGAAACTTCAAAAATTACAATATGAAATTGGGGTCAGTGACTCAGATAGTGTTAATAGATTAAAATATGACAGTGTTAAACGACTTCACAGAGATTCGGAAAGTAGTACAACATTCAGAATAGACAGTGGAGGAGGACATGTTCATAGAGATTCAGAAAGTAGCTATGTACAAAATAATGACAATGGTTCTCTACGACTTCACAGAGATTCAGAAAGAAGTTTTAAACCAAAATCGGACAATGGTATTAAGCGTTACCACAGAGATTCAGAAAGTAGTTCTATATTGAAAACTGACAATAGTACTCCACAACCTCACAGAGATTCAGAAAGTAGTTCCATATTGAAAACAGACAATGTTACCCCAGGACTTCGAAGTGTATCTGAAATTAGTTCCATATTGAAAACAGACAATGGTACTCCACGTCTTCACAGAGATTCAGAAAGTAGTTCCATACTGAAAACAGACAATGTTACTCCACAACTTCGAAGTGAATCGGAAATTAGTTCCATATTGAAAACAGACAATGATACTCCAAGACTTCACAGAGACTCTGAAAGTGGATCAGTATTAAAAATTAGCAGCAATAATCTTTCCAAAAATGATAGCTTTAAAGAATCTGTGAAGAAAGTTGATTTTAAAGATGATGTTTAGCATTAATTCAGATAACAGTACTTGCAAGAAGACAACCAGAATATTGCATAAATTTCATTGCCTAATTATTATTACATGTACAATAATTTAATTTTGGATGTAACGCTTCTTCTGATTGGCTGACTTTGTTTTGTTTATCAGCTCATAGACATAATTTTGTGATGTGACCGTGACGTCATCAACGTTTTTTCATGGTTTACTCCGGTTTAAAATGGAATTTAGAATTAAATTATAAGAAATGACTGTAATATTTTTTCTGTCTATTTGAAATGACATAAAAAATGTGTTGCACACTTTAGAAAAAATATTAGTCATTCCTTAAGAAAAAAAATAACAGCAGCAATTTCCATAGTGGATGGACTATTTTTCCATGTCAATGTCACTCCCCCCCAAAAAAAAATATCCCTCCATCAAAGTATACAAAAGTGTACTTTCTATAGAAAACTTTTTGTTTGAATCTGATCTTTTGAGTACAGAAACAGAAGAAAATCATAAGTTTGCCCAGGAATCTGCTCTTAATAGCAATAATAATAATAGTAAATTGGGTACACAGCTAGATACAACAAACTAATCTTTCATGATGCCCTCCATGATTTCCTCAAAACTGTTTCAAACATTGTTATTGCTTACCTGGTTAACTTTGTTTCAAAATTGCAATAGGGAACATATATTTCAGTACTGGTAATTATTCACCTGTTTATTGACAATCAAAATTGTCTCCCTTTTGAAGAACCTTAACTCAGGGATAATTAATTTGAGCATGCATTTTTTTTAAGTTCTAACTTGGACAATAGTGTAGTTTAGACTTATTAAGCTATTTAATTTGTTAGCATTTCATGTTGTCAAATACTGTAAACCATCTTATTTAATTTTTGCGACCAGAAAAATAACACGAGTAAAACATCATCACAAACATCTAAAATTTGTATCTTTCTTTATTTAACTACATCAAGTAAATTTGAAAATTGCCAAATGGGGTAGAAAGGACTGAATGCGAAATTAAGTATCTGCAAAAATAAGATGGTTTACAGTATTATTTTTTTTGCCCAAATCTTCAACTTTATAGGGCTTGACCTGTAGAAAACTTATACCCAAGAAATTTTATACCCTGTTAGTAGTAGAGTATTATGGTAACAATTTTACGGAAGGTTTTTGTTTGTCTTAGCAGCCTGGCCTTGAAGGCATAAAACTTTGCTCAGTGCTCTGAGCACAAAAGTCATGCTCGAAACATGAAATCCAGCAATTTGATTGGTTGATTTTCGAGTCGGAGTACAAAAATCATGCTTGAAAGTTTTATGACCGCGAGGCCTGATGTTTGATCATTTATACACTGTCCAACACAAATTTGTACAAAGCAAAGCAGTTATTGTCAGTCCCCACCAAAAATAATCCAAACAAAAACCATATTCAGTAAAAAATTTATGCAAGTATCCAATAGGTGCTAGTAGTTATATAAATGGTACTAATTTTCATGCACCTGATGCCTATTTTTATTTTTAATATTGTGCAATATTTGATTGTTTGATATAAGATTATACAATATGGGTTTTGTTAGCCAGTTATTTTACTTGCCAGTTTTCACATGCCAAAAATGTTCAGATTGAATAACTTCTTTTTAGCGTTTCAAAAATATACTGACCACCAAAAGAAATGAACCTTCTCAGATATTTCCGAGGAAAATTAAAAATTAGAAAAACTAAGATTTGAATAAAACAATTAATTTGATGACTTTTTCTTTCTAATTCCCAGTTTATACCAAAAATTGTTGGTTAGAAATTGCCATACTTTTTTAGGGTGGAAATATTTGGTATTGATAGGGAATAACGGAAAATATGATTGAAACGTTTAATATTCACTCCAGTGCTTTTTTTAGTAAAACATTCAAATATTCATCCTTTAAGGTGGTACCTAACACTACAGGGAGATAACTCTGTAATATCAGCTAAATGTTTTAATTACGTTGCGTTGTGAAGGCAATATAAAGCTTCTTAATGATCAAAATTAGTGTTTGTCAAACTGCTATATAACCAGTGTAATTTTTCTGATAAATTGCTTGGTTCAATTTTTTTGATTTTTTTATATTTTTGTTAAAGGGTCAAAGTAAATACTTTGTCAAAATTTTATGAAAATTAAGCGAGCCAAATTAATTTTAGTGAAAGTGTTGGGTACCACCTTAAAGGAGAAAATACTTATCATTTTGTAAGCCAAATTATAAACATAATAGATTGAATTAATTTTTATGAAGCATCAATCAATTGCTTAGCCATATCATGGTCATGTAATCAAGAATTTTATTAGTGAAACAAAAGTTTAAAAAACAATCAGAGCTTATAGTATGGTTGTCCCACAACACTGTGTGTTGTTTGCATTTTTACCTTCTTGTATTTATTGTGATATGTTATAACTTGCTGAAATATGAAAAGCAGGTATCTGTTTTAAAAATATGAATGTAACAGAATTGTATTGTTATAACTTATATGTGTTTATGAAATCATGTGTTTTTTAAATCCTTGGTACTACAGTGCAACGTGTCTAATCCAACACCCGAGTATTCCAACATCCTGCTTTAACAAACACATTTTCACAGTCCCAAAATATGCCTTTTCTTGCAGGAGAAATCTGTGTATTCCGACACCCTACTTAATCCAACATTTTTTTTCTGGTCCCCATTGTGTCGGATAACACAGGTTAGACTAATTTTTATAAAGCATTTGTGATAATTTGATTAAATCCTCATATATTACTGATAAATGTATAGATGCAATTTTGTTAATTGTTAATTATATTGGTGGTTTAAAGGTGATTTGTATTTTGGTTTTTTTTTTGTAATTTTTCATGATTTATAATCTGCTACACAATAACTAAGCTTCTCCATAAAAAAATGCTTCAAATTATCCCAAATATAATATCTGCTGGACTTAAAGGTAATTTTTTCACATGATAATCTAACGGTTAATTTACCAAACCGTTTCTGTTCCAGAACTATTTTCCTTTACTCCATCAATTAGTGAAGAGAAGTATGCGGACCTGTATGCAGATCAGAGCTGAAACTGCTGGGGAGTTTGCTAATTTACTTGCATTTTTTTATGTATGTTTAAGAAATTTTATTTTGTTTCAGAATCACTGTTTGATTTTAAATGTTGGTATTTTATTCATGTTAATGTTTATCACAATTGTTTGTTTCTTGATAAATTCACTACTGTAAATGTTTGAGGTTCTCTCTTTGCAAATGTATGGCGATTTTATTTCTTGTGATTCAATTTGTTGACCCTTTTCCCTTTAATTTAAGGTGTTTGTTATTTTGACTTTATGGAATGGTTTATTTTGACTTAATGGAATGGTTTATTTTGACCTAATGGAATGGTTTAAGATGCTTATATTATAAATTATCATTATTCTTTTTTTTTAAGTCCTCAAGATCTCATATCAGCTATAATATTAATTTGCTATATATCACATATCTAATTTTTTATTAACAATTTTTGCTCAATTGCGTATTAATCCTTCATCCATCTATTTGCTTGGTTGACCACATCTTTATATGCAGCTTATTCATTATCTTGATAGTAATTTTTTATACTAACGCAAAAAAAATTGCGTCCATATAATGGTATGATGTTGTCTGCGTCGTCGTCTTTCAGAAGACACATATGGTGTCCGTACAATTACTTAAGTTTAAGTAAATGGATCTCTATGAAATTTTATAAAAAGGTTCCAATACCTCAAAAGAAAGGTTGGGATTGATTTTATGGGGATGATGGTCCCTAACCTTTTGGAATAAGGGGCCCAAAACAAGCATTTTTCTACTTTTAGGATATCAACTTGTGTATAAGCATTTCAATTGTTCTGAAATTGTACCACAATGTTTAATACCACAGGTAGAAAGTTTGGATTGATTGTGGGGGTAATAGTCCTAAATGTGAGGAATTTGAGGCCAAAAATGGGGCCATAATAAGCATTATTTTAGTTTTCAGTCAATAACTTGTGTTTAAGTGTATAAATCTCTCTCAAATTATACCACAAGTTTCCATACCACAAAGGGATGATTAGAGGGTTGGTGGGATATGGTTCAAATCATCAAGCAATTAGGGGGAAAACGAGGGTTTTTCTGGTGATAGGACAATTTAGAAAATTTAAAAGCAGTGAAGGGGAGGTAATCCAATTAAAATTTAAAGAACACTATTATATATATGTTTGATTACTTGGTTACCTCACTTACACTGCTTGAAAATTATGTATTAAGAAATGATGATTGTCTTGAAATGGGTAGCTGGAAATTTATTTTGAGAAGTTACTGTTTATTTGTATTGATTTTAACCATGGCTCTATGTCATTTTATATTTTAATATTTTACATGTTTTATGATGAATTTAAATGAGTAGTTATTGTTGCCAACTCCATTAGAAATTTGATTTGAGATTTTTTTTTTTGATAAGGAAATAGGGGAGGTGAAAAAAATGTTAAAGGGAAAGGGGGGGGGGGGCTAAGTAGCAAATAAAAAATAAAATAAGTTCAATATACCACATTCATTCTATGTCAGAAACCTATGATGTGTCAACTACTTAATCACAATTCAAATTCATAGCTGTATCATGTATGTGTCCATACTTGCCCCAACTGCTCAGGGTTCGACCTCTGTGGTCGTTTAAAGCTGTGCCCTGTGGAGAATCTGTTTTTGAATACTGAAACTGGCTAGGTCCCTAAAAATGGCACTTTTTTTTTGGTTCACTTTTGCTCATTTCATAATAAATCTAAAATTGGGACAATATTCCCTGGCTTTAATCAGATGTTTTTAAAGAGATCAATAATCAAGGCAAAATTCAGCAAAAATTAAATGTGCATACCAGTATGGCCCCTTGAAATTTTGTAACTTACATTCCTCAAATTAACCTTTTTTTACAGTATACATATAACTGTATGTAGCTAATTAGTTTTATTTGTCTTATTTTAAAGCAACTTATTCTAGATATCTGTAATTGCAACACTGAAGTGAAATATGAAAGACAAATTCAGTCTTCACGACGAATGTCAGCCCAGGCTGGTAAAATTGCTCTCGGGCCTGTAAAAATCAGACCTACAGGCCAACAGAATCTAATTAAAAATTTTCAAAAATTGAGCTGCGGGCCTTTAGATTTAGCAGTTCAGCGTGAAGACTGCAAATTGCAAAATAAGTCACCATGAAAATTTTTGAGAATACACTTATTAAGTAACATTAATTTATTGAATTTTATATATTTTTTTATAACAGTTTTTTAATTTGTAAATCAATCTGGTCTGTTTTATGTAAATGTATTTTTTGTAACAAATCATACATTTTTTATTGATTTTATATTTTTGATACTTATAATACATTTCAGGGCTTGCCCATTCTGAACTGTTTGCTACCAAACCCACATTACTACTAAAGGATTTCCTAACAAATAAACATGTTAAAGTTGTTTAATCTAGAGCTATTTGTTATTATACTCTTTGTAAGCAGTCATTAAATTTACTACACCGTCTCCTTCTTTTTGACAATCTATAAATTTTCATTTTACCTGCTGATCTTAGAATGTGTTTTTTTTTAATAAAGATAGGTGCTATACTTTGTCTATCATTTGCATGCAACTTGTTTGCTTGTGAATCCTTCAAAGTGATGTATTCTGTCATGACTTGCATTAAAAGTATGTGTTATTGTAGAATAATTTCTGTATTGTTTGCCTTTAACATGTTTAAGGTCAGAAAGCTACTATTTTAAAGATTACTATTTAAAAGCAACAGTATCAATTATTATGGAAGCAATGATTCATCAACATGTTATTTTAGAATAAATTCATCTGGTTGAACTATCTTTTCTATCATATCAGTGTACCTCTGAATATCTGCAAAGATGTCTTAGTGTTTGTGGTTGTCATAATTTTAGTTCTGAATTTCAAACATGCTTTTAAAGATGATCCTTTATTACGTTAGAATTTGTATGTAATATGATTCTGAGAATAGTGATAGAACTCCAAGGACATCGATCTTAATACATGCAGAAAATGTGTTATTCTTATACAAAGCTATATATTTCAGAACCATGTAGGCATTTTGATCGAAAGAATTTTATAACCTGGTTAAATGGTTGTAGTAAACTAAAACTTCCTTTCCAGATCCAGTATTTTTTTTAAGAATGTCTATGGATTGTGTGCACATGAGGAAGAATAAGGGTTTTAGCTTCTTTTTTTTTTTTTGGGGGGGGGGGGGGGAAACAGTAAGAAGAGGTTTTAATATCTGTAAAAATATGCTACTTGATTGGCTACTGAAACCTCTTTATTCAAATATTACTAATTTTATTATTCGAAATATTCAACCATATGAATAGGTAAATCATAGAAGAAAATATTGAAATTGATTTTCACTTCCATATCTTTTATCTTTCTATCAATGTTAGCTATAATTTGTTAGTAAATTTGTTAAACTATGGATATGTCGTTTCCTTCAATTTTATTTTTAAAAATGTACAGAAGATGGCAATTATACCTACAATCAACATACCAACTGTTTTACAATTGACTGTATCTTATTTTTTACAATGGACAAATGGCACTTGTATGTCTATGTTTTTTTTATGCAAAATATTCATATAATCATTGTTATGTTATGTTTATTATATCATTTAATATATCCTATGGCAATTAAAATAAAAGAACCCCAATATTTCAATTATTTGAATAAATACTTCTAAGTCAAACAATTTCTGTTCAAATGGAAATAAATCAAACTCTATTTCCATGACCCAATAATGTAAATATAAAATTAAATATGAGTTCACCATAGACTCTAAAATTAGATATGACTTAAATAAAGGCAACAGTAGTATACCGCTGTTCAAAACTCATAAATCCATGGACAAAAAACAAAATCGGGATAACAAACTAAAACCGAGGGAAACGCATTAAATATAAGAGGAGAACAACGACATAACACTAAGAGATATGATGTTATATCTATTTTTAAATTATAATCAAATATAAATAATAGTTTTCTAATAAATCTGTCACTTCAATTATAATTGGGTGATTGCATTGAAAATGAACAGATGTGTGTTATCTTATCACTTAGTGTAGAAATCAAAATCAAACTTTATATATATAGTTGATAGTTCCCAATATTTTTGCTTTCATTTGTTACATACTAATATAAATCTGCAACAAATCTTATCTTAACTTTAACTTTTTAACTTATAAATTATAGATTATGATCTAATGAATTTCATATCTAGAACCCCAAACAGGATCAAGTAAACTTTTGAATTAACAGACACAACAAAACAGTTATATACATTTATCACACATTTTGTAGTAAATACAGTAGTTTTGAATATTTGATACATAGCCTGCTGTTAAATCCATATCGCACAACTTTGATGCGCACCCTTTATCATACCTTTTTTTCCCCTCAAAATTCTTAATGAACGGTCATTCGGGCGTGGCGCAATTTATTGAATGACGTCATTGTTTGGAATGTGACGTCACAAAAGACGAATTTTCCTATTTCTGACACACGAAATGCAACTATAAACTAGAGGCTCTCAAGAGTCTGTGTCGCTCACCTTGGTCTATGTGCATATTAAACAATGGACACAGATAAATTCATGACAAAATTGTGTTTTGGTGATCCTGATGTGTTTATAGATCTTACTTTGCTGGACATTCTTCTTGCTACAATGATCTCTATCTATAAAGAACTTGGCCTAGTAATTACAGTGGAAAATATATTCTAATAATTTACAAAAATTTACAAAAAATTATGAAAATTGTTATCAAATGACTATAAAGGGCAATAACTCCTTAAGGGGTCAACTGACAATTTTAGTCATGTTGACTTATTTGTAGATCTTACTTTGCTGAACATTATTGCTGTTTACAATTTATCTCTATCTATTATAATATTCAAAATAATAACCAAAAACTGCAAAATTTTCTTAAAATTACTAATTCTGGGTCAGCAACCCAACTGTTTTGTCTGAAAATTTCAGGACAGATAGATCTTGAACTGATAAACAATTTAATTCCCTGTCAGATTTGCTCTAAATGCTTTGGTGTCAGAGATATAAGCCAAAATCTACATTTCGCTACTATGTACTATATTTAGCCATGGCGGCCATCTTGGTTGGTTGGCAGGGTCGCACTACAAATTTTTAAAACTAGATACCCAAATGAAGATTGTGGCCAAGTTTGGTTAAATTCAACCAGCCCAGTAGTCAGCACTTCTGTGTTGACTTGAGTTATCATTGATATGTTCATAATTATAAATCAACTGTTAACAAAACTTTGATTTTGAAATACTAAGGCTATTCTACTTCAGGAATAGATTACCTTAGCTGTATTTGGCAAAACTTTTAGGAATTTTTGGTCCTCAATGCTCTTCAACTTCGTACTTTATTTGGCCTTTTAACATTTTTTGATTCGAGCGTCACTGATGAGTCTTTTGTAGAAGAAACGTGCGTCTGGCGTATATATAAATTTTATTAATCCTGGTATCTATGATGAGTTTATTTATCTACTTATATTAGTTAGTCCATATTTCCTGCTTTTTATGCAGTTCCAGATGACTTTTATATCAATTGTTTATTTTTTCTCTCAAAGAAGGTGTAACAAAAAAATAAGAAGTATTCCTTGGTCATGGTTGGTTACACAAAAATGTTTCTCTCATTTAATTTTTTCGTATATTTGCACCAATGACATGCATCATTTTTTCAAAATCTTGTTATAATTTTCCGATGTAAGTTAGGTGTGATAAATTGCTCAATGCTTCTCCAGCCTCGTTTGTAGCTTTACAGATATATATTCCTTCATCCTCTTTTTTGAAGTCTATTATAGTCAGTGAAGGAACATCAGCATTTCCACCGGTGTACTTTTCTGAAAGTAAGTTAATTATTGCTTCTGCCCCATTATTCATTCTCATCCATGATATAATTGGTGGTGGCTTTCCGGAAACAGAACAAGTTAATGTATGAGCTTTACCTTTGAATACACTCTGTCTATCAGGTGAAATTATAACAGTTGGAGGTTCTGTAAAAGCAACAAATAAGGATTTACAACAATACTTGAGGAGCATGTATGTCGACTATGATTGTTGTAAAAAACATCTATTAATGGTTTTGAATTCTCATATAATCATCTGCATGCAAATGTTGGTATGTGAAAAGAAAAAGAAACAACGTTTAACGTTTTCGTATATTCTTATTCATGTTATTACGACCAAGAGGTTATAATTAAATGCGGTTCCTTCAACCAACATACGTAATAAATCTCAAGACTTTACACCGTTTTTTTAAATTTCATGTAATGAAAGTTTGTTGCCTATAATTAAAATAATAACTAACAGTGTTTCGGGATTTTTTGCTTATACTATTAAAGCATGGGTCCCTTTTCAAAAGTCTCCCAACTTTTTCCTTGATTTAGCAAGGTATTCTTTGATATTTTTGTTACGTTTATACGCTATGATAGGCACCTGGGTGAAGATTTCACTACATTGTTTGTCTTTTGCTGCAATGTTTTCTTATAACCTTACTAAGGTGTTTTACCATTGGATTATATTTAGTAATGAGAGTGAGTGGGACATTCTTTGTCCTATCGGCCTTCAATAAGGTTGTTTTTCTGCTTGTGGTATCTTTAACGTTTCTTATAACATTCTCTGTTGTATTTTTACAGTATCCTCTTTCAACTAACTTATCTTGTAAGTTAGTTAAATGTCTATCTAACTCATTGATGTCACTATTATTTCTAATATGACGTACAGATTCACACACTGTAATACTTGTGAATGTGTGTTTTGGATGTGCACTGGTAATTGGTAAATATTGATACGTTTGAGTTTTTAATACGTGATTTAACATCAAGGATGTTATTATTATGGAATCTTTCACCTTTGTACACTTCGGTATCTAAATAGGTCATACTAGAACTAGACACCTCAAATGTGAATTTAAGTAGAGGGTCAATTTTGTTCACTATGTTTAAGAAATCGTCAACCTGTTTTAATGTGCCTGTGAAGACCATAAAACCATCATCTCTGTATTGACAGTGTAATTTGATGTTTTCTCTCCATTGGAACTTATCTAAGATATTTATTAATAGTACAGACAGATGTAAATCTGTGCATGTCGGAGAAAATATACCACCCATAGGTGCTCCTATAATTTGTATAATTGTCCATTGAATTCAAATTCATTGTTTCTTAGTATTAATTTAACAAATGCCGTTAAATCTTTTCTGTTGGGAACTTTTAAAGTATATTCCTGTGTGTCAATTGATTCTAATGCATTGATAACTGTTTCTTCTAAGTTATCAATGTTCATATTTGTGTACATTGATGTTACATCATAGGCAATAAGAATGCAATCTTTCTTGACCTCATGTGACTCTATTTTATTAATGATCGAAGTCTTTTGTATCTTGAATGTAAAAGTTATGCCTCTTCAATAATGGTTTTAAAATTAGATCCAGTAATCTTTCAATGCGTCTCGTGGCATCACTTATTGATGATTGGTCTGTAAGGGATGTTTATGTTTCCAACTATTTGACCATTTCGAAAATGCCTCATTAATTATTTCTAGATTGATTTTATGTATTTTTGGAAGAAAGTACATGTGTCCATGTTTTGATTCGTGATTATTCTTCAAGAAATTATAAGTTTGTGAATCTATTTCTTTTTTTCCTATATAGATTTTCAACAATATCGTTTATAGATTTTACAACAACGTTAGTAGTTGGTTCATTTATTTTCAAGTAATGATTACTGTTGAGGTGACTTGTTCCTGCTTTGATGTAATCGATCTTATTTACAATCACTGTTGTGTTATTTTTATCAGCTTTAGATATATAAATGCTATCATTATGTTTTAGTAATTCTATTAGAGCTTTGCGTTCTAATTTTGACAATTTGTCTCTAAACTGTTTAACCTCCAGTTTTGATATATCTAGTTTTGTGTCAATTAAGTAATTTTCTAGGGCAACATTTCCTCTGGGTGGTATATGCCCCGATTGCAAATATAATGGATGAATATGTTTGTTGTTGTTTTTTCCTGAGTAATGGAATTTACATCTCATTTTTCTAGTTAGCTCGTTAAAATCCATTAATAATTGTTTTCGTATATTATTACGTTTTGGATTAGGGATACATTTCATTCCCGTTCCTAATAGGAGGATTTCATTATTCGTCAATGACTTTGTTGACAAGTTTAGAACGAATTTTCTAAAAGACTCAGCTAGAGTCGCTTTTTTGCTTTTTATTCGGGATCTTAATTTATCCCGTTTTCTGCTTGTTTTCTTCTTATCAGACGATCTGTTCGCCATGTTCTCACCAAGAAAATCTAATTTTTTGTTGTATCCATTTTGCTAGATCTGTTAGAGAGTTTCAGTTTGAGCGTTGCCTTCTTCTGATTCATGAGATGTTTTGAAGTATTCTGACATCGATTCACATATACCTATCTGTGTGTGGTGGTCTGTTTAAATTTAAACTGTCAAAGACAGTGTTTATTGTATCTGGAATTTCGATTTGGAACTTTTTTATTGTTCCTATACCATCGAGGACATAATCTGTCAACGGTGGTATAACAAAGAGTTGTAAATAGACTAACGTAATCATTCATTAACACTAGTTAAAACAAAACTGGTTGAAAACGGCATTTATATATCATATAACTGAATGCAGAATACTTCAATATCAAATACGAAACTTACGTTCATAAAGTCAAATTGGGGAATCGATTGTTCTCAACAAATAGCTTAACTTTCATTTTTGTATAATTCAGCTTTCTTTTTTTATTGGTTGCTTAAAGTAGTTTTTGTCGAGCCTGCCACTTTTGTTGCAGAAAGCTCGACATAGGGATAGTGATCCGGCGGAGGCGGCGGCAGTGTTAGCTCACTTCTTAAAAGCTATATATTTTAGAAGGTGGAAGACCTGGATGCTTCATATTTTGTATATAGATGCCTCATGTTACGAAGTTTCCGTCAGTCACATGTCCAATGTCCTTGACCTCATTTTCATGGTTCAGTGACCAATTGAAAAAAAAGTTCAGAATTTTTGTAACGTTGAATTCTCTCTTATTATAAGTAATAGGATAACTATATTTGGTATGTGAGTACCTTGCAAGGTCCTCATGCCCGTCAGACAGTTTTCACTTGACCTCGACCTCATTTCATGGATCAGTGAACAAGGTTAAGTTTTGGTGGTCAAGTCCATATCTCAGATACTATAAGCAATAGGGCTAGTATATTTGGTGTATGGAAGGACTAGAAGGTGTACATGTCCAACTAGCAGGTGTCATCTGACCTTGACCTCATATTCATGGTTCAGTGGTTATAGTTAAGTTTTTGTGTTTTGGTCTGTTTTTCTCATACTTTATGCAATAGGTCTACTATATTTGTTGTATGGAATGATTGTAAGGTGTACATGTCTAGCGGGCAGATGTCATCTGACCTTGACCTCATTTTCATGGTTCAGTGGTCAAAGTTAAGTTTTAAGTTTTGATCTTTTTATCTAATATTATATGCCAAAGGTCAACTATATTTGGTGTATGGAAATTTATTATGATCTATATGTCAGTCCCGCAGGTTTTTTTTTAACCATGACCTCAATTGCACGGTTCATTGGACAGTTAAGTTTTTGTGTTTTGGTCTATTTTTCTTAAACTATAAGTAATAGGTAAACTATATTTATTGTATGGAAGCATTGTTAGCTGTACATGTCTGCCTGGCATGGTTCATCTGACCTTGACCTCATTTTCATGGTTCATTGGTATTTGTTTAACTATCTTGTTTAATGTTAAGTTTATGTGACAGTTGTAATAACGCTTTTTACTTAGGACTATCAACATAATATCAATGATTAGTAAAGAACGCGAGACATTTCAGTGTGTGCACTCTTGTATTGGTTAACAGTTGGTTCGGCTTTTCTACCTCAGGAATATATTACCTAAGCTGTATTTGGCAAAACTTTTAATATTTTGGTCCTCAATGCTCTTCAACTTCGTACTTTATTTGGTTTTTTTAGGTTTTTTTGGATTCGAGCATCACTGATAGCCTTTTGTAGACGAAACGCGCGTCTGGCTAATACAAAATTTAATCCTGTTATCTATGAAGTAGTTTTGATGGTTAACAGATAATTTGGAAACATAACGCTCCTTATATGAAACTAGTTACGAACTCGTAAAGTGATTTTGAAGAAACTCTGAGGGATAGTAATATGATATTTTGAATTTAAATTTCTTATTGCAAGAAGAAATTCTTATTTGTTAGCCATATCGGTGTCGCTTTTGCTTGTCCATTTATATCGCACAACTGCATGCCGCTTTGATAGGCATGCACCTATGGTATTTTGCAATTTCCGAGCCATTCAAACCTTGCCATCATCAGAATACAAAGTAAAATTGGGTAACAGTGTTAGATTACAAATAACAATTTAACGTTAATTTCTGAAATATGTCAATATATATATATACTCAGATTAATAATGCTGTGTTGTAATGATTCAAAAAGTCATAGAGATGTTTGCGCTTGTCCCAAGCCAGGAGCCTCTGGCCTTTGTGAGTCTTGTAGGATTTTTAATTTTTGTTTCTTGTGTATAATTCGGAGTTTAGTATGACGTTTATTACCACTGAACTAGTATACTTATGTGTTAAGGGGCCAGCCGAAGGACGAATCCGGGTGCGAGAGTTTCTCGCTACATTAAAGACCCATTGATGGGCTTCGGCTGCTGTCTACTCTAAGGTCGGGTTGTTGACTCTTTGATACATTCCCCATTTCTATTCTCAATTTCATTTTAATTTTATTTGTTTACCTTTGAAAGTGATGTTATACCCTTTCTAATCCGCCTCTGAAGTATATTACTGCATAATTTTGTGTTATTTATAATATCTATCTATAACTCACCGATGTATCGGAGGATTGATTTGTTGCTAATTCCTTCTCCAGCTTCGTTTGTACCTTTACAGACATATATTCCTTCATCCTCTTTATTGAAGTTTATTATAGTCAGTGAAGGAACATCAGCATTTCCCCCGGTGTACTTTCCTGAAGGTAAGTTTATTATCGCTTCTGTCCCATTAATCACTCTCATCCATGAAATAATTGGTGGTGGCTTTCCAGAAACACAACAAATTAATGTTTGAGCTTTACCTTTGACTACACTCTGTCTGTCAGGTGAAACTGTGACAGTTGGTTGTTCTGTAAAAGCAACAAGTAAGGATTTACAACAATACTTATTTAAAGGGCTTGTATGTCGACTAGTATTGTTGCAAAATCATTAACTAATGGTTTAGAATTCTCATATAATCACCTTCATGAAAATATTGGTATCCTAAAAGAAAAAGACTTTTTTAAATACAATATCTCATACGTCTTCGGGTATTCTTATTAGAAATTTACGGAAAGTCTCGTACATGACTGTTGACAGCGACTCTGACAGGTAAAATGAAGGGGGTCGTCTCAAAATAATGAAAGATATTAAATAATTAGCTTTTCTAAGTAAAATTAGCAAATAATAGTTAAACAAGATTTTACAAAAAAGATTGATATAGCCAAATAAGGTTTGTTTTCTGTGTAAAAATCCTGCACACAAGTCTCCTTGATTTTTTTGCTAAGATTTTGTCTTACTGCCTCCACAAAGTACCCACCACTTTTTTTATTTTTTTGGTCACCCAAGGCACGTTCGACAAGAATTCTATATTCTGCAGATTCTATTCATTTTTTGACTTTTGCGTTTCTTGTGATCAGATTTTCTAAAGATTTGCGGTCCCGTAAATTGCATAATTACGAGATGACGATTTACGTAATTATATCCATTAAAGGGTTCTGGGTAGTTTTAGTAACTGACAGAATCGATTGCTGTAGAAACTCCGATGAATCAAGGGGATGGGTGAATATTTAAAACTGGTTAAATCTCATGAAATATTTGTTTTAACAGGATCTATTATAATCTACAGCATAACTATAGAGATTAACCATACATGTACATGTCGTTTGATACGAAATCCTGAAAAACTCTTTTCTTTTCTTTTTTTTTTTTTTTTTGGTTTCCACAGATGACAATGACAATCGAGCGCTCCCCTTTCGTTAAACCTAAATTAACTTTATTTCCATGTCAATTGTCAACATAAAAGACTGTGTTTCTGGTAAAAAGCATTGTTTTTGGTAATTATTAAAGGAAACATATCAAATACCTTTGCCACGATTATTGTATCACAGAATTGCTAGGAAATACTCGTCTTGTATTCTAAAAGTGTTAAGCTTTTTGATGAAATATTGAGATGACAGAGAGCATTTTATATCAAAGATAAGTTTATATACATTTATATATAACTATGGCATTTTCATAGATTAAAACAAGAATGTGTCCATAGAACACGGATACTCAGACGCATCAGATAACCCTGTTTTGGGTAACTGCCACTGAATTGGTAATTTTAAGGAAATTTTGCAGTTTTTGGTTATTATCTGGAATATTAATATAGATAGAGATAAACTATAAACAGCAATAATGTTCATCAATGTAAGATCTACAAATCAGTTAACATAACCAAAATTGTCAGTTGAACCCTTAAGGAGTTTTTGCCATTTTTAATCATTTTTTTACAATTGTTCTTTTTTTTTTTTAATCTTTTACAAAAATTGTTCTTCTCTGAAACTACTGGGACAAATTTAACCAATTTTGGCCACAATCATCATTGGGGTATCTTGTTTAAAAAAAATGTGTTCGATAACCCATGCCAACCAAGATTACCAACATGGCTATAACAGTACATAGGGATAAAATGCAATTTTTGGCTCTTATCTCTGAAACTAAAGCACTCAGAGCACCTTTGGTGGGGTTTTGTTCAATAAGTCAAGATCTAGCTGCCCTGAAATTTTCAGACTAATCAGGGAACCTATTGTTGGGTGGCTGCCCCTAAATTGGAAATTTTAAGAAAGTTTTGCAGTTTTTGGTTATTATCTTCAATATTATTATATTATAGACAGAGATATAATGCAAACAGCAACAATGTACAGCAAAGTAAAATCTACAAAGAGGTCAACATGACCAAAATGGTCAATTGAGCCTTTAAGGAGTATTTACCATTTACAGTCAATTTTTGACAATTTGTAGTTTTGTAAATTTTACAAAATATTTTCCTCTGAAACTTCTTGGCCAATTTCATTATAGATAGAGATAATTGTAAACTGCAAGAATGTTCAGTAAAGTAAAATCTACAATAACATCACCATCACCAAAACATAATTTGGTCAAGAATTCTGTTCCTCTCTGTAATGCGTGTCCTCTGTTTAATATGCACATACACCAAGGTAAGCGACACAGGATCTTTATATCCTGTAGTTCTGTTGAAAGGCATTGTGGGTGATTTCTTTAAGGCGTTTTTCACATGCGGAATGGTGGTTTACAGGGTTGAAAAATCAAAAGTTTTGATAAAACTAATTTCAGAAAAAGACCGAGATTCAAAATTTTCCAGAACTTCTTTGTTTGTTTGGTTTGATTCATGCTGTTTAGTCTGGCTTTTCTTTGTTTGTTTAGATGTTTCAAAATTTTGTTTTTGACAATGGATCGTCTGTTAGTTTTCGACTTTAATTGACATAATGTACTTTGAATATTCCTTTTGAATCTTTCGCCTCTTTAGTATGTAAGTGCAGGCTTTTATGTTAAGTTATAATATCTATCTTTTGAATAACTATAACTCACCGATGTATCGGAGGATTGATTTGTTGCTTATTCCTTCTCCAGCTTCGTTTGTAGCTTTACATACATATATTCCTTCATCCTCTTCATTGAAGTCTATTATAGTCAGTGAAGGAACATCAGCATTTCCCCCGGTGAACTTTCCTGAAGGTAAATTAATTATTGTTTCTGCCCCATGAATCAATCTCATCCATGAAATATTTGGTGATGGCTTTCCGGAAACAGAACAAGTCAATGTGTGAGCTTTACCTTTCACTACACTTTGCTTAGCAGGTAAAACATTGACCTTTGGTTTTTCTATAATAGCAAAAAAATATGTTTCAACTAAAAAAGTTTTTGATACACATAATAATTAGATGAAATAAGTATTATATGTGATAAACAAGCTATGAATTTTAAATACATATTGTTGTAACTGTCATACCTTTTCGGCATATTGTTATAACTGTCATACCTTATCGACACACAAACAGTTGAATCAATTGTAGTATTGCTTTGATAATGGTAAAGACAAATAGATATCGGAAAATGTAAACAGCTAAATATAGTGTGCATGCTATATCAGATTAAAGCATTTTGAATTAATGATAGTGTGCAAGATGCATGTTTTGTCTTCACATGATACACTAGAAGCGATTAGAACATACTGTTTAAACAAAATAAAATCAAAGATGTGGACAGCTATTAAAATCAAGAACTTCCCGACATATGTACTTATCTTGAACAGACCATACAGACAATAAACTATAAGTATATTAGTTTTTCCATTGATTTTTAGTGGTAATAAACACTTTTAAAATCGACTGGAAAACATAAAAACACAGAAATTTTATCTTCCAGGACGGTAAAAAAACTCGGGTCGAAACATTTACCAGCTGATGTAACGACGAAGTACTTGCAAAATTCTTCAAAGATAGCAGACTTATGGTTTAATGCGACAGGCAATACTTTCGACTACATTAGAAATTTTTACATTAAAACACAAAACAACAATAACTGCCGTTAAATCAAGATAGTTGAGAACCCATATCAATCATAAAGGTAATAAGAATTGCTAACCAAATTAACAAAAATGTTGTTGTTTTTTATTGTATGCGACTGCCATACAAGTGAGAAATTTAGATAGCAATAAAACCAGGCTTAATCCACTATTTTCTACATAAGGAAATGCCTTTACCAAGTCAGGAATATGACAATTGTTTTCCATTCGTTTGATGTGTTTGAGCGTTTGGTGTTGCATTTTCTTCATAGTTCCTATTTCTAGTTTAAGCTTCTCTAAAATACGACAGATGAGTTAAGCGAACTATTTGTAAACAAATTAACATCTTGACCTTTCAATTGGCATTAGATTATGACAATGATGACTTTCTATGATCACATTTCAGATCAACTACAAAAGTTTTATTGACGTTTTTTTAGTCGGTCATGATTTATGTTTTTGATGTAAAGTGACGTAGTTTGGCGGCTGTGTCCGAATTGTTAACCTATCATGTTTGTTTTTGGTTTCTCACCCAATTTTTGACAATATAACGAAACTATAAACTACTGTCATGCAAGTTGGAGGGTAAACTAGTTGCATAACGGCCTATTCCAAGATAGATATATGACCATTGTTTGCATTCATTCTATAAGTTGGTAAAGTCTAACGATTGATTTTTACAGTTTCTATATAATTTATGTTTTGGATTTACTTTATAATGTGTTCTTTTGTTTTTTATCACTTTCCCCCCTTTGGCAACGTGTGTTTAACGTTCAAAGTATTCTTTTGTTGAAATTGATCACGTTTGAAGCGTAATAAAACGTTTTTTCAATGGTCTTGGTCCCGGTACCAGAATTCTAAATACCATAAAAAAAAACTTATATTTGAAATAAACTTTGCTAAATTCGAACATATTTCATCCAGATAAAAATTACCATTATGCAGTGAAAGAGGGTTGACAAATCATTCGACTTGAGAAAGGTTTTACTTTATTACTTTATCGAATTAATTCCCTCAAGTTGATAAATATGAAGTTATATATAATTCCCACTTGCGAAATCTTCATTATTACTTTTAGTCCATTTGATTTCAATAGTTCTGTGATTTACCTATAGTGAAAGTTTCCTAAATCAAGCGGAATCAGAAAATATATCCCAGGTTATTTCAAGTATCTGTTGTATCAATAACGGTTCCAATTTTACTGCACTAGATGCGCATTTCAATAGGTAATTTCTAAACTGGTTAGTAATCAAATGTAAGAGCGTTTCTTTGATTCCATATCTCCATAGTTTATCTAGGGCGGCTAGTAAAGTTAGGCATCGCTACACTTTTTCATCTGACGTTATCTCACCTTAACACATTCAATCTGTTTAAACCATTCAATCTGTTTGTGTTTTAGTTGTAGCCACAAAATTGATAATATACTATGTTTTTTTCTTTCTTAAAATGTACCAATATGATGCAAAGCAATGTATATATAGGTCTTGCCCCCCGAAAATGATGTATGTGTAATTTAGGTTGGTATTAACAAGGTCAGACTGAACTGGAGAATAAACGTTAATATTTACACTTGTAGACTTAGCTCGAATCTTTTTCCAATTTTCAAGACCTGATATAACATGCTTTATCGCTATTTTACGATTTTCTTCTCGGTACAATAAAGTGATATGGAAAATTATCGCTAGAAACTAAGGACGCACGCACGTGCCGTGTCAATGAAAATAACAAAATCGTCATAGGTAAAATAGCTTTGAACAGATAATCATTGGTCATCTCAACTCGATTGCTTTTCTCACTTTCGCTATACCGACTCACTCGAGAAAATCGATCTCGTTTAGATTACCAACGATGATCTTGAAATAATGAAGTATTTGGTAAAGTTTATAACTTACCTGGTGCTGTCATTTTTAAATCAACGACAGCTTTCTCTTTTGTGTCTATGTATGATAGAAATCCAGAAACCAAAGGCATAACTTCATGATGTAATTCGTGTATATCATTCATAATATGTTTTAATACGTCAAGAATGATATTTAAGTTCTTATAAGAATAGCTTTTTATTTTCACTCCGGCTTCTTTTTCCATCTGTGTTAACTGAATTTCCTTGACGGCTTTAGTGATGTCTTTCTCATCCCATGAATCAGGAACATATAGTTGAACAAGAACTGGCATTGTCCCCTGTCCTAAAATTTTTTATAATGCACGCTAAAACTATCATCAGTGTAATTTTTGTTTGGATGATGTCAATTTGCAATTTATTGTACTGTTCGTTATATTTTTATTATTAAAACCATTGATATGATTACTTTGCACTAATGACATATTGTGCTTTTTATTGCAGTCTGACCCTAGTATGCGCGAATTCATACTTATATCAAAAAATATAAAGAAATTTGAAATTATTGAAGTTTAACAATATCGTCGACGGTTTCGTATGATCCTGACTTTTCCATGTTTACCTCTATTTGCCCCAATAAGGCTAGCCTTACAAGATTTTACGTTGCCACATTTTGGCGCTGAACAGAAACGAATTACTAGTATTGCCCATGCGAGTTATTTCTTACCTACACATACATAATATAATGAGGCAATTGTTCTCTAACTATGCAAATCATTAGGGGTTGTATCATTATTGCTATATTTATTTTCAAAATTTGATTTTAATAAATTTTTATTAACTTTCAATGGATTCCTGGATTTATAAACATTTCCCGCCAAAAAGCTATCCCACAATGCTTATAACAACAGGATACATCTCGTGTGTCCAGTCTGTTTCTACTGTCGAATCCAATATCAAATATCCAAAGATTAAAGTAGCATATTGCTTCAATTTGGTTTCTAGATCTCCAGCAAACGTTTAGCAACAACCAATTAACTATTTAAGATATGAACAATAAAACACATCTAATATATAAACATTATTTCTTGGACTATTGCAGGTTTCTTGATGGTAAGCTTCCTTGACACATGGGACAAACGTTACGATGTTTTAATAATGGCTACTGTCTTAAAACAAATGACTAAAACGTGATTTATCTTTTAAATTGGTTATCTAGATACGCTCGATTGAAATACATTCAACTTCAACTATATTGCAAAACCACCTATCGTATTATCGACATAATGAATATTGAAGATCTGCTAATCTTTGAGTCTTAAAAGTGATAAATATTTAAATTACCTTCATGTGCTGTCATGTCGTCTGTAGATTTCAGTAGATTCTTTAGCTCATCATTTCCGAAGAAATGAACAATTACTTCATTAATAATTGTTTGTAGTGCCTCTGAAAAGAAATATCTGCAAAATGTTTTCTCGACATTCCTTGTTCCAAGTCATATTTGGTTTCGTTAATTGTTATTTACATCCCTCAAACAATTAAGCAATTTAAATTGGTATATTCAACAAATTTATTTTGAGATGAGTAAGGTAAAGAAATAGAAACAGAGACTGTAATAATAAGAAAGATAACCAAAATGTGAAGCACTACATGCATGAAGTCGAAATACATCTTTTCATTTATCCCATTTGGTGCCAAAGTTGTTAATTTTCTTATCCAAAATCTTTCCCGAGTGAGTCTATCCTCACTAGACCAAGAAGAGTTGTGGTCAATGATTGTAATGGTCAATCGATTGAGATCTGCCTTAGTGTGGCAAGGGACTCTCAAATGACGACTGAGAGGGAGGTCTGGCTGGCATTGGTAGTCGCTATGATGACCGTTCATTCGTTTGTGAAACGGCTGTTTTGGTAAACAGTATGTTGGCGAATCAGAACAGCCGATTTTTACTTATATTTACTAAGAAATATACCAACCAATTTTTGCTGCCTTTGTGTCTTCATCCATGATTATCTGTTCAAACCGTGAAAAACTTTGGTGGAATTCTTCTTGATGGCGTTGCTAAAATATTTAATCATATTAATTACAATTTAATCAACTTCATAACATAAACTTTCATAGTATACAAATAATATAAAGGGAATTCGATAAAACAAAAGGAAAATGATATAAAAGTCTTACTGATGCTTTATGCTTTATGCTTTATGGGTGGATTTTACATAGATAAATAAAATCGTATAACATAAGCAAAATGAGGATGTTGAATTTGATGTATGCCTATTGTGCTGCTACGTTACATTTGTTGTTTTTATAGTGATTAAGATGATAACACAATGTTGACTGCTGTACCCCTATTTTTGACATCTTTATCTATTGTGTATGTTTGTTTTGTTCACGCATCGTTGACAATATAATGGAATTTGATGCGACTGTCATACAAGTGAGAGGTTTAGCTAGCTAGGAAACCAGGTTCAATCCATCATTTTCTACATTAAAAAGTGCCTGTACTAAGTCAGGAATATGACGGTTGTTATCCATTCGTTTGATGTGTTTGAACTTTTGATCTTGCCATTTGATTTTGGACTTTCCTTTTTGAATTTTCCTCAGAGTTCAGTATTTTTGTGTTTTCACTTTTTTTTTGCAGGTTGAGGACTTTGGTTCATTCGGGAAAGGGCTAACACAAGTTTGTTTGTTTTTTAATTTGTGCGCTAGGCAAATTAAGTATGATTTTGTTCAAGAATTTGAAATGCTACAATGATGTGATACTTTGTGTTTTCCTTCGTTTCCGATTAAAAAATATATTTGCTTCCTGGAAGCATAAATGTAATTTTTATGTTTTTGTCTATATGCTTGCATAGGAGTGTCTGATAAATAAATACAAAAGCAGTCTGATGAGCTCCTATTTAGTTAGATATAACAGTGGAACGTTCGAAACTTAAGAGAAAATGATAACGCCATGACAAAAAAAGAGAAGTAAACAAGTTCACAAATACCGAGTACTAAAATGAAAATAAAGACAAGGTAATTCCGACAATTAAACACAAATGCACCAAAACGTTTGCAGTGAATTCAGGTGCTCTGGGAGGGCTATATATCCTTTTATTATCATGTCGCTTGTTGATTTTTATCTTTCTTCAATGTAAATGGAAGCCTCCTGGTGATTATAAATTATAACAATGCAATTTTTCCAACATGTTCCTTTCAATAACAAATGAAACATATATAATGGAGGCTACATTCTCATGCCAAGTAAACTTTTCACTTGAATTGGAATTAAAATGTTGTTGGTAATCGTGATGTCAAATCAGTCAAATTTTGAAGAAGCTTGAGGATAAAAAAAAAAAAAAGGACAATCACAAAAATACTGAACTCCGAGGAAAATCAAAACGGAAAGCCCCTAATCATTGGCAAAATAAAAAGCTAAAACACAATAAACCTATGGTCAAAATTTTAGTATTCAATTTGAGAGTATTTCCATTGGTTTTGAATATAAAATAATTGAACACTGGTAACACCAGGAGAGAACCTTGTCTTTTTGATCTCCTAGATTACATCGGTGACAAAAGTAACTAATTTTAAAATAGATATAGGAAGATGTGGTATGAGTGCCAATGAGACAACTATACATCCAAATAACAATTTATAAAAGTAAACCATTATTGGTCAAGGTACGGCCTTCAACATGGAGCCTTGGCTCACACGGAACAACAAGCTACAAAGGGCCCCCAAATTACCAGTGTAAAACCATTCAAACGGGAAAACCAACAGTATAATCTATATAACAAGAACGAGAAACGAGAAACACGTATAAATTACATAAATAAACGACAATTACTGTACATCAGCTTTCTGGCTTAGGACAAGTGCAAAGGTCCCAAGTCAGGAGCCTCTGGCCTTTGTTAGTCTTGTATGATTTTTAATTTTAGTTTCTTTTGTATAATTCGGAGTTTAGTATGACGTCCATTATCACTGTACTAGTATTCATATTTTTTAAGGGACCAGCTGAAAGACGCCTCTGGCTGCGGGATTCTCTCGCTACATTGAAGACCCATTGGTGGCCTTCGGCTGTTATCTGATTTATGGTCGGGTTGTTGTCACTTTGACACATTCCCCATTTCCTTTCGCAACTTTATTCTGCATCCTATGTGTTGGAAAAACATTTTTTGTTTAAAAATTCGATTACCCTTACGTTGATGTTCAGATAGCTTTAAGAGTAACTACAATCTTCTATTTTTACAGCATAGGTAGCACTACGTGCTCACGCTGCTCTAATCGCTGTATGTAACAAGCAAGCAAAACAAATGGCAAGTATAGTTATCCACTGTAAGCAGAGAGAAGAAAAAACACTTTATCAAAACAATTTCAACAAGTTCATCAGAATAAATTACATAAAAGTATTCATGAAATAAAAATGTGTTAATGGTTTGGCAGAAATATGCAATTAGGCAAAACAACTGTGTAATTACAATGGAAAATGCGAAATACTGTAAAGCATATAGGGTATACCTCAAGTTCTGCACATTTATCTCTCCAGAATTCTTGAAAAATTTGCTGCTGAACAAAGCTATCACTTGATATCCTTATTGAGCATCTTATTTCGTTGATCTTTTTATTAATGTTTTCTTTATATTGCTCATCATTTATAAACTGTAAAAAATATTCAGTTGATTCTTTCAAGATCTTCCATTTTCTTTCAAATGCTTGTTGCACTATTGATTGAGAGTCTGACTGATGAAAGACATAGTTTCGTACTTTCTTGATATCTTCGCACTTCTTGTCAACACCTAGATGGATAGTCACAACATCAACATTTGCAATTAAAACGGAAAGTAATGTTATGTCGACATTAGACAAGGAGGCTGACGGTTTCACACTGTAAGGACACGTGCAACGTTGGTTTGATCGATCCTTACTTCTTGTATGTTTGCCATTGAAAAACTTTTTACTATAATCAAATAATATAGAGATTTGATCCTGTGTCAAAATACATTTACATTTACATTTACATGAGCAAACTTTTGTACATTTACAACATTTCGATTCACACTTACAACATGGATGCGGCTCATGTAAATGTAAAATGTTATGAATGTTTTTCTCTAAATAATTTACAAATGACTCCGTTTTCAAAATACACAACCCAAAATACTTCTTTGCAACATCTCCAGCTATGTGTACTAATGTGACCAGGCGATGGAAGTTATCTTCACGATTCTGGTGATCAGATGCATCTACTACAAATCGAATAATAAATAATGACAACAAAATAATCTAATAAACATATAGATCAATGCCTTCTACAAGTGGCGAAATATGCCAAAGAGACATTCAAACTCATAATTCGAAAGTAAACTGACAAACTAAATGCTGAGCAACACCAACCCAGCCAAAAAAAATGGATATGATCTCGGGATCTGTAGCACCAGTTATGTTGTTCATTTAAATTCGAATCTAGTGATTAGTCTCATTTGAGTTAACTAGGACGGGATTGTTTTTCTGACAAAAGAAACTATCCTCCATCATCTGCGAAACATCTCGTGATGGCGTCCGAAAAATTGACGAAGGAATGATTTCAACTTCTTCGCTTGAAACTTTGGAAAACTTATTTAATAGCTTCCTTTTGATCAGCAACATTTTATAAAGCAAACATGACCTAGAATATCGTATAAGCTTAAAGATTCAATATGCAGGAACAGCTGGAATGCTGCTACATAGAACATTTAGAAATGGAAAGTTCACATTTGTCTAGATACAATCATCTGCTTTTTGTCGTAAAGTTTAATGTTCAATTTCTAGATGGAAGAGAGGATATGAGGTAGCCTCAACTGTATTTGCCGTATCCGTTATCTAAAGTTTGATGCTAAATGCATTTAAACTATAAATAAACATATGAGTCATTTTATCAAGACTTTTGAAAGCTTAAAAAGTTATTGAACAGATTATATGCAGCTATTTTTTTGGTTTGTGATACTATAGGGGTACAAAATTCCATTAAAAAGATTCGAATAATTTTAACACTAAATACATAAAAAAAAAATTCAAGACATTACCGTCTCAATAATATGTCTACTAAAACACACTACCTAGTAATGAAGCTAAATGACCACGATTTTCTGAATATATATGAGTTGTTTCTTAACATTCTAATTGTATACAATTTGTTGAAAACACTGTGGCGAATGTCCTACATTAATATGATTTTAAATTTTGTGTCATGATAGTTGTACTGTTTATGTATGCTCGTTTGCTTCTGAAAAGTAATTAACTCGTATTATCAAGAGTGCACGATTTAGACACGTTTTATGATAATTACAAAATTAAGAAAATTAAGAATCTGGCAGCACATGTTAGGGATGGGGAACTTAAGAATTAAAAAAAACGAGTCCAATGTAAGCCCAGGGTAACACGGGTACCCCGAAAGGTCAAGCACTTCATACTAACGCTCGTTGTACTGGTCTTGCTTGTAAAAATTCAATGATAAGGAACACTCTATGATGAAACATTCAAAGAAAAGAAGGCGGGATTGTAGCTAATAAATGTTTAATATAGCTTTGCCATTTGTGACACATGAACAAACATATTTAAAATGTTGATCATTTGCTTGTGTAAAAAAAATTATATCTATAACAGTTTAATAAAAGAAAAAAAACACAAAATTTCAATGAAGAAAAAGTATCAAAGTCAAGTGCAAACACTCCTTCAGTGTTAAATTTATGTAATCGGTCATGCATGATAATTGGTAGATCTTGGTCAAATAAAAGTATAAGCTTCGTTTTCTTTTTCATTTTCTACCAGAGTGTCATAAATAAAAGCAACAGTAGTATACCGCTGTTCGAAATCATAAATCAATTGAGAGAAAACAAATCCAAAAAATTCCAAAAAGTTGTGCCAAATACGGCTAAGGTTATCTGTCTTAGATAAAACATACCTTAGTATTTAGAATAATTCATACTTTTGCAAACAGTAAATTTATAAAAATGAACATATAATTGATTAACATGTCAACTCAGAATAAAAACAAACACATAACAAACACATAACAAACAACCTAGGTCAGCACACAAACATAGCACAGCCGAACCACGCATAATAGTGACGTCACAAGTAAATTTCTAAAAAAAATATATATAAAAAAATAAAATATAATTCAAGATTAGGTTTGTAATAATGATAATTGATGTATCTAATAACAATGAAAATTACGATACTATTAATAATTGTGTAAGTAATTAGATAATTAATTGTATTATATATTTATTTCGGTATTTCTTCTAAATCAAACTGTAACCCAAATAATATTTCTTTTAAATATTTCTTCTAAACCAAGCTGTAAACCGGTGTTCAAAAGTCATAAATCGATTGAGAGAAAACCAAATCCGAGTTTCAAACTAAAACCAAGGGGAATACACCAACGACAGGGGAAACAAATGAACAACAGGAACACTGAAGTGCAACAAAAACAAACACCAATGTGAAAAGAAACGAACAATATGATAACAACTGTCATATTTCTGACTAGGTAAATAAACTCATCATAGATACCAGGATTAAATTTAGTATATACGCCAGACGTTCGTTTCGTCTACAAAAGACTCATCAGTGACGCTCGAATCCGAAAAAGTTAAAAAGGCCAAATAAAGAACGAAGTTGACGGGTAAAGGACATTTGTGGGTAGCCAAACCTCTCGCTTATATGGCAATGTTAAAAAGTATATCGTTAAAATGACAACACTGCATGACAGAAATACAACACAAACACACGTAAGGACATACATAAAAGTAAAACGCTCAAACACATAACATATAGTAGTCGACACAACATGCAAACTGCAGAACAACAGCGAACACATTCCATCAACGACATACTGCACCGGACTTGCACTCAAATACAGTGACTAATATGTAATTTGGAACTACGTACAATTATTTTCACATTAACCAGTCCAAACAATTATCAGAACATTGATGGTACTGAAAAGCTTTTTTATGATCATTTGGATTACAAACGATAAGACATAATTCATTATCCAACCAAAACCACAATAAAAACATCAAAAACAAATTCATGAATATTGGATTTATATAATACCGAGACACGTCGTAAAGCAAGGCAAATTTACACTCAATAAAACAGTCATATGCGGGAATAGGTCACATAAGGAAATTAACAGACAGAAGACATAGATGATAACCTCAATATAATACTTGGTTAAAATATCATTAGTAAGTTTGATGCGTTTCCCTCAGTTTTAGTTTGTAACTCGGATTTGTTTTTTTCTCTATCGATTTATGAATTTCGAACAGTGGTATACTACTGTTCCCTTTATTTAGATACAGAAACATCATTTATATCAAACAATTCGCGTTGGTGTCCATAAATTTAGGGAGTGTCATTTTTAGTCTTTATTTCTCATAACTTTTCAGCAGTTTCTGCTATAGGAGCACTGCTAATGATAATGTAAACATGGACGAGCATAACGTATCAATTGAGATATATTAACATTATACGACAAACAAGGATATATTACTGCTGAGAAATTGGAAATAGATAATTGGCAAGTAGAAATCATCCCATTTGTCATATATTTGGGTGTGAAGTCATCCTATTGTGTCATAATATTTACCACAACCATAAAAGAAGGGAAAAAGACCCGTCAAGTAGTTTTAATGCATATATTAGTGATAGCAGGTATTTTTGGTCATTTTTAACCTTCATGACCCTTTTCGATTGTGTCTTTCTATTGTGCTTTTCAAGATTAATAATTATTTGAATGTTATTTCAGGTTCTATTTAATTTCATCTACTGTGGTAATGTTAGTCGATTCGCAATAGAATAAAACAATCTGTTAGATACTCTTTATAGATTATGGTTGAAAATTTTCCATTGGTTTCGGAGTAAAAGATTTTGACTATAGACGCAAAGTGATAGCAGTTTTTCAATTCAATAGGTCAGGTTGTGCTAAAAAGTAGTAAAATATGTTTTAATGTCTTTTAGGTAAACAAGTTGTTGCATATAAGAAGTCTTATGTTAAAACACTTACATATATATGTAAGAAATGTTCCATTACTCGACCCAATACCAGCATCATTTGCAGCATTGCAAACATATGTCCCTTCATCCTCCATTGTAAAGTTTCTGATGCTGAGAGATGGATTTTCTACTGTACCCCCTTGGTATTTTTCACAGCACAATGAAACTTGTTTCGCCGTCCCTTTCGACACTTTTACCCATAGGAGTTCGTTGAGTTTATTCCCTCTAACGTTACACGTGACGGTTTGTGTGCTTGTTTTTCTACATTCCTTGTTTATGGGACTTGTCACTGGGACAGGTTTCTCTAAATTATTTAAGATAAATAATTACCAGTAATTGAGGTGATATACATGTTTATATATATACAACTCGTCTAAATATATACATAGCGAAATAATGAAACTAACATAATTAAACTATTTTGAAACGATATATGATTAGAGTCAGTGTTTAAAAGTTAAATGACGTACGAGTAAAATTTTATTTAAATAAACAGTCATTGATACTTCAAAAAATAGTAATAAAGATATGGTTGACGTCTTTAGCTAAAAAATAACTTGATAATCTTTCATTTAACATTATTACAAATCTCCTAACAGGATTAACGTCAAAAATTAGTCCGAGCAGCTCCCATTAATATTTTCTGTTATGAATCAGGTAAGAACAAAACGTTTCGTCAAAAGCGACAAATTATGCTTTTTTATTGTCAATTTTCCATTTCAATGTAGACACATTCCAAAAGTACCATAGTATTAAGTTTGTGTCTCCAAGTGAACATTTGATACGATATTACAGAGCTTGCATTTTATGTTCTATCATGCATTCCTTGATAAACGGTTGCTTTTTACGAGGAAGCTATTGAGAGAAGAGTCCCAACCGGTTTAGTATGAGTCATGTCACCAAAACTTTTACGGATGCCATCAAGAGTTGGTTGATATGAAATATATTTATATATTCTTTATTCTTTTTAAATTCGATGCATTTTCTGATTGATTCTTAAATAATATTATGGGTATCGCCCTTCTATAAGATGTGAATGAGAAAATGCATATCGTTAAAAAATTAATGTTTACACTTAGAGACCCAGTTATATAACGTATTTTGTAAGAACTCTAATGTAATTTAAATTTTGAAAACAGTGAATGAAGGTTCAGTTGTAGATCTTTGGTTGAAAATTAAACGGGACGTTGAACAGACTTATGATTATCCAGAGTTTCCTTCTTTTTAATGTATGATCATAACTTAAACACCAGTTAATAACATATCGAATGTGCACGTGTACTAAACACTAACGATGTGTTTAGATAATTTGTATATCGTTTCACCCGGTTTAGTTGATAATTACTATATGCATCTCTTGTTATAAATTTGTAAAAGCATATATGCTCATTATGCACACAATGTGAATGATTGAAATGTTTTGCTTTAAAGATAAATAAAAAAAATCAAATAATGTATGCTGACTGAGAGAAAGAACAATGTTTGAAGGCGGTGTAAAGTGGGTCAATGGGGATAAAGGAAAGACACTCTAAAGATGGGTTTGTTGAATAGCTTAGAAACAGTATAAAGTTGAATGACCTAAATCCTAAACAAGTATGACTGCCAGATTACTGAGATCATAACTGCTCACCAGTAAAAGCCAAGTATGCAGATCCACCTTTCTTTATCCCAACGTCATTTTCTATTTCACAGCTGTACGTCCCTTCATCGTCATGCTGAAAGTTCATTATAGTCAGCCATGGATTTTCATCAGATCCGCTGGAATATTTTTGGGGGTCCATTGATAGTCGAGAAATTTGATTACTATTAGGTTGATTTAAAAACCAAGCTGCGTTTGAAATTTTCGTATCATCAGGTAAATTATAGATTTGGCACTTGAGAGTCTTACTGTTGCCTTTTGCGACATTTTTAAAATCTGGCTGTATGCTAAATGACCATTTATCTAAAAAAAAATGCGTCAAATAGTTATTTCGTTTTATATCGAAGCACTAAAGATGTTTGTTACACAAATTATTTGATTTATATTTCAACGTGCAAGAATTTCTATCATCTGTATAATCAGGATGAGAATCACATCAAAATATTTTGTTATCAGAAATTTACCTTGCAACGGTCTTCTCAATCAAATGTTCAAGTTTTATTTATTTGAAAAGATTGGTGCTTTTTCTATTGACCAAACATAAGTACATAAGCCGTCCAAAGAATCCCTTTTTAGTATTGATTTTACTACCTGATGGAACTATGACCATATATTATTGCGAAGACTATGGACCAATAACGCAGGAAACCAATAAGATTAAAGATATCAAGGGGACATCAACATGCATAGGTCTAACGAGCAACAACATGGAAAAATATGACAAAGAGCCAACCAATATAAACTGAGAAGATGTAATATGATTACCAATGAGACTATAAGTAACAGTCCAAATGACGGGGATTTAAGTGCCTATATATGTAACCGTATTGTCTTTAAAATTTGGCAATGTTCATACCTTATAGTCAGCTGTCGAAACCGGCGAAATGTCCACAAAACACCGCACTTCAGAAAACACGATCTGCATCAAATATTCAAAGAAGATCTAAAATTCGCCATGAGTTGATAGATTCTATTTTTCAACTCCCATTTTCTGAATAGTATGACGTTTACATATCTTATTTTTAAAACACGTTTTGGGCGAGCGTGTTCATTCTATTCGAACATCTTTAAAATAAAGGTCTTCCATACACAATCAAGACTCCGACAGAGTTATGAGGAACATATAGTCATCATAACGAACTGGTTTACCAATACGATCTAATTTACTAACACACTACTATCAGATATCGGCTACCTTGACGGTGCATATAATGATAGTATCTAAGGTATCAACTTTCGTATTTACAGGATAAATTTATCACAAAAAGGAACACAACAATGGAAAACTCCGGGGAATATTCAAGGAAGAAAAGTCCCTTACTAAATGGCAAAATCGAAAGCTCAAACACATCAAACGAATGGAAAACAAATATCATATTCCTGACTTAGTTAATGCATTTCTTTGCAAAATTGTGCATTGAACCCAGTTTTAAAGCCAGCTTTACCTCTCATATTTTTATGGTCGCATATAACTCAATTATATTTACAACAAAGTGTTATAACAACCAATAATTTCAAAGATAATTTCGGTTTGGTATGATGGTCAATAATTTTTTGATAAAACTACATTTGTGCAAGCTTGTATAGTTAACTTAAATCAATAATTGATTAAACCAGATGCTCCATAGGGCGCAGCTTTATACGACAGCGGAGGCCGTACCCTGAACAGTTGGAGCAAGTATGAACTCAACATTCAAGCTTGATACAGCTCTGAATTTGAATAGAGATGAAATAGTTGACCAGCATAGGGTTTTAACACAAAATGAATGTTGTCTAATAAACTTAAACAAAATAATTTACCTTTTATGGTCCAATATCCAAAATCGAAATACATGGCCATGGATTGATTCAGCATATCGAAGAATCCCAGAATTAAATTTTTGATGAAATCAAACAAAGTTTAATTTTGGATACTTTTGACCTCAATGTTGACCAATTTGATCACAGGATCCAAAAATCAAAAATCTTAATACATGGTTAGATTTAGCATATCAAAGAACCCCATACATTCAATTTTCTGTTGAAATCAAATTTTGAATACCCAATTTGGACCACCTTGAAAACTGGGCCCATAATAAAAAATGTAAAAACATGGTTAGATTCAGCATGATAAAGAACCACAAGAATTCAATTTTTGTTAAAATTAAACAAAATTAAATTTTGAGCCCTTTCGACCTTAATGTGGACCAATTTGAAAACGGAACCAAAAACTTTAATTCTAAAAACACAGTTAAATTCGGCATATAAAAAAAACAATTATTCGATTTTTTATGAAATCAAACAAAAAGTTTTATTTTGAACCCTTTTGACCTCAATGTGGACCAATTTGATAACAGGGCCAAAAAATCTAAAATCTAAATACATGGTTAGATTTAGCATATCAAAGAATCCCATATATTTAAGTTTTGTTGAAATCAAATAAAGTTTGATTTTGGACCCCAATTTTGAACGCTTAAAAACTGGGCCCATAACCAAAAATCTAAATACATGTTTGCATTCATGCTCAATGGACCCCAATAATTCAATTTTTGTTACAATTAATCTAAGCTTTATTTAAGACCCTTTGGGCCTTAATGTAGACCAATTTGAAAACGGGGCCCGAAATAAAAAAATCTGAATACACGGTTATATCAACGAACCTTATTAATTCAAGATTTGATGAAATCAAAAAAAGTTTAATTTTGAACCCTTTGGACCTCATGTGGACCAATTTAAAAACTTAATAAACGGGTAGATTTAGCATATTTTAGAACCCCAAGAATTGAAGAATAAAACCCCATTGAAATGGGTCAAGAAATAAGCAATTTATACAAAGTACTAGAAAGGTATTGTTCTGGGGTCTTTTTGACCCATAATTCATTATCAGTTTGGTCCATAACACCCAACACCAATCCCAACCTTTTTTTTAAATGGAACCTTGTGGTTAAATGTCTGAAAGATCCATACACTTACACACAAGTTATTGTCAGGAAACTAGAAAAATACTTATTGTGACCCCTTTTGGGCCCCTTGTTCTACATTTGTTCGAACCACAACCCCCAAAATTAATCCAAACTTTCTTTTTGTGGTTTCAAACCTAGTGTTTAAATTTCATAGAGATCCATTCCCGGAAACTAAGTGTCTTCGGACGACGCTGACGAAACTGACGACGTGATACCGATATCAGAACGCAAAATTTGTTTGCGGTCGTATAAAAATGGTTCAAAACTCATCAAAAATACCAGGCTTATACTAAGAAACTAAGAACTTATAGAAAGAGATTTCACATTTGTTTGGGTACTTTCAAAACAAATTCAGCTTCATGTAGTAGTTGTGTGCAATTGTTGTTTTCAACGTGAGGTCATTTTGCTGGTAGCTGTACTGTGAAGGTATATTATTGAGGTTTATGTAAGGTTTACGACGTATGGTCTAGATGAAAAGTGTTAAGTTTGTGTACACGATAAACTGTTTTACCCCGATCACATGTGCGTGTTCCAGTTTAAGCTTTTTGACTTTGTGTTGAACGTCGGTTTTTTTCTGTCTATTTTCTTCGAGCGCTCGAATGTCGGGTGTTGATTACGCATGGTTGTACTGTCCAATATTGTTTTTCAATTTCTGTTCTCATTTTAATATTTATCCTATTCGTCCACTTTTGCATGATCCGTGTGAAGCTTCTGGCTCAGCTTAATATTACTACAATTTTATTTGTTATCAAAATGATTACAGAAAAGCTTTCAAAAACATTGCCTGTTACTATATACACATTTTTGTTAACTGCAATAGAAAAGTCAGATAGTTCAAGGTAATCTCGAGTCATTATTGTTTCTTTGATCTTAGATTGGTTTTTACTTGTCACTTGTTGATCTAAATATAGTTTGTTTTTTAACAGATTAACAGTGTTGTAAACATGTCATATCATCGATGAAAGGTGGAGTTTACATGCATAGTTGAACAGTATATTTTCAGTTGAAAGGTTGGATTTATATTCGCGTGTACTTAATGTCGCGATAATAAACCAACCTTGAATTTCGTGAAATAAATACACCGCGAAAATAGGTACAATTACAGTATTCAAGTTGGACGAGCTGATACATTGATTTTGATGTCAACAGTATGTTAAAATGGAATAGGCATATATGGACTCTGCTTTGCATTTTACTGACACGCCGCACAGCAGTCCACACAGAGACCTGTTCCCTTTACTTAACACAAAATTCTTACACCTAAATGACGTTTGATTAGAAAAGCAGCAAATCATTCTTATGCTCAAGTCTTGGTTAAACAGCAACCATAAAACTACTGACACTTTCTAAGAAGAGATCGAATTAAAAGTCTTTCCAATAGGTAAAAAGAACAAACGAGGTGAAAGCCAATGTATTTTAAATTCCTTAGTATTTGTAAATGGGCATATTTATTTTAAAACAAATAAACTATGGACATCTTAAATGGTTGTTACCAGGGTTAATGTAGTTGTTTAGCGCGAAATACTACCTCTATACGTAATTAATAATGAATGACTGTAGTTGTTAATAACATTTAATGATACCTTATTATACAAATAACAAACCTGAAAATCTATTCTTTCTATCTATTTCTTGTCGCCACCAAGCCTCGGTGATGGATGTAACAACCACGGACAGCGCCAACAGCATCAAAATGATGTCGTCAATAATCAAGGAAATGAATATGATCATACTGCAAATAATGTATAAAATCTTTGTCGACATTGTATAATTTTCCTCACTCCCCTGAAATAGATGATCTAAATGTTTTAAACATATATACATTTATTCATTCTTTTTTATTACAGTTTCTTCTACATTGTCATAACAATCAGTTTTTGCAATTTTGTGTAACATGATAATCTGATACTAATTAGGCAGTCTTACTATATAAAGATATCTTTTAAATTGTATCAGTGCAAAAGCAAATTCTTGTTGCTACACAGTACGACAAATAGAGCCCTCGATTAGTGGTAACAGTTTCAAAGCTGTTATGACGAACGGCGCAATGGGAAAATCTTAGAGAGCATGATGTAAGGACGGTGTATGTTCAATACAACAAATAAGTATAGGATGTAAATCGGTGGTTTTAAGAACGTAATAAACTGTTTTCTTCACAATTATTCGAATCACAAATGAAGCTACAATCTTATAAAATGGCGACAAATGAGATTACTATACCCAATTGATTCGGCAGATATTTGAAATTGATAAATGAAATTTTAAATCATGTTTGTCACATATACTTTCCTGAAGTGATCATATATCGATGAAAAAGTAAATCACAAAAATACTGAACTCCGAGGAAAATTCGAAAAAGAAAGTCCCTAATCAAATGGCAAAATCAAAGCTCAAACACATCAAGCGAATGAATAACAAATGTCATATTTCTGACTGGGTACAGGCATTTTCTAATGTACAGAATGGTGGATTGAACCTAGTGTTAAAACTAGTTAAACCACTCACTTGTATGAAGTTGCATCAAATTTCATTTCATTGACAACGATGCGTGAACAACACAAACAGACATAATAGGCTAAAAGGTCAAAATAGGGGTACAGCAGTCAACATTGTGTTATCATCTTAATCACTATAACAACAAACAAATGTAACAAAGAAGCACAAAAAGGCATATATCAAATTTAACAACCTCATTTTACTTTTTTTTTATTATACGATTCTATTTATATATGTAAAATCCACCCATAAAGGATTAAAAGACTGTACTGGGACCGAATCCTTAACCTGACAGACACATGGTAAGATTAACATTAATTCTGACGTAGAATTTCAGGTATCAACTTACATTTCAGGCAATATTAAGACTAATGATACGTCTCTCTAGTCTTAATTTTGCCTGAAATGTAAGTTGATACCTGAAATTCAATTTATAATCGTAAACGGATTAAAAGTATTTTGAAAACCCCATATTGTACACATTAATAAAAATCTTGTCATTTTACACTGTTTTCAATGAAAGTGTTGCAATACTTTTTTACAGGTGTATATGATAGTAAATTTAAAGAACCATGCAAGTTGCTTTTCTTTTTCTCTTTGAGAAGACCATGTATGGGTTGTGCTTCAAATGACAAGAAGGTGGTGCCACTTGGGAATGACTATAAGTAAGGGGACGACCATTTGATATTCTGGGGGAGGAGGATTTTGAAAATAAATAACTCAGCCTTGATAATTACAAAAATAAATGGTTTGTTCTTTGGTAGTCTGAAAATAAATTACCTGACTCGCAATGTATTGAAAATAAATAACTCAGCAGGTATAATCGAAAGTATGAGATGGCACTAGATTCTTCATAAGCTCATCTTTTCCCCAAAAAAAAAATCGTGAAACACTTCCCAATTTTTTTAATAATAAAAGTATAAATATTATTTAAATATACTTGAAATGTCTGAAAATTGGTTTCATTTGACTTGAAGTATAATGTCTCAGGAAACCTTATCTCACGCTTATTGTAACAGGGCCCTCACTACATTGAGGCAAATGCATCGTGTAGGAAATTTCAAAACCAAACGCTTGTCTCCATATCAAATTGAGTTCAAGGCAGGTGCCTTGCAAGAAGCAAGTTCTGTTTTCCGTCAGACGTAGCCCTGATTTTTCGGGATCAATGTTTCTTATTTATTCGTCTTTTGTTCTTTGATTGCCCTTCTGTATTCTGTTATTGTTGCATTCATTTTGTAATCTAGTAATTTTGTTATGAACTTGATCATGAGTTTACAAAATATCACCAGCCACAGAATTAACTATGTGAATTCCATTTTTACTTTATCTGACATGCATATTGGTCTTTTGATGTTGTCCCTAGAAACTAAAGTCTTACACTGAATTTATACATTTTGCTTTGAGACCAAAATATTGTTAGAAAACTATTAAAACAAAACTTGCATTTTCGGATTATGAAAGGGTCTTTGGAACACCCAGAAAGCATGATTTTGCAGTATTTGTCCTATAGGTTCTTGGGCCTTCAGTGGCTGTAAAACCCTTCCAAAAAAAATGGCTCGCTCCGCTCGGCAAAATATGTTTGCCAATACTTGTAATAGAGACTGGTTACAACCAAACTTTAATACTATGTATATGTAATACATGTATATGCAGCTGGGAATATAAAAGATTCATTTCTGCAGAGGATGATGATTAATTCTGATTAAATGGTACATAATGACTTGACTATACATGTATTATTTATATTAAACAAATCATTTACACATTGTATGTTTTCGAATATCATAAATATAGTTGTGAAAATGAATAATCTGTCCCTTGCTTTAATGAAAATGAAAAATCTTGCTTCAATAGTGCAGAAAATGAATAATCTGTCCTCTTAGTTTACAAAAATAAATAACCGATCGAAAACAAATCCTCCTGACACCCCTCCCCCCTTTTTTCCCCCAGAATATCAAATGGTCGTCCCCTAACCATTGAATAATAGAATGTTATTTTTAGATATTAATAATCAGTGGGAAATATAGGTACAAATAACAAATAACATAATAGAAATGTATGACCAAAAGGATATATAAAATGGCCTTATCCATCTAAAATCATCTTGCCTGAAGGATTTGAAACCTTTTTTTTATAACTTCTAAGGTTATAAACGGACAATTTTAGAAGATTGAAATAAATTATATCAGTACAGAAGACCTAGCTACTGCGTCTGTGATACCATTGTGGACTGATAGTCCATCATCAGCAATATCGATCCAGTACTGTAAAACAAAAAATGAAATCAACCCTTTATAAACTTGAGGTCCAAATACTACTGGTTTCCTAAGCAATTGAGTAGTGTGTACAAAAGTTGAATTTCAGTCTACATGACGTAAGAAAAACTATAAATTATCTGCATATATAAAATAAATATTTAAATAACACACAGTGGACCATAAAAGTGTCGTTTAATTTTGCATATACCAAGGCTATCAGTATTTTAAATTACCAAAAGCATTTCTGTCTTTTCTATTATCACAAATACATAAGTTGATTTTTTTTCAATTACGTTTGGTACATCTTATAAAACCGTTCATTCTTAAGTACGAAAAATAAATGGAAATTATTCAATAGTTATAGCAAATATATCAATTTCAGCCATTGATAATTACGTCTTAGTTTAAGTAACTATAATGTTAATCTGTTATTTTACTTAGTAATATTACTTCTCATAAAGTATTCTGGAATAAGCTTTCAGAGACGCTGTTACTTGATTTTATTTTAGCATCATCATCTCAGTATAATGCGCACTGTGCAATTACAATGCGGCGGCATCATAAAGTAACCTAGACAATTTCTGAAGTCAAATTTAATACTTAAACTTCCTGTTAGCATATGTTTTCATTATATCCCGTGAATGATATATTCAGTCTGTGAATTTTTCATAAAAAGCCTCGAATAATAAGTATGTTTCATTTTTTTTTTACATTAAAAGCATTTTAAAACGTACCTCATCAGCTGCAAATTGTAAGATTTCAAACACTATACTGAAGTCCAATGTGAAATGCTTCACGAAATATTACACATCAGGTAATATTTCTTCAATTTAGAACTGCGTAGTTCAATGGTTATTATTTAAGTTTATTGATCACCAACACACGTAATCTATAGAGTAGACTGTATTTTGATATTTATAAAATATTATTAATTTTTTTAGAATGTGCAACGCTGTTGATGAATGATATATATATAAATAAGTTTGGGTAATGTTTTATGGCAAATATATTCATATATATTACACTGCTACTTTTGCATAGGTACTTTATCTCTACTAAAAATATGTGGTACTGGAAATTTTACTGTTATTATTTAGTACTATTTTGTTACTTTGAAATTAATGTTATATTTAAGTACCTACAGTACTGACAAATGTAATCGATCAATCATCCATTACATGATGGATTCCGATTACTCTGATTTTTGTATATATTCGATTGCAATCGATTACTTTAGCCAAAGTTATTACATTACTTTTCAATTACTGTCAATTACCTGCTTCAAAATTTCAAAAAAAATAATAATAAAGTAAGTTAAACGTTAATTTAGGGAACTTAAGATTTAACCAAAACATCAATGATTTACCACTTAATATAGAACATTCATTAATAGATTTATATGCAGATGATTCTACATTACATTGTAAAGGTAATAATTTACTTCAGTTAACTTCTAACCTTCAAAATGATATTCATGTAATTGAAAACTGGTGTTCTCAAAATTGTATGAAATTAAATGCCAAAAAGTGTAAATCAATGTTGTTGGTTCAAAACAAAGACTTTGTTCAACTGGAAACAGTTTAGATATCAATATTTCAAATGAACAAATAGAAAATTTAGATTGTGAAAAACTTCTTGGTTTATATATTGACAAAAACCTAAATTGGAATCAGCAGATAGATAAAATGTCATGTACTATATCAAACAGAATCAATTTATTACAAAAGATAAGAAAATATTTACCTATGCATATACGTATTATCTATTTTAATGCTTATATTCTGCCATTATTTGATTATTGTTGCAATATATGGGGAAGCTGTTGTGAAAGTGGAATAAATAAACTTAATAAGTTATTAAAGAAATTTGCTAGGGTTATAGTAGAAGCTGACATAATAACATCATCCAGTTTATTGTTTAATAGTTTACGCTGGTTAAATGTGGAAAAACGCATTCAATACCAAAAGGCAATACTTGTATTTAAATCATTAAATGGTATGGTTCCTTACTATTTACAAGAAAATTTTCATTTTTACTGATAATCAAAATTATAACTTACGTTCAGCTGATGAAAAACTATTAAATCTTCCAAAACCAAAAACAATTTTTTTAAAGAAAACATTTACATATTCAGGTTCTCAAATATGGAACACTTTACCAAATGAAATAAAAATGAGTAATACACTTATATCTTTTAAAACAAAATGTTACAAATTTTTCATCAATTGTGCAAATTAATATGCTTTTTCATTATTATTTAAATACAATTGTATATTGTGTATAATATAACTTTATAATACTCTATGTACTTATAAATATGTTATTATTATTTTGAGGACTCTCAGGAAGATTAGTTTTAACTAATGGGATCATCCTCTTGAAATAAAGATTATTTATTTTATATATTTATTTTATTTAAAGCATTGTTTCCAAATTATAAGTTGACAATTGTTTTAGATGGAATCTCTTACTGAGAATCCGCAATATGTTCGAAAGTCATAAACCGATTGAGAGAAAACAAATCCGGGTTACAAACTAAAACTGAGGTAAACAGTGAAACACATCAACTATAAGAGGAAAACAACTAGAACAATTGTAATGTGTACTTGATTACGTTTAACAAGACTAAGTTAAAAGTAAAATCACAAAAATACTGAACTCCGAGGAAAATTCAAAACGGAATAAACGAGTATTTATTGTTCACGAAAATTCAATTCGAAACAACATCTGATTAAAAAATTTAATAACACTTTTAGATATTTGGATGATATATTGGCTCTCATTACCGTCGACTTTAGTATGTATACTAAAGAGATTATCCTTCCAAACTAACTTCAAATAAAGCTAATACTGACAATGAACACTGTCCTTTATAGATCTTATACGTTCAGGTACTCCACATCCAATCTTTTTTGGTAATATTCTTTACAAAGCACAAAAATGTCAGCATTCACCTCCAAAGCTAACAAAACATTAAAATGGACTTATTCAGAAGAGATATAGTTACGATACTGTTTTCAAGTCATTAAACACTGCCATATTTTAGTATTAATATCGACTCACTCATAGGGTCTTTGCATCGGAAATAAACACATCTATAGTTCTGAAGGACAGCCAGCTGAAGGACACCTACGGGTGCGGGAGTTTCTCGCTACATTGAAGACCCATTGGTGGCCTTCGGCTGTTGTCTGCTCTATGGTCGGGTTGTTGTCGCTTTGACACATTCCCCATTTCCTTTCTCAATTTTATTCTAAAGCCAGTTGTTGGCATGATACGGATTATGAATTATTCTAAATAATAAGAATGTTTTTTATCCCAAGCAGAAAACTCTAACCATATTAGGCACAACTTTTTGGAACTAGTGGTCCCCAATGCTCTTCAACTTTGTACTTGTTTTGGCTTTCAAACTTTTTTCATCTGAGCGTCACTGATTAGTCTTGTGTGGACGAAACGCGCGTCTGGTGTATTAAATTTTAAACCTGGTGCTTTTTGTTAGCTATTATTCGTGTTTCTCGGTGCTATATGTTCTCCCATTTATTTGTATTGTAGTCCTGTCATGAAATGATGTCATTTTTAATGTTATATTTAACATTGCCATTAAAGCATCAGGTTTGGCATGCCAATAACCCAGGTTCAACCCACCATTTGTTTTCTTAAAATGTCCTGTACCAAGTCAGGAAAATTGGGTATTGTTATGTTGTAGTTCGTTTCGGTGTGTGTTACATTTTAATGTTGTGTTTCTGCTGTCTCGTAGTTCTCTTATATATGATGTGTTTCCCTCAGTTTCAGTTTGTAACCCGGATTTGGGTTTTTTTCTCAATCGATTTATGAATTTCGAACAGCGGTATACCACTGTTGCCTTTATTTATGCTTTTGTCATATATTGTATGATGGTATGATTCTAAACCCCAAACAGGAAGGGATTGTGCTTGATTTTCATATGATGAAGACATAAGTTTTCAATCAGCTTAAATGAGGTCAGGAGCTGTCATGGCAGTAACTGCTAGTAGTCCTTTGTGTATCATTAACATTTTGTTTAGTTTCTTTTGTTGCCTATTCTGCCATCAGACTCTAACATCTTTAACGCTGATTGTTACTGTGTATATAATGTTTGTTTGTTTATTCTACATTGGCTAGAGGTATAGGGAATGGGGATTGGGATCTTACAAAACTTGTTTAACCCCGCCTCATTCTTGCGCCTGTCCCAAGTCAGGAGCCTCTGGCCTTTGTTAGCCTTGTATAACCTTCACTGAATAAGTACACAGTTTTATTTAGGGAAAAGCTAAGGCCCAATTACGCAATATCTTGTGAATTAATAGCCCTTTTGAAGGATTGGGGTTATACTGCAATCATCTAGTCCAATCGTTCGTCTGTGGTTTTATAATACTTTTCCTAAAATCTTCAATACAGAATCAATATATGATTACAAGTTCAATACATTGTGTAAGGCGCGCAGAATATTCATTTCCTTTCTCCTCTTTCAATGAACAACTTATTTGAAATGCATAAACGATTTCACTGAATAACAAGTAAAATGCTGGTTTAATATCACTGGATATTGACTAACACACCGTGAGAGTAACGTCAATTACTTATTTCTTTGTTTTTTCGTTAAATTTGTTTGTAGCGTCATCTCTTAATAAAATTGAGTGTATAATTATATATCAAATACTTATAAAAATTGGTATGATAATAACTTTAAACAAATATAAATATACAAAGGTGCAAAAAGAATTAAACTTTTATTCTGCTTATTACTTGATAAATCGTGACTAGGGAGGTAAGCAAGAGATGAGACGATACTATACAATTCGTCAATTGGTCCTAGTACACCTGTAGTTATTTCGTAATGCATTTCTTTTACACAAAATATGAAAATTAAAAAAAATTCCCACCTGCGCTTTCTCAATTATATTTTTACAGTGTGTTGTTCTACTTTTGGGACAAATCTTATCAAAATTATAGAAAATGTCATCGGCTCTAACTCAAAATATGGACAATTCAATGTTAAACAGGTCGGGACCACTACCTTATATGGAAATGCATAAATTAGCATACTTATGTTCTCGCACATGTAATTGTTTATTTACATGTGACGCAATTTATTTTTACCTAGGTTTTTGACCAATCCACTAAATGAGTCACAATGCATGATGGACTACTACGTGTTTACAATCAACCAAGAACACGTGTTATTTACTGAAATACAACACATTTTTTCGTGTAATGCGGGATTCACAATTTCGCTTAGTTTTTCATTTTGTGTATCCTCATTTATAGTTCGTGATACAAAGTATTACTTCCATGCTCAGATTAACGAAGAGTTGTTTCTATGCGAAGAAAAAAGGGTTTGAATTATCCGATATATAGCCATTAACATGTTTGATGATGGCACAGAGATTTCATGTATTTGTCCACCAGAGGCAACGAAACAACAGCGAAAAAACACAATTACCCATGAGACAAACTTACTGGTGTAAAGTAAGCCGTCGATAACAGCCGTTGCTGATATTCAAGAGTACAGCAATGTTCGTATAGATAATTAAAGGCAAATGTGGGATCCTTGAATTTTGTGTTCGTTAAAAAGGCGAAGAAATATTTACATACATGGCAGTGTTAACAAAATCTATAAGTATTTTTGTTGGTCACATTTCAGTATATGGGACTGCCAAACTGTTCCCTTTTTTTTTTAAGGTAGTGAAGTCAGCATCTGTAGTTTCAGTTTGTTCGTTTTTTAACGGGCTCGGACATTTGCCAAACTGAATTAAATCATTTCAGCTGATTTCTTAAACCTGCAAAGTAAAACTTTGGTTGGCTTGCTTGCTTTGTTTGTATAGTTGTTTATACAAGCTTTGAAAATAAGATTGACATCTTTAAACAATATATATATATAGGCATAGTTTAACTTGTATATTTTATATTTTGTACAATATACAAACAAAGCAAGCAAGCTAACCAAAGTTTCGCTCCACATGCATTAGGAAATAAGCTGTAATGATTTTATCCATATGTATGTACGACAAGGTGGAAAATTTGATATGTTTTGTGAAAATTGCAGCGTTGGATCTATAATAAAAAAGAAGATGTGGTATGATTGCCAATGAGACAGCTGTCCACAAGAGACCAAAATGACACAGCAATTAACATTTATAGATCACCGTACGGCCTTTAACAATGAGCAAGGCCCATACCGCATAGTCAGCTATAAAAGTCCCCGATATGACAATGTAAAACAATTCAAACGAGAAAAATAACGGCCTTAATTATATAAAAAAAAAATGAACGAAAAACAAATATGTAACACATAAACAAACGACAACCACTGAAATAAAGGCTCCTATACAATATATTTTTTTTGATGAGATAGATTTCTTGTCCTTTTATATATTTAATTGGGCCGTTTTTTTGTTTGGATTGTTTTACACAAGTAATTTTTGGGTCATTAATAGCTTACTTTTCAGCATTGGACCTATGACTGCTTACTTTACTAAATTATGTCTTTGTTGGAAAGATGTCTCATTTGGCACTCATACCTCATCTTCTTATTTCTATATACAAAGCACGTTTTAGAAAACAAAATAATAGGTAATATGGCATCCACTATGATCCAGAGACTTTTAATATTGGAGATATTTTACATATGTCAACAGGACAACAGCCGAACGATAAAAAAAACCTCTGAGGTATATTTTGTGATAAAATTAGCAACAAACGGATATTATCGATGGATGAAACTATAAAAAATGTATTGAGCTATATACCGTACCCGCTCAGTGGCGGATCCAGGGGGCGTGGGTTCCGGGGGATGGACCCCCTTTTTTTGGACGATCAGTGCATTTGGATGGGGACATGTAGTTGGAACCCCCTCCCCTTTTGTCCAGGGTTAGGACCCCCTTTTTAAAATGGCTGGACCCGCCCCTGCCGCTTTCATAACACTTCTTTTTAGCATACTGAATATTATGATGTTCTTACTATTAGTTCAGGTCCTGAAAAAAAAATACACGTCATTCAGTACAGAAAGAAGTGTTTTAATGAAAGTTTCGTGTTTTTCTAGGCAGAAATGATTTTGCAATGACATTATACAGGTTTAAAAGAGCTCAAATGGTTTTCTTACTGGACAGTGGTTACTTCATTGGATATTTCACTGTGTCATGTCGTGAAATTAATGCAGGTTCAACAGGTCGGGACCACTACCTTATATGGAAATGCATAAATTAGCATACTTATGTTCTCGCACATGTAATTGTTTATTTACATGTGACGCAATTTATTTTTACCTAGGTTTTTGACCAATCCACTAAATGAGTCACAATGCATGATGGACTACTACGTGTTTACAATCAACCAAGAACACGTGTTATTTACTGAAATACAACACATTTTTTCGTGTAATGCGGGATTCACAATTTCGCTTAGTTTTTCATTTTGTGTATCCTCATTTATAGTTCGTGATACAAAGTATTACTTCCATGCTCAGATTAACGAAGAGTTGTTTCTATGCGAAGAAAAAAGGGTTTGAATTATCCGATATATAGCCATTAACATGTTTGATGATGGCACAGAGATTTCATGTATTTGTCCACCAGAGGCAACGAAACAACAGCGAAAAAACACAATTACCCATGAGACAAACTTACTGGTGTAAAGTAAGCCGTCGATAACAGCCGTTGCTGATATTCAAGAGTACAGCAATGTTCGTATAGATAATTAAAGGCAAATGTGGGATCCTTGAATTTTGTGTTCGTTAAAAAGGCGAAGAAATATTTACATACATGGCAGTGTTAACAAAATCTATAAGTATTTTTGTTGGTCACATTTCAGTATATGGGACTGCCAAACTGTTCCCTTTTTTTTTTAAGGTAGTGAAGTCAGCATCTGTAGTTTCAGTTTGTTCGTTTTTTAACGGGCTCGGACATTTGCCAAACTGAATTAAATCATTTCAGCTGATTTCTTAAACCTGCAAAGTAAAACTTTGGTTGGCTTGCTTGCTTTGTTTGTATAGTTGTTTATACAAGCTTTGAAAATAAGATTGACATCTTTAAACAATATATATATATATAGGCATAGTTTAACTTGTATATTTTATATTTTGTACAATATACAAACAAAGCAAGCAAGCTAACCAAAGTTTCGCTCCACATGCATTAGGAAATAAGCTGTAATGATTTTATCCATATGTATGTACGACAAGGTGGAAAATTTGATATGTTTTGTGAAAATTGCAGCGTTGGATCTATAATAAAAAAGAAGATGTGGTATGATTGCCAATGAGACAGCTGTCCACAAGAGACCAAAATGACACAGCAATTAACATTTATAGATCACCGTACGGCCTTTAACAATGAGCAAGGCCCATACCGCATAGTCAGCTATAAAAGTCCCCGATATGACAATGTAAAACAATTCAAACGAGAAAAATAACGGCCTTAATTATATAAAAAAAAAATGAACGAAAAACAAATATGTAACACATAAACAAACGACAACCACTGAAATAAAGGCTCCTATACAATATATTTTTTTTGATGAGATAGATTTCTTGTCCTTTTATATATTTAATTGGGCCGTTTTTTTGTTTGGATTGTTTTACACAAGTAATTTTTGGGTCATTAATAGCTTACTTTTCAGCATTGGACCTATGACTGCTTACTTTACTAAATTATGTCTTTGTTGGAAAGATGTCTCATTTGGCACTCATACCTCATCTTCTTATTTCTATATACAAAGCACGTTTTAGAAAACAAAATAATAGGTAATATGGCATCCACTATGATCCAGAGACTTTTAATATTGGAGATATTTTACATATGTCAACAGGACAACAGCCGAACGATAAAAAAAACCTCTGAGGTATATTTTGTGATAAAATTAGCAACAAACGGATATTATCGATGGATGAAACTATAAAAAATGTATTGAGCTATATACCGTACCCGCTCAGTGGCGGATCCAGGGGGCGTGGGTTCCGGGGGATGGACCCCCTTTTTTTGGACGATCAGTGCATTTGGATGGGGACATGTAGTTGGAACCCCCTCCCCTTTTGTCCAGGGTTAGGACCCCCTTTTTAAAATGGCTGGACCCGCCCCTGCCGCTTTCATAACACTTCTTTTTAGCATACTGAATATTATGATGTTCTTACTATTAGTTCAGGTCCTGAAAAAAAAATACACGTCATTCAGTACAGAAAGAAGTGTTTTAATGAAAGTTTCGTGTTTTTCTAGGCAGAAATGATTTTGCAATGACATTATACAGGTTTAAAAGAGCTCAAATGGTTTTCTTACTGGACAGTGGTTACTTCATTGGATATTTCACTGTGTCATGTCGTGAAATTAATGCAGGTTCAATTCATAACAATGCACAAAACCGGTTCAACTACTTTTGCAAGGCGAAAAAGAAAGTCAAATCGTGAAGCCAATAAACAATATTTTTTTAATCTGAGCATGCAAATTGAAGATTACGTTATATATTTTACATTTAATATACTTTCAGAATAAAAACTTTGGTAATGAGAGTCCCAGACAATATATTAATTGACTGTTTTCCCACTAATTCCACGTGTTTTAAGTAGTAGTTTACTCGTAGTAGCCCACAATGCATTGTAGTTCATTGAGTCGATTGGTCAGTTTTCCAAGGCTATATTGGCCTTGTGTTTTGGAAATTACTATGCAAATATATTCTGACGTCAGAAAATCTAGAGTTCTCGACCTGTTAAACGGGTCTTGAAATTTTTTGACAGCTTCCAAAGTGCTTATTTTGAACCTTTTTCAGCTGGACCAAATCACTCCTTTACTTTAAAATTCATGACCCAAATTTTCTTACAGTGTAATTTCACCCCACCCCACTACTTGAAGCTTATTCATTAAAAATCCTTTTTACATAGAAAAACCTACTAAAGATTTTGCTATATGGAATAAGCAAAGTTATTCTTTTGATATATATGTCTAGTGAACATGAATAATTAATACTACATAAAAACAGGTACAGTATATGGTAAAACATACGGAATAGTACATGAAAATTTCTTATTCATTAATGAAATGTATTCATATTGCGCATTGCACAATAACGGCACTTCCTGTTTATAATTAAAAGATCAAATTTACAATATTTAGTTTAATATCTTTATAACCTCTGTTTGTTTTGAACTGTAAAAGAAATGTTGAACTTCTTTGCTAAGAATACAGCCGAATTGACGTCTCCTTGTAACAGTTCTTTAGTCAGCAAATCAGATGACAATGTATTCAGCTTTTTATCACTTTCATAAAACGAATTTGTATCCTTTTCTTTATTGCCAAGGTTTCTATTGGTGAATGGCAGATTACTAAAAATGTTTCTGGTTTTCAGTTGTCCAAGGGAATTAAACATTTTAGAATACCCTAGATTTAACCTTTCGTCAATGTTTCGATCCCATTCGGTTTTTCCTTTACTGATACTTTCTGCTGTTTTTATTACGGTCCTTGTCCAATCTTCGGATGGCGATGGACCAGCATCTAGTTATAAAAGCAGAACAAAAAATCGGGATAGTTAAATTATTTTTTATTATAACTAACGTTAAATTGTGAAATTTGGATAGGCTAATACAAGGGAGACAATTTACTCTATCTCATGGCTGACATTTTTTTTTTTGGAATGTCACCCTCTCATGCAGACCAATTAAAAATCGATAACTAAAGGACATGTAATTGAGTTTACATCAAATAATTAAAGACAATGCTCAGTTCCACGTTTTGGTTGAGAAATTTTTAATAGGCTCAAAAAATGATGTAAAAACCTTGCTTCACTTATGTTGATCTATGTTGATTTTTTTAACGTTATGTACGTGGTGTCACAGTTAAATACTTTACATTTAAATTTCAACAGTAAAAGACAATAATGATAGGACATTCGGTATAATAAATTAAATAACACATAGCTGAGAGGATGATAGAGCAGACTGGTACCCCTCGGTTAACAATGTTTTCTCGGGGTAACAATCTGCTCTATCATACTCTCAGCTATGTGTTATTTATAAAGTATTGATTGAGACACAAATAGCGATGTTCTGTTCAAGAATTCAGATACAAGTATAAACGGCAGATTTTTCTGTTCTATGAGGTATACTACAAATAACATTGAATAAAGGATATAAAGGACTAATCTGCAGTATGCAGCAATAGTTGATACTTAAAGTGCAGTCCCTAGTTGTACATATTGCTATGTTTAATACATCAAAATGTATAAAGGTCAGGTTTTATATGCAGTATTGTAGATAAAGGATGGAAAAATTGTAAGTCTTCCCGTTTATTCAAAATAAAAAGAAATGAGGTTTAAAATACTGGACCGTTACATCATATTTTCTATGGTATTATGACTTACCAGGAGATGAAATAGGTGCTGATGCCACTTCTGTCCAAAATGTCCTAAAATCCTTTACAATTGTAGCACTGAAAAAATAAATTCATTGTATATAACATATAAAACCAGGCATGTAAAACAGCTGGGAAAAAAATGAGGATTTGGATGGGGCTTACAGAATAGAAATTAATGAGCAAATATTATAGAAAACGGGCAAATAATTAAAAGATAATAGAGAAAATTGGATGATATAAAACAAGAATACGAAATATTGGGGTGCTAAAATAAAAATACTGCAGAAACAAAGCAAGATTTTGGTGCTAATAAAACGAAAACACAAAGCAAGATTTTGATGCTAAACAATCGAGGATACGTTACAAGATAGCCTTGCTAAATAAACAGACGAACATAAAAAGATAACACTGTTAAATAAACGAATGAACAAAACAAGGTAACACTGCTAAACAATCGAATGAACATGACAGGTAACACTGATAAACAATCGAATGAACATAACAAGATAACACTGCTAAACAATCGAATGAACATGACAAGGTAACACTGCTAAACAATCGAATGAATATAACAAGGTAACACTGATAAACAAACGAATGAATATAACAAGGTAACACTGCTAAACAATCGAATGAATATAACAAGATAACACTGCTAAATAAACGAATGAACAAAACTAGGTAACACTGATAAACAAACGAATGAACATGACAAGGTAACACTGCTCAATAATCGAATGAACAAAACAAGGTAATACTGCTAAACAATTGAATGAACAAATCAAGGTAACACTGCTAAACAATTTAATGAACAAAACAAGGTAACACTGCTAAAAAATCGAATGAATATAACAAGGTAACACTGCTAAATAAACGAATGAACATGACAAGGTAACACTGATAAACAAACGAATGAACATGACAAGGTAACACTGCTAAACAATCGAATGAACATATATTAGATAAAATACAAAGGTGACACTTCCAAACAAACAAACTCACACAACAAGATAACATTGCTGCTAAAAACAAGAATGAACAAAAAAAAATCGAGAATGCTTAACATACAAGGCTTATAATTTGTTCGCCAGACACGTTTTGTCTACGAAAGACTTATCATTGATGCTCGAATCTAAAAGTTAAAATGCAAAATAAAGTAAGAAGTTGATTCATGCATATGGCATTTAATATCACCAGAGATTAAAACCATTGCGAGATCACGCGACAATCACGATATCACGAGACAAGTGAGTCGGCTGTCCTTTATTACAATCAGATTTTTTCTTATATTTTCTAACTTTTCTTAGTTGTGAAAATTATGATGTGGTTATTTGTCAAAAACATATGGAACCATATATTTTAGATACAAACCGGAAGGAGAAATTCTTGTACACTTCTGTTGTTGACATTTTGAAGAACAGTTTTATTGACGATTTATCTTGGTTATTAGTATGCGTCACCGTGTCATTTTCTTGGAAGCAGTTTATCAATTTCCCGCCACTTGAAAATTCTCCTATAGGTTTGGTTTCTTTTGGAACGAATTTGTCATTTTCTGGCAAAGCTTGTATTAGAAAGCCTCTGAACCTAGCGTTTTCCTTAGCTTTGACTGTAACTGAAAAATCAAAAGTAGTTCTGCGAAGATACATACTTGAAAATAAAACTTACTACATATGTATGTTATGATTTGTTGATTGTTTGTTTCGAAGCTAGAGAATTTTAAAAGGTTAAAAAAAAAATGAACAAAAAAGTACTCTAATTTGCAAAATAAGCCTTCATTTATTTCCAACACGAATTTCAATTGAAACAATTTTCGCTTCTTTATCATGTTTATACTGATCTTAATCCAAATAATTTGCTGTTAAAACTTGTCAGTGGCAGTATCTTAAAATTTCTTTTGTCTCGATTTAAAAAAAAAAGAATGAAAGATTAAACTATCGAACTATTACTTTAAACTTTGATTGAAAAATTCCTTAACCTTTTAACACAAAAAAAGTCTGCCAGGCACGTGTGTATGGCCTGTTCCATTGCGAGTAATAAAGGGGACGGAATAGTGAATTAACATATGCTATCGAATTTAGAGCCACCAAGCTACTATGAAGATCGAGAAAATATAAAACGTTATAACTCAAAATATACTACATATATTTTTTTTCAAAATAGGTATTCTCAAGCAACAGTCGTAATTTTATACTTAACGACAACATTTTTTTTTCTTTTAGTGAATGTTCAACTTCAGTGTAGCAATAACACAGCTTAGTGGATTGATATTCTATATAAGTTGGCTGATATTGAATAGTCTTAGGGTGACCATGGGTATATTCTCATTGTCGTAGTCACAATACCGTCCACTTTTCTTCACGAGAATTGTCGCCGAATTTGAATTTGCTATGAGCAACACTAGTGTCATATGATGAACAAGATATGCTTCTCTAAAAAGTGTTTATATGTACCTAGTTTTATACATGTACTAAGACATACATGTACTAGAATATGATTTATTTGCTGGAGTGTTATACATGTACTACTTAGGCATAAGAGTATATAATTTGTTTTACCGGAGAGTGGCATACATTTACTATTAAGGCATACATATATATGAATTTTTTTTTGTGCAGGAGACAATACTAGTACCTATACGCATGTACAGTGCAGATATATATATATATATATACTCATAAAATTGTATTTCATAGAATATGATAAAATGAGTGGATAGTTATGTCATGCGATGCAACTCAAGTGCTGTTTATTTTGATTTGGAAAGAAGAAATTTTAACATATGTTGCACTTCAATAAGAGGATTCATAATTGGTAAAATAATACTTCGATATAAACTGTCACGCGGTCAATGAATGGTTTTTTTTTTTCAAACGACTTTCTTTTTCTAGTTAACTTGAGAAAATATAGCTATTTTTCAAACTTACATTAACAAAAACAAAAACAAAAAGTTCTGAAATGCCAAGAAAACATTTCCCAAATTTGCCTCATTTTAAAAACTCACCCTCTATTAGGTCACCATATCCGGGAAAAGTTGTATTTACCAAGATAACGTATGGACTACTGGTAATTTGTGGCTGAACTCCATGTTGAGGCTGTCGTCTGCTACAAACGGTTTTAGATTTAGGGGCTCCGGTCGAATATGTCAAACAAATAGAAACATTTGACAAAAGAAACAAAAAAGTCAATACCAATTTCATCTTGCAAAATGAAGAAATAAATTTGTGATTTCGTAAAAAGCAATTACATGAAGCCCTTGGCTATGGTTTAACATGACAAGTGCTATGTTGTATTGGTGTACCCGATATCACATGTTGCATATTCATGAACCTGTCGAAATTAATTAAGACATCAAACTTTACTGACATGATTTGAAGAACTAAATATAAAACATAAAGTATTTCGACAGAAAGCAAAGTTCAAATCTATCTGCGTTTTGTGCAATATATATATAAAGATATAAGCAGAAACACTACCGGCAAATGTACAATAATATCAAAAATTTCATCAATGATTAAATCAATAAAGAAGTTGTTTGATATGAAATATTTTTTGTATTTATCATAGTTATCAATAAATACATTAGAGTTTTTTTTCAAATATTTCTAAAAAGAGGTTGTTGAAAAAAAAATCGTGATGTTTTTAATTCACGGTTGATCTTTGTAGTTCTTATAATAGAATTTTTCATTCAATTTTGATCATGTTTCCACTGTTGATCTTATCTAAGATTAGAAATAAGAAATGGTTGAAAATGTTTTTGTATCTTTAATACACAATTTTTTTAATAAATGATGGCATTAAAAAAATGCAAAGTCAAAGCATGTGATTGGCTGAGGGAAAGGAAAGACACACTGTGCCGACCACACATTGTTATTGGCAACTTCTAAATACGGATGTCATCATTAAAAGAAAATAATATAGTTAATGCAATAAAAGAGAAATGAAAGTTATTCTTATCAGCTATTTCTTCCGGGTTTTTTTATTTAACTAGTTAATGTTCTTGGCGAAAATTTTGTAGCACATATACCCTCGGGTACATTTCAAAAACGGAAGTGAGAACTCTTCGCACATAGATACATCAAATCCGTCAATCCCTTTGACGTAATCTTAACACAGCTTCACATTCACTAAAACCTTTTTTAGTTTTCAGCTATTAAATGCTGAAAGGAATGACAAAACACAATAAGATCAAACGCTTTCGTCAAAAGACAATTACTAATATTGTGATCCGAAACTAAATTGGGACTAAACAAAATCTCCTGTGTGGTGCCTCGGAAGTTTCCTAACATTCTGTTGATGTCATATTTATGCTGACGATCATCACGGGAAGTGTTTTCTCCTTTTTTCTGAGTAATGGACTAAAAGTAAATACACAATATTATAAGAAACAAATGATTCGAACTAAATAGTAACCAAAAAAGTTTTAAAAGTGCAATGTTTTCTAAATTATTTTCTTTGTTTATATTTGCCGTTGTTATAATAAGTGATGTTAAAAGCTTTAAAACAGGAGTTACAAGACAATCATGTACAAGTATGAGACCAGAACACAAGAGACCAAATACTAACTGGGAATATGCTCCTCAGTTTACGCGGGATCCACCATTTGAAATAAAAGTAAACACAACAAAAGTTAAACCAGGAGAACTTGTGGAAGGTAAATATTTATTTCTTGTTTGACATTGTCTTTTTTTTTTCTTGGTTTCTTCGTAAAAAATAATTCATTATCATTAACGTTTCTTCATTTATGTCATTTTTTTTTTTACCTTAGTTTATTTATTAGTGTTGTGATAAAGTCGGCGGAGGACATTTTAGCGAAAAAAATTAGATGTTTGTGCAACAAACTATAACTCATTTTAGCGCAAAATATTTAGCCCATTTTAGCGAAAATTTTGATTATCATTGCCCATTTTAGCGCAATATTTTTACCCCATATTATAATAAATAACAAATTTTAATAGAAATCAAGAAAGCGCAATATAAAAATATACAATGATCAATAATAACTAGAGTGATGGAGGGTACAGTGGCGGTTTCATAAGGGGCATAGAGGGCGTACACCTTTGATCGCAAAAAATAATTATACCATGCATCTAGTGTGTACATGCGAAAGCCAAATCCCATAGAATATTTTGCGTCGTCATATTCAAGTGTGTTCCATCATGTTCGGTCCAATTTTTACATGTTTTTAATAAGAAACTTCCGGGTAAATTCCCAAGTTACATGAACGAGACGATATATATATTATGAAAATGACAAGTTGGAATGGAAAATTACAACTTAACAAATGTTGAAACATGATATAGATTGGAATAAAATATCAAATATTTTATAAAGTAAAATTAAAAAAATACTGAACTCCAAGAGAAATCCGTACCGGTCCCTTATATTAAATTGCAAAATCAAAATCTCAAACTGTCATATTCTTGACTTGGTACAGGCATTCTTTTAAGTAATGCATTTGTCTTTTCATGATAAGAGAAAAGCTTACTGATGATACACACACTGGTATTGACCGAATCGCTTTATCAAACCCGGCCTGAAGAAAAAATAACACGAAGTTGAACAAAGGAAAAAGAAATGCATAAACAGCTATGCAATTTTTCTTAAAACTTTCAAGAAATGAAGCAAATAGTTGGTTCTAGTTCAGTGTTGTAAAACTACAATAAAAGTGTGCTTCCTCCAAAAAGAACATTGATACAGGATTTTGAAAATATATTTTATTTCCTTTGTCTCTGAATTTTGCATTATTAGAATCATGCAATAATCAATAAATTTCTGCCTTTTATTTTCACTTTTCATATAATAATTGTGAATTTCTTTTCTTTTTCAGTTGTTTTAACGTCCAAAGGAAAATATGACTTTTTCAAAGGATATTTTATGCAAGTTTTTGAGGACAAAAGCTTCTTTAGTAAAATTATACCATTACCTCAGGGGTCATGGATACCTCTCGGAAGGTCAAGGACATTACAATGTCACATTTATGAGGATAGTATCAGCCATACAGAGGCATCATATAAACGAAATGTAACAATGCTATGGAGAGCTCCGATGGCAGCAACCCATCCGTTTAAAGTAAAGTAAGTATAACCCTATTAAATTCTTTAATACTCCGATTCCTTAGCAAACAAGATAGGATAACTCTGTTTTTTATTCTTGGAACTATTTGGACAAATTTTCTCTTTCTTCTTTTTGTTTTTGTTTGAGCTTATCATTTACTGTTCGTTATATTTTAACATCCCATTATAATATTTTTAACAAATATTGAGATGTGTTAAGATTGCCAAGGAGACAATTATCCACAGTTCAAAGGGCGTTGCTATAAGCAACTAAAGGTCATACAAACTTCGGTCTTCAACAATGAGAAAAACCCATACCGTTTAGTAATCAATTTAATGGATTCTCTTTTCTCTATTTTTGGCTTATTTTGACTATTTTCCCTTTTATTATTTTTTTTGCCAGTTTATTATCTGATTGTGTTGATCATTCTCTGTTCAGACCGACACATAGACTCCATATTAAACAGAAGAAAAGAGACATGCCAGGTACAAATTAGACATTCACACTATACAAAAGCCTAAAAAACGAAATTACATCCAAGGGCTTCTATGTCTTAATATTTGCCAACTTGCGTTTTCTGGCTTTTTAACTTTTGTGCGTATACACATGCAACACAAGAGAAAAACACCGTAATAAAACTATGAATGGAAATAAAATTTGCATGTCTATATGGAATATGTTTTTCTTAGGGTTTTCCGTATAAATGAATACATTTCAAGTTATATTTAGCGATGTGTAAAAAATGTTTAACTTTGTATTTTTCTTTTTAGAGCTACAGTTGTACGGAACTATACTCATTATTGGGAGGATATCTGGTCGCCAACAATTTATCCTACTGGTAAATATTTAAGCACACTTTTATATAGAGGGAGGAAGGACTTTACAAGGACATCTGGGTTGGGTCTTTGTTTTTTCGGACATGCGGGCTTTACACTGATGGGGACTCGGGAATTCATTTTACGGGATTTGGGGGAAGAATGCAATGATTTATATCGTTGATTTGAAACGATAAATTGCCAATGAGACACCCTCACTCAAAAGAACAAATGACGTGGAAATAAGTAACTGTAGAACACCATACAGCCTTCAACAATGAGCAAATCTCAACCCGTTTGTTAGTCATAGTTATAAAATGTCTCGTCATGGAAAATGTAAAACAATTCAAACGAGAAAACAAAAGACCTGGTGTGCATACGCGGATCCAGGTGGGGGGAGGGGGGGCGGGCCCCCTTTTCCGTGGTTGATTATATAGGGAATCACTGAAGCATGACTTTAGGCCAGTCAGAGGGCCACCCCCTTAGGAAAAGTTCTGGATCCGCCACTGGTGTGTGTATAAAAATAACTAACTACAAGATTTTCTCAATACAAATAAGATGCGTTAGGTACTGAAAATTCAAAATATAAGAAATTTCCCAGGTTTTAGCCTAAAATTGCAATGTTCAAGATTTATTACCAAATTGGAATATCCTGAAACAGCATAATTGAGTGTCAAATTTCTGTAAAGTAATATGATGTTGTACAATTTGATTTTAAATCGCGTATTCTTTACGACAATCAGCCACAACATGCATCAAAATGTTTGCCATTGGACGTTAAGCAACCCAAAATAAATCTTTACAACTACAAACATTGTTTTGCAGTTTCGGTACTTCAAGGAGATAATCAAAATAGTTACTATTATTTTTTTGTGTTTTTTTTCTATGTAAGGAGGGTTTGAGCACGGGGTAATCATTTGCAACATTTTCTAAAATATATCATTCTTTAATCGAAATATGAAAAATTGAGCAATAGGTAAAAATGGCTTCTTATAAAACTTTATGTTATTAATCCACTTATTACTTCCACAGGCACTTGTCTCAGGACCCCCCCCCCCCCCTTTATATACAGAAACTTTTTTCTGAGACCGGTGCCTCTAATTACAACCAATGATTGCAGGGGCGGATCCAGCCATTTATAAAGGGGGGTCCTAACCAAGGATAAAAAACTAAATAACCCCATTTAAATGAATTGATCGGCAGAAAAAAAGGGGGTTCCAACCCCCGGACACCCCCCCCCCCCCTGATCTGCCACTGGATTTTATCACATTAATATTGTACTTATGCTTACTTTAAGCATAAGTACAATATTAATGTGATAAAATGCAGCTATGTCATGCATATATTACCATCAAAACGAATATACTTGTTTTAACACTTTATTTGTTTAATTTATCTTGTAGAAATGATTTCCATTGAAACACCACCAATAAACCCAAATCCTGCACCAGCAACTCAAAACAAGGAAAACGAGAAAAAAGACTTACTTGAATCTTTAGCAAAAGAAGTTGGAGCCGATAGCGCAAAAGAACTATTAGAAATATTGAGGCAAAAAGTAGATGAGAAAAATAACCCTGCGCCTTCACCTGCATCAACAGCTGCTCCAACTAAAACAGCCGACCAAAAAATTGACGAATTGAAAAAAAATCATCCAGACACAGCAAAAAAAATCGAAACGGCTGCAAAAAATCCCAGTATTTTGGATAAAGTTAAAAACTTATTTGGGGGTAAGAAGGAAAGGGAGAAAAAAAGTGGTGGATTCTTATCGAGTATGCTAGGAGGCGGGAGTGGAATGATGAGCATGCTCCCAATGTTACTGCCTATGTTGACAAAGGGCAAAGGAGGAGGAATGGGAGGTGGTATGGGAGGAATGTTGTCTTCATTAATGGGTGGAGGAGGAGGAGGATCATCTAATCCTATGATGTCTATGATGTCAAGTATGATGGGAGGAGGTGGTGGAGGTGGAGCAGGAGGATTGATGTCCCTCCTTGGAGGCGGAGCACCACCAAAGAAATCAAGTAATCCTCTGGCAGCACTAATGGGTGGTGGAGGAGGTGGTGGCGGTTCATCCAATCCACTGGCAGCATTGATGGGTGGCGGTGGTGGGGGCGGAGGAGGCTCAAATCCATTGACAGCATTGATGGGTGGTGGGGGTGGCGGTGGAGGTTCAAATCCACTGGCAGCAATGATGGGAGGTGGAGGAGGTGGAGGGCAAAGACAAGGAGGAGGGGGTAACCCAATAAACGATCTGATGTCAAATCCTGCTATCTCGTCAATGTTGAAAAGTATGACCGGTGGAGGTCCCAGGCCACCACCAACAGGTGGCGCTGGTGGACAAAATTTAGCTTCACTTCTTGGAGTTGACCCTAATGCCGGTGCACCTAGAGCTGAACTGGCAGAAAATACTTCCGGGACAAAAGCAAGACCTATAAATAACAATGCTTTCCCTCAAATGATTGGAAACACACAGAGACAGAATACAATGGGAGGATCAAACAATGGCAGGGGCGGATCCAACAATGGAATGGGCGGATTTCAAGGTATGCAGGGAAGACAAAATGGAAATGGTCAATTTCAAAGAATGAACAGCCAAATGGGAGGATTTAATTCGCAACAGGGAAGATTTGGCGGGCAACAAAATATGGGACAGAATCAGTTTAATCGACCTCAAACATCAGGTCAAATGAATAGCGGCATGACAGGATCGTTTGGAAGACCACAACAAGGTCAGAACGGATTTCAGAACCAAAATAACATGAATGGTCAATTTAATCAAGGTATGAGTTCTGGCCAGACAGGTCAAAATGGATTCCAACAAACACAATCTCAGCAAAACCAGCAGTCTACAGTGGTTGATATGAATAAAATTCAGAGTATGATGAACGGTCCAAACGGAAATGCAGTTAAGAACGCAATGCAAGAAATGATGGCAGGTAGAAAAACAGCAGCAGAAGTTATGAGCTTGGTAAATTCTCATCCAAACGGTGGATTGCATACAAATGGACAAACTGGATTCAATAATGGAAATGGTAATCCAGCTGGAAACAATGGGTTTAATAACGGAATGTCGAATTCCAATGTACAAGGAGGATTCAATAATGGAAATGGAAATCCATCTGGAAACAACGGATTTAATAACGGAATGTCGAATTCCAATGGACAAGGAGGGTTCAATAATGGAATGTCGAATTCCAACGGCCAAGGAGGGTTCAATAATGGAATGTCGAATTCCAATGGACAAGGAGGATTCAATAATGGAAATGGAATTCCATCTGGAAACAACGGATTTAATAACGGAATGTCGAATTCCAATGGAGGACAAAATGGATTTAATAATGGAATGACTAATCAAGCTGGAAATGGTGGATTTAATAATGGTGGAAGTAACACTGGGATGGGAAATAATGGCGGCCAAGGCGGATTCGGTAATGGTATGCCGGGTCAGAATGGAAATCAAAACAATCAACAATCTTTTAATCAGGGCGGAAATGGCCAAATGCCAAACACCGGTAACACAAATCATAATGGTGGAGGACACAATGGTCAAGGTCCAAACCCAAATATAAACCCTCCACCAGATAATACACCTAACACCGGAAGTAGTAGTTTTATGGGCATGCCAGATTTCAGTAAAATGGCAGGTGGTCAGTCATCACAACCCTCCAATTCCATGTCATCGTTTGATATGACAAGTTTTATGGGTGGTGCAGGAACGGGTGGCGCAAGTGGAGCTAGTGGCGCAAGTGGACAGCAGGATTTAACCAGTTTAATTAATGGTTTAAAAGAAAATTCAGAATCACCAGACATTTCAAAATTATTGGAAGGTATTGACATGGATAAAATGGGAGGGATGCTTGGTATGCCTGGTATGACTGGTGATGACTTGAAGGGGTCTTTAGGGGGAATATTGAATGGACCACAAGGCTCAAGCATTCTAAGCGCAGCATCTGCAATGATGTCAGGGGGCACAGTCGACGATTCAAATCCACTAGCCGGTCTTCTAAACGGCCCAAATGGAGACAAGATTAAAAGCATGGCAGGTGATTTAATGAGTGGAAAGGGAGGAGGATTAGCCTCACTAATGGGTGGTGGTGGCGGCGGAGGTGGATTAGGCGGAATGATGGCAATGTTTGGATAAACCGTCTTTGTAGAAATTGTGGAAGGATAGGGCATGACAAATTGTGGAAGGATAGGACATGAAAAATTGTTATTTAAACTGAAATTTTCAAACTGACGAAATATAGAAAATTAGTTATATAAGTGTATGGTTTACTTGATTAGGATTTGTTTCCATATTAATTTCGAGGAGCTTAAAGATTTCAGTTAATGTAAATTATTTGTTTATATTTATGCTTTTAAATTATACATAATTGGCGGTTTAGCGCACATAATTGTAGTTAATATATAATGTAATTTGTTGTGCTGGACACGACTAGAAAGAGTAGGTGCATATCAGGAGTTAAAATCATTAAAGTGGGCCATAATTTTATGAAGAAATAAATAAATTGTATTTACGTGCAGATATATGTCTCTGGTACGTATGTGTGTGCATTGCTGGTCAATGTAGATACAACCACAAAAATAGGTTTTTCAGTTTTGAGCAAACCAATGTGAAAATGAGATTTAGATACATTGTTATTCATGATGAATTATACTGCTATTTCTGATGGTTATATTTTGAAGTAAAAAAATATAAGTTATACTTATACCTGTACTGTTGTCAAGTTATTAAAGATGGCATATTTTGGAATTACAAAATGTTACTTAGTATATCGAATCACTCATTGGGTCTTTATGCACATCGGATAAACACATTTATTTTTAATTTTAGTTCATTTATATGTTTTGGAGTTTAATGTTACATTAAATTACAAAACATATAAATGAACTAAAATGCACTAAACTAGTACATATTTTTGTTCATGGGCCAGTTGAAACCCGATCCCACTGAAATGCATGATTTTCTTGCTGTGTCGAAGAACCGTGTGTGGCCTTCGGTTGTTTTTGCTTTGTTGTCTGGTTGTTGTCGCTTTGAAACATTCCCCAGTTCCATTCTCAATTTTATTGTAATTGGCTCAATGTATATGAAAAAAGCACTAGCTAATGCTGTATTAATATGTTGGTTGTCGAAGTTGGCGAACTGTAATGATTTCGTAAATGTTGGCGAAGTTGGCGATTAGAAAGAATTTCATAAATGTTGGCAAGTTGGCGAACAATATTATTTCGTAAATGTTGGCGACGTTCGCGAATTGAACAGCAATGATTTCGTAAATGTTGGCGACGTTGGCGAAGTTGGCAAACAGCAATGATTTCGTAAATGTTGGCGACTTTGGCGAAGTTGGCAAACAGCATTGATTTCGTAAAAGTTGGCGACGTTGGCGGACAATACGAACTTTTTACACTACAGTCGGAAACCAGGTTGAAATAGAACAAAAGAATCGAAGCTCTTTGTTAGAGAAGGCGATAAATGTTTACTGTATTGTTTACTATAGTGAAAAAAAATTTAAAAGTTAATAGAAACAAACAAAATTGCAATTTTCTTCTCAATTATGAGGTGTTTTATTTTAAAAACACCATTTGCATAAGTTTTCAATTTATCTAGTACATAGTTAGGCAGAACAATTAGATATCAAGTTGACGACATGGGTATCTTTCAAGTTGGATGAAGAAAATGCATAACCTCCGATTTTTATGAAAAAATTACCACGGACTGAAAACATATCAATCTATTAGTTCAGTAATTTTCGTGTCTGCCCTTCCATTATGTGACTGAAGAAAAAATTCCAAAAAATGGGTAACAATTGTATCGAAAAGAGAAAATCGAGTGCACCTTTTTATGTTAGGGCGTGTTTGAGTTGAGTATTTTGTTTTGATATCGTACAAAGTAAGAATATTTCATACATCGTCTCGCTTCAGATTCTATCATTTTTATATATTAAAGCTACAGGTTGACTTTATAACAAAAAAAAATCACAGTACTAAAAGATGAAATATATGGGTCAAGTGAAATACCTATCTAATGAGTCACAAAAACAGAGAAGGTGTGTTCGAATAGCTATTTTTTTACTGAAAGTACTTGACGACAGTCTTTCAAGCTGGATGATGAAAATGCATATCTTCGAAAAATTCTAATTTTTTGTGTGTGATTACTAGGGTTTATAGTGTTCATACACTAAAAAAAATCTAGTCTGCCCTTCCACGAAATATTTAATTAGAATTTTTTTTAATGTTTATGAATTTTCGAAAATTCCACCTGACAACCGATCAGACAATAGTTTTAAGTTGAATCAATGCAGACAAGATTATTAACTGATGCTCATTAGCTAGTTGATACATTTGTCTTTTAAAATACAACTGACATATAAGGATCGTAATGGTGCAATGTGGATAAATTTATCGGTTTCCAAGAGCAATATTGGTAGCGCGTCATCCCTACAATGGCTTCCATTTCTACGATTGTGAAAATGAACTGGCGTAATGGGGATAATTTTGACGAAGTAGACTCCTGACTGACTATCGTGTACCTGAATGACAATTTTAAATGATTATTGTTTTGAAATATAATACTCAAGAGGTAGATTTACTGATTAAGTGAATGAGACCTTTGGTAATAATGCGGAACGAAACTAACCATGAAACTTTAAGCTGATTGTTAACATTGTCATGAAACATGAACATGGTGTTAGGCTAAAAGTATCTGAAAAACTGATCGACCTTACCAAGTAAACTAAACTTTGAACACTTAAAACAATCAAAATGATGTCAAGGTAAAATGAACTCTGCATGCCAGACAGACATGTTTATATGTGTAAACATTCCCTACACCACATAAGGTTATTATATTACTTATAGTACTAGTATTTGAGAAATGAACTTGACTATGAAAACTGATTCTGACGTTTAACAACGAACATGAGGTCATTTTCACACGAACCTGCAAGAGAGACCTTCTCCTCGTACAATCATTTCAAGTATTCTTCGAACAAGGCTGAACTAATACTTTGAGTACACAAGAAACAGATCTGACCAATAAAACTTAATATTGACCAACGAACAAATTAAAACATAAAAGTTAGGAGATGTGGTATTATTGCCAATGAGACAACTACCCTCCAGAGTTCATATAAAGTGGATGTAAGCAAATTTTGGCAGACATACGGCCTTCAACAATGTGAAAACCCATACCGTATCATCGGCTATTAAATACAGCATTGTGAAAAATGTGAAACTATTTAAATGAGAAACATAGCAGCCTTATTGATAACAAAGCAATTTACGACAAACAAATATGTCAGACATAAACCAACGACAACCACTGAACTTCTGACTTGGGACAGACACATAAAGAATGTGGCTTGGTTAAACATGTTTTTGATCCATCAACTCTCCAACTTAACCATATACTGTGGTGTAACAGCACTGCATAAGAACATGTAGATCAAACATTATAAAAAACAGAAGCATTCAGCTTAACTCAAAATATTGGTACATCTAAACAATAAAAATAAAGCACCGAAATAAGTGTACTCGCATTTACTGAAAGCTAGTCCAAAGCCTAATGCAACTGGTGAATAATTCAAGTTCTCTCAGACTTGTATATTGAATGATTGCAAGGTATACAAGTCTGCTTTATACAGTTTAGCAGACTGTGGCGGGGTTTTTATTTTTATCATACGAACTTGACCACGGACACATGAAAAGAGGACCACGTCAAGTGAACCCTGTCTGGTATTGACATGTAGGCCTTGATCGGATCATATTCTATACAAAAAGTGCTCATAATTAGTGAGAAATTCACATTACCAAAAAAGACTTTAGTTACACTTTGCATGTAAGCAGTCACTAAACCATGAAAGCGAGGTCAATGACAACGGACATATGGGAGACAAAATCTTTATAATATAAAACTTATGTATACAAAGGTAGATCAAGTTATTATGAACTAGAGGCTCTCAAGAGCCTGTGTCGCTCACCTGTTACTGTATTAACTGATGTCGGCCATCTTGGTTTGTAGGCGGGGTCATCAGACACTTTTTAAAAATAGATACCCTAGTAATGATTGTGGCCAAGTTTGGTTAAATTTTGCCCATTGTTTTAGAAAAGAAGATGTTTGTACAAGTTACAAATATGACGAAAAGTTGTTCAATATTGACTATAAAGGGCAATAACTCCTTAAGGGGTCCTCTAACAATTTTGATCATGTTGACTTATTTGTAGATCCTACTTTGCTGAACATTATTGCTGTTTACAGTTTATCTCTATCTATAATAGTATTCAAGATAACCAAAAACTGCAAAATTTCCTTAAAATTACCAATTTTAGGGCAGCAACCCAACAACGGGTTGTCAGATTCATCTGAAAATTTCAGGGTAGATAGATCTTGACCTGATCAACAATTTTACTCCATGTCAGATTTGCTCTTAATGCTTTGGTTTCAAAGATATAAGCCAAAATATACATTTTACCCCCTGTGTTCTATTTTTAGCCATGGCGGCCATCTTGGTTGGATGGCCAGGTCATCGGACACATTTTTAAACTAGATACCCCAAGGATGATTGTGGCAAAGTTTGGTTAAATTTGGCCAAGTAGTTTCAGAGGAGAAGATTTTTTTTAAAGTTTACAGACGACGGACGCCAAATGATGAGAAAAGCTCACTTGACCTTTCAGGTCAGGTGAGCTAACAATCAAGGAGTAGGTTTCACAAAAACACTTACGATTAAGATTGATCGTAAGTCATGAACAATTCAGTATAGTGAGCGACTCCTTGGGTCTTCTATCCTTTTTTTTTATTGAAAAAAAACACATGCACAAAACTCTTTACGAATAGCATAAAATTGAGAATGGAAATGGGGAATGTGTCAAAGAGACAACAACCCGACCAACTAAAAAACAACAGCAGAGGGTCACCAACAGGTCTTCAATGTAGCGAGAAATTCCCGCACCCGGAACGCCATACTAATTTCCAAATTGTACACAAGAAACTAAAATTAAAATAATACAAGACTAACAAAGGCCAGAGGCTCCTGACTTGGGACAGGCGCAAAAATGCGGCGGGGTTAAACATGTTTGTGAGATCTCAACCCTCCCCCTATACCTCTAACCAATGTAGAAAAGTAAACGCATAACAATACGCACATTAAAATTCAGTTCAAGAGAAGTCCGAGTCTGATGTCAGAAGATGTAACCAAAGAAAATAAACAAAATGACAATAATACATAAATAACAACAGACTACTAGCGTACGCTGCTGCCGGATTAAATATAAGTGTGATAGCAAACAGTCCACAGAAAGACATTAGTCCGAATACATGCTGATCCGTCTTTGCATTTACTCCAAAATGGTGCATGCCTAGCGGAGAAGGGGGAACAACAATTAGTATGTCTTTGATTCTTCTTAACCAATGCAAAAACGTAAAATCACAAAAATACTGAACTTAGAGGAAAATCTAATCGGAAAGTCCATAATCACATGGCAAAAAAATCAAATAACAAAAAGCATCAAAAACGAATGGACAAGACCTGTCATATGCGGTCAACCATGCGAACAACAGACCAACATCATCCAATTACACGATACAGTGTATATACATACAAGAGTATAAATTAACAAGAGGTGTCCAAGAGTCTGAATCGCTAACTTGGTAAACATTTTTATATTTATGTTACCTTTATAATATTATTGCAATCACTTATGTGTAAATCATTACTCCTGACAGTTTTTTTTAGATCTTGTATTGACGATATGGTTTCTGTTTGTATACAAATCTGGGAATGGTTTATATATTTTCCTGATACAAATATTCAACAGTTTCAAGAAAATTGTAAAAGTTTGTAAAAAAATCGATATTTAAAGGCAAAAATTCTTCAACCATGTTTAATTATTTATTGATTTGAAGATCTCATCTTGCTGACAGTTCGGATTTTGAAAGATTCTCTCTATATCAACAAACAATGGTAAAAATCTTCACTCAAAGGGTATAAGGCGCAAATTGACTATTTCTTTTATATTGATTGTATTGCTGTTCTTATAAGGCTGAACGTGTTTGCTATTTACAATTTCCCTCGATCTATTGCAGTTTCGGAAAAATGGTCAAAACTCATCTTTCAAAAGTAATAACTCCTGTATGAGGTCAGTTGACGATTTATTTCACGATAACTTATCTGTAGATCTACTTCGATGAACAATTTTTCTTCATAAAGATTCTCTCCATCTACTGAAAGTATTTGCCAAAAATTCGATAATGGGTAAAACTTTAAATTTTTCAAAGGAAATAAAAATCTTATTCAAATTTTCTGTAAGGTTGACTTATTTGTTGGTCTGATAGTGAAGTCGTATTTGCTGTTTACAATTTCTGTCTCTATTCAATTATAACTAAAAACTTCGAAATTTCCTTATAATAGATATTAAAGGGGCAATAACTCTAAAATATACTCTCTAAAATTTCTAATGATTTTTGAACTAACAGTTTTATTTTTACTATAAGACATGAGACAGAGATATATCCCACCTTATATAAATATGATATTATAAAACAAATTTTGATAATAAAATTGGCTATACTATAATTTGTAAACTATACATAACTTTCAGTCAATAGGCTGTAGCTGAAGATGAAGGACCAAATCACTCCACAAAAGAGAGAAATACAAAAGCTCATATAAATACAACTGCAAACCAAATATCATTGAACAACCATAAGTGGTTCCTCATTATTAAACTGACCTAACCTAATCACTAATTTTAAAATGTAAATTAAGCAAACGGTTCAAATTTTAATAGACAATGACTGATGGGTGAGGCCAAATAATCTCAATGGAAAAAATATGTACCTACACTGATAAAAATGCATACTAACATGACTAAGGAGGAGGGTTGAGATCTCATATTAAAACATGTTTAATCCCGCCACAATGTTGCGCCTGTACCAAGTCGGGAGCCTCTGGCCTTTGTTAGTCTTGTAGGATTTTTAATTTAAGTTTCTTGTGTATAATTTGGAGTATACATATTTTTTAAGGGGCCAGCTAAGGGCAACTACGGGTGCGGGAGTTTCTCGCTACATTGAAGACCCATTGGTGGCCTTCGGCTGTTGTCTACTCTATTGTTGGGTTGTTGTCGCTTTGACACATTCCCAATTTCCTTTCTCAATTTTATTAAATAGAATTGTCCTTTCACTAACAGTCCCACATTAACTGTTATAATCACAAACTTTTAAATGTAATTTAATGTATGCAATTTGCTAATTGTTTAAGGCTAGACAGTGACCTAAAGTTGTTAATTTCTGTGTCATTTGGTCGTATCACTGGCAATCATATCACATTTTAAAAGTAAGTTTCAAAGTCAATAAATATAGACCATGACTGAGGAGTGGCCAAATAATTTCCATGAAAATGAGATGTGCTAATCAATTGCATACCAAATATCATTGAACCACACTTGTAGTTTCCTTTAACTGACCCAATTAAAAACCAATACATTGTTGATGCTTCCAAAACTGCCACTGCCTACCTTTAAAGCACTTTTTTCAGTCTTGCTTATTCTACTCTGTCAATAAGAGAAACCTTTCTGAAATTTGTTTAAATTTTACCATTCAAAGGCAATCACTCCAAATTAAATAGTCTGTTTACGTAAAAATTTCAAAGAGACAGACCTTGTTTAACAATGCAATATTTTGTATGTGCCAGTCCCAAGTAAAGGAGCCTGTTTGTTGTTTGTTGTCATGTTATGGGAAAAATTCACAAAGGGCCTGTTGAGCTTAAAAGAAAGGATTTGATAAAACTATTTAACTGCATGTCTTAAATTTATTAAACAATAATATAAAAATATCACTAATCATAAAATTTCTTCTAAAAATCTGTCTTTTTTGGCCACTAATCTTTGATGCCCATGCAGTATGAAGAATAAACATGGTCATATGATGATTCCACACCAATGAGAAAAATCCAATATCTTCTCTTCGCAGGAAGGCTTGATTTCCAAACCATGTCATATTTAAAGTCACAGTATCAAGAATCTCAATTAAGAAAAAATATTATATGACTATTTGTTTTCATCACAATATTCCCTGATCGTTATTATCATTTTCATCAATATGTACAGTGACTATCTGATGTCCTGGGATCATAGCTAGTCCTAATATTCTTGGATCTTCTTTGTCTTCTATATCTGCAAAATGATAAAAATATTACAGCTGATTCTAATTGACTATCAACCCATCATTTGTCTAATAAACACAGTGGCGGATCCAGGGGGGGTGGGGGGAGAGGGGGTTCTGGGGGAACCCCCTTATTTTTGGCCAATCAATGCATTTGAATGGGAACATATGGTTGGAACCCCCCTTTGTCCAAGGTATGGACCCCCCTCCCTTTTTAAAATGGTTGGATCCACCACTGAAACAGCAGCACATGATAAACCCTCTGCTTTTTCAAAGAATAAAGTTCAATAACTTCTCGATGTCATATCAGAAGTTCATGAAAAAATAAAAGGATGTTATCTTAATAGATGTAAACGAGTCACTAAAGTTTCATGATTTTATGATAAATGCTCAAAGTATTGTCTGAAAACTGGAATATCCCCCCTTTTTTTATTATGAAATTATCACAATATATCAAAAACTACTGATTTACTGTGAAAGAGGTTTGCCATCGATGAAAGTTGATATATATAGTTATGTTAAGGATGTACTTATGTGAGGTTAGGTAAAAATTAAGAAATTAAGAAATTAAAATTACTTTACGCTGGTAGGGCATCAATTAAGGATAAAGATAAGCTAAAAATATTGTTAGGTCATGGACCTGCTTTTCGAGATATTTGAGATTTAAAATATGGCGGGAAAAGGCTGACTCGGACTTTTACTTTATATTTGCATTGGTACTATTTGGGTCTCAAAACAAAAGAAAGAAAATCAGGAATCTTCAAAAATTTTGGTAAATGACCTTTCATGAGGTATTAAATCTTATATCAAAAAATAAATGGGTGTTATGGGGCAAAATATTTTACATTGTGTTGTATGGAAAAACACCAAGGAGTCCAAACATTTGACACAAATTCTAAAACCTCACCTAAGTACATGTACATCCTTAACAAGGTTCACATCATAATAAATTTGTTTATATATTTACTAAATATATAAACAAATTTATTATTTAGGGAATGTTCCGGACTAACTTGTGCTATAAATAAAATTTCAATAACATGTTTGCTTCAAACACCATAGTATAAAAAAAACTAAAAAATCTAAATGTTACCAACCTGGAGACCTTAAATACTCTTCACATGAGCCTAATATAACATTTCTGTCTTTATCTGTACATAAAAATACTCCTAAAACAAAAAATAAACAGTACATTTAAAAACATATGCTTAAGTAGACAGTCATATCATAAATAAAACAATTTTGCTAATAATATGTGTACTATTTTTCATATATTAAGATAAAAGTATATTAAAGGGAAACTTCGCAAAAAAATCAAAAATTGATATTATGTTTATTCTGTATAAAAATGCTCAAATTCATAGATATTAAAGTTTTATTCTGCTAGATAAGAGATCACCATCGATTTTAAATTTAGAGTATCAATTCTCTGCGGTCGCCATTTTGTCACCTTCTCCGAGTTGCAGTCAAGATATGTCTAAGGACCAAAACAACAGTAACCTGATGTAGTCGTAATTGCGTGTCGATATCTCGTCAATCGTACGGTTATTTTATCCGACTAGTTAACTAACTTGATATGGAAAATTTTTATTCTTTTTTTTTAAATAACCAGGATCTGTTATTTTTAGACTGATAATATAGGAATTAGTGAAAAAGTCAAAATTTTAAATCATAAATAAGTCTTCCGTGAAACTTGAATTGTTTTCGGAAATCTAATTAGTTCATAATTCTTTTATGTAATAAACTTTATTCAAATAAATTAGGATCTTCGCTCCACTGATCACCCGCATGGCTAAAGGTATTACTCCCAAAGGTATTGGAGGGGGTGTGAGGTGACACGTCCAGGTATTCAAGCGATTTCCTGTCGAGGCATCGTTTCACTTCTTAGTGTATTGATAAGTGTACACGGCCGATAACTTATAACTTTCCATTTTGAACTATTAGGTGTGTAATATACATCTCTATCTTGCGTGTCCGAAAGTGATATTACTAAACTCATACGCTTTGTTTATGAATAACATTTCTGGTGAAAAGAAATTTATTTATAAAATATAAATAATACCCAAAAAAAACAAAAAACAGATTTGATGAAATAAAAATCTATATACGTATTTTTTCCAAGTGTAAATTTGGTAAAATGTAATATATACTCGTTGTCAATGGTGAAGGCCAGAAATATTGATTTAAAAAAATGTACGCACTTGTCGACCATTCGTATATACGCCTGGATTATAAGTTACGGAACTATAGCGCAAATTAAGATATATACATATACATAGAACACAAGAAAGAAACATACATTTTGCGTAAATTGGGGTAAAAGTTTTGTAAAATGACAAGTTCACGTATGCCAACAGTATGTAATCATCAAATGTCGATAGACTATTGTATACCAAAAGAAGAAGAAGAAGAGATTTAAATACTGGATTATATATAACTTTATTTGGCTCATCGAAGTTATGGACATTTATATATCAATTAGATTGTTCTCGAAAAAAGGAAGAAATTCGCCATCATCACAATTGTTCCGACATGCATGTAATATATATACGCAACTGGAAGTACACTAATACCAAGGGATGTGAATATTTTCCAGGAAAACTATAGAGTATCAAAGTTTCAAATCATTTTCGGGATTTGTTTTCTCTCTTGATATTCAATGACAGCAATTTGCAGAATAAACTGCTTGTCCGCTTTACTGGTATTCCTGCCAGTTGAAACAGACTTATAATTACATTAAAAAATAGGGAAAGATGACATTTAATTCGTTCATTTTTTTTATACATCGTTGGTCAAATAGCTAAAGTATTATACATGTATATAGTTACGATGTGAGACGAAGAGTATTTTAAGAAGGACATTCCCGATTATGTATAAATTTTGTTGATGTTTTTCACACTTGAAAAGCATATCTGTTCGTAATTTGTTGATTCCATTCCAATTAGATCCTTTAATTTCCTGTCAATTTTTTAAAACATCTTTTTTCAAATATCTGAAGTATTCTTGTGTTGTGAGATTTAAAATATTTTGATGAGCACATCAATTCCTAAATAGGTAATTAAAGATCACTTTGGATTGACTAAAATATATAATTGCAATTGTTAATGATCTGTTTGAAATATTTAAGGCTGCCGATCCTAATTTGAAATAGTACAATTTTTAGTTCATAAACTTGTGTTTAGAAGGCTATTTTTATTTATAAATACTTCAATTAAAATAATTCAGTATTTTATCGTTACTAAAGTATTCAAAAGTCATAATTCATTAAAAGTGATTTTATGCAAAATATAAAAATATACAACAGCTATCCAGTTATTGTGCGATCTTATTATTCCTGTTAATTAATTTTCAATTATTTTTTTTTACATTCATGTGTCTGAAACTTTGTCTGACTCCCGTTTACAATTGATACGAAATGTTCTTCACACCTGAAATGCCAGTGAACCGTGACGCCTAGATTTCACTGAATGAGGATCAAAAGATTAGAATTACATAATGCTAATCTTTTAATTACCTTGAGTTAAACTACGCATTCCACATTCTTTAGGTGTCACAAAACAATACACATTTTATTGTTTCCACCGTACAAGCAAGTGAAAATGATTGCTGGAATGAAGCAAAAAGGTCAGAATACAAACATGTATTTTTAATACACTATCGATCATGTCAGTTTCATATGTTTGTTTTAAGTATTTTTAGAAAAAAAAATCATAAAAATGTTCTATTGTATGATTTACTTTTATTATTAAAATTCGTTTTAAAAAATCGCGTTATTAGATGGTTAACGAACAAGACTTAAATGAGATATTTTCACTCCCGGCATGCATTAAAGACTTAAACTATGTCACATAAGTCAGGAAGTTTCAAAAAATAAAATTCATAATTCCCAATTTTCTTCTTTATTAGATTTCATATCAAAATAAAACTTGGTGGATATGTTTTTTATGGTATTATGAACATAATAAGATGAAAAGTGAAAAATCACGAATTTTCCCTTTGAGATAAAAGTATGACACATAAATGTCAAAACGTAACATGAAGTACTGCAAAAAAATGTGTTCTCTAGCTAAAAATCATTTACTTTCCCAAAACCTTATAATTTTTTAAGTTTTAAAGTTGCAGTCAATTTTAACATATTTTTGTAAGCTCAGAAGAAATATCTATTGCATAAATAAATATATATTATTGCCATGGGGACACCTTTCTAAATACATGCATACAATAAAAATGAGCTTTTGAACATAGAAAAAAATACCAATTAATGTTCTTCCGTCTGTCATCTTGATCTTCATACTTTTGTTCAACCATTTCTCTAACTTTATCTTTCCAGCAGACTTCTCATTATCTTCTTCTTTGGCATTTTCTTGCTGAAAAAAAAATAAATAATAGATAATTTCACACAAAATATATTTAGCATTGACTTCCAACATACATGACATACAAGACACAATTAATGCAGAGATTTATTTTTTCCTTTTCAGAATGCCAAGGGATATAATTTTTATAGTTTCATTGACCAACATGGATAAAATATGTAGGTTAAGATACATGTACAATACACCAGTTCCAGGATAAAGTTGTTGGTAGAATCTGTCATGTGACTTCCATCAACAGGTGACCAAAACGTAGGCATCGTCACTTCCCACACATGTGGAGCAAAAGGGTGAAAATTTTGATTGTATACTGCACTTGTTACTTTTGTATATACAACATGTAAAAGTTATATATATAATAAATGACTGAATAAAGAGACAACAATAAATCTTACAGGGCGATGGATCATATAATTATGATACAGTACACTACATAATATAATATATAACAAGTCTAAAAGGGTATACATGTATGTATAATGTCTATAATATTGATTATTAAGGTAAGTATTTCATGACAACTTGATATAAATCATTTTAAATGTACTATACACATGATACATGAATAAAATATTAACTAGGGTTATTTTTAAAGAAATTGTTATCATTATAGTCATTATATTAAAATGAAGTTTTCAGATTTTGGTGTCAATAAAATAAAGCCTTGTTGCACAGATTTTGTAAAAAAAAAATGACACAAATACAATGCCCCATAGTCTCTATTCCTTTTTAATTTTAATAATAAACAGCTTTGACCTTTCCGAATTTTTTTTTTTTTTAAACTATTGTCTATTATTTCAAAAATATATATATGGTTAAATGAGGGTGGTAAAGGGTTATTTTGGTACAATCGTTATTTTGGTACAATCGTTATTATGATACAATCGTTATTCACTGTGTTTCATGAAATCGGTAAAAAGATCAACGTGCAGGAAATTGTTAATTGTTAGTTCGTCTTGAAATGGTAATTTTATATCGAGTTCTTCTGTTTAGATACCCTACCTTTACGCCCTCTTAAATCTTTGTCTTTTTTATTTGTTTTGATTAGGGACGACATCAAAAGATCGATGTAGGATAAAAAACTTAAATCAAATAGTTTGGGGGGGTGTCAACATTGCTGCAAGTTTTGTTAATCTAAAATCGATTTTACATATATCCCTATTGGTCAATCATTTTTTCCCAAATTAAGTTAAGATGAGGGGAGGGGGGGGTCAGTGAAAAAACTATGTGAATTAAGTTTTTTATCCTTCATTGAACTTTTGATGTCGTCCCTTAAAGCGTAACTAATGAGTCTTTTGTAGAGATGGAACAAATTATTTAGTCTGATTAAAAATAAACTATATCAGTTGGAACGAATTGACTATTGACTGGAAGTCATTCTGGAAATATGTCAATTCTAAATTGAAAACAAGAACTGGTGTGGGTAACATAATGAAGTCTGATGGCTCTTTAGCTATTAATGACACTGAAAAAGTAAACGTACTTAATACTTTCTTTAGTAGTGTATTTACACGTACAGAGGATTTAAATGAATAATCTAATGTGAAAGATATGGAAGAGGTACTTTTAGATATCTCAGTTACTGTTGATGATGTTTTAAAAAAGCTGAACAATTTACATGTAGACAAGTCTGCAGGGCCCGACAACCTTCACCCTAAAGTTTTATATGAAGTGAGACAATCTATAAGTTATCCGTTATGTATAATTTTTAATAAATCCTTATCAGAAGGTGTTTTACCAGAAGAGTGGAAAAATGCAATACTTTCACCTATTTTTAAAAATAAAGGTGATAAAAAACAGCCATGTAATTATCGTCCAGTCAGTTTGACATGCGTTATTTGTAAAGTGTGCGAATCACTTATTAGAGATAAACTAATGAAGCATTTATTAGAGAATAATCTGTTGTCCGATTGTCAGTATGGTTTTAGACCTGGACGTTCTTGTTCAATACAACTACTCGAAGTACTTGACCATTGGTCATCGTTATTGGATAATTTTTGTTCAGTGGATGCAATTTATTTAGATTTTAGTCGTGCTTTTGACACTGTGCCTCATGAGCGTCTTATTGGCAAACTTTACAATCTAGGAATTCAAGGAAAAGTTTTGGATTGGATAAAATGTTTTTTAACAAATAGATCCCAGCGAGTTAGACTTAATAATACATACTCTACTAGAGCTGAAGTGATAAGTGGCGTACCCCAGGGCAGCGTACTGGGGCCCGTACTATTTTTGGCGTTTATTAATGATATGCCGGATGCAGTTGCTGGGTTGATTAAGGTTTTTGCAGACGACACAAAAATTTATTCATCTGTAGATAATGAGCTACAACACCAGGACTTGCAAGCCGATTTAGATAGACTATGTGATTGGTCCAGAAAATGGAAATTATCATTTAATGCAAGTAAATGTAAAGTTATGCATTTTGGTCAAAATAATAACTTGTCTAGGTACACAATGTTAGATAATGAGGATGATTATGTCCAGGTTAATCCTGTTACTGAAGAAAAGGACTTAGGAATAACTTTTGAGCCTAACCTAAAGTTTGATAAACATATTACTAACTGTGTGAATAAAGCCCAGAGAGTCTTGGCATTAATTAATCCGTATTTCCTTCGACTATTTGGAAAAAGATATGTTTACTATTTTATACAAGTCAATTATACGTCCCTTGTTGGAATACTCCACTACAGTGTGGTCACCATATTTAAAGAAAGATATAAGGAGAATTGAAAAGATCCAGCGTCGAGCTACCAAATTAGTGCCTAGTATAACAAGAGTGCACACGCTGAAATGTCTCGCCTTCTATACTAATCATTGATATTATGTTGATAGTCCTAAGTATAAAGCTAAGCTTTATTACAACTGTCACATAAACTTAACATTAATCAAGATAACTAAACAAAGACCAATGAACCTTGAAAAAGAGGTCCAGGTCAGATGAAACATGCCAGGCATACAGGTACAGCTAACAATGCTTCTATACAACATATATAGTTGACACATTACTTATAGTTTAAGAAAAATAGACCAAAACACAAAAACTTAACACTGTGCAATGAACCGTGAAAATGAGGTCATGGTTAAATAAAACCTGCTCTACTGACATAAAGATCATAAAATATTTCCATACACCAAATATAGTTGACCTATGGCATATATAGCATTAGATAAAAAGACCAAAACTCAAAAACTTAACTTTGACCACTGAACCATGAAAATGAGGTCAAGGTCACATGACATCTGCCCGCTAGACATGTACACTTAACAATCATTCCATACAACAAATATAGTAGACCTATTGCATATGGTATGAGAAAAACAGACCAAAACACAAAAATTTAACTATAACCACTGAACCATGAAAATGAGGTCAAGGTCAGATGACACCTGCCAGTTGGACATGTACACCTTACAGTCCTTCCATACACCGAATATACTAGCCCTATTGCTTATAGTATCTGAGATATGGACTTGACCACCAAAACTTAACCTTGTTCACTGATCCATGAAATGAGGTCGAGGTCAAGTGAAAATTGTCTGACAGACACGAGGACCTTGCAAGGTACGCACATATCAAATATAGTTATCCTATTACTTATAATAAGAGAGAATTCAACATTACAAAAAATTTGAACTTTTTTTTCAAGTGGTCACTGAACCATGAAAATGAGGTCAAGGACATTGGACATGTGACTGACGGAAACTTCGTAACATGAAGCATCTATATACAAAGTATGAAGCATCCAGGTCTTCCACCTTTTAAAATATAAAGCTTTTAAGAAGTGAGCTAACGCCGCCGCCGTAGCCGCCGCCGGATCACTATCCCTATGTCGAGCTTTCTGCAACAAAAGTTGCAGGCTCGTCAAAAATGTTAAGTTATGTTGAAAGATTGAGAGCCTTGGGCCTTCCAACACTTGAATACAGAAGAGATCGTTATGATATGATACAAGTTTATAAAGCTTTACATGGGATAGATGATATTAAATGGCAAAATATGTTTGAGTTATCTACAAATTCTACTAGAGGACATCCTTGGAAATTAAGTAAAAAGAGGTGTAATTCAACTCAGCGTCTCCATTCATTTTCACAAAGGATCATTGATCAATGGAATAGTCTTTCAACCGTAACAGTTTGTGCAGAATCTGTCAATATTTTTAAAAATCATATTAATGATGAGCATTGGAATGGGAAGAAGTTTAATCCTACATAATGGAATAGTCTTAATATTATATAGCTTTCAACAGTAAAAGTTTGTGCAGAATCTGTCAATTTTAAAAAAATCGTATTAATGATGAACATTGGAATGGGAAGAAGTTAAATCCTACATAACATTTTAATATAAATGCAGCAGTATATAAATGTATGCGACAAGTATTAAAATATTGTGGAAACCATCGTACAACATGTATAGCAGTACAGAAAAATTATTCGTTCTATTTATGCGCACAGCTCACAGTTAAAATAAGTAATTTAATATAAAGTAAATTATGAGGCGGCAAAAGAAGTTTTCAACTTAATGATCGCCGCAATAATACAGGTAGGTAGGTAGACATGGTACGATTTGTCTGCAAAATTATCTGGGATGAACTGGTAACTTTAATTACTTTCAGCGGATTTGTGATAAATGAGGAAAATTATTTCAATACATAGAGAGACAAACACTTTGTTTGTGCGAACTGATTTTTTTTTTTGTGGGTTTATTTGTATAATATGGCTTGATTCGTTTAAATTATATTAGGACGATTTACCATCACTTCGCCGGCCATTTTGGAAAATAGTGATTTTTACAAAACGAAAGTGTTTTTCTTTATGAGAATTTGACTTGAAATTTTCCCAAATTAGCAAAATTATAATAAATATATAACAATTTTATTTTCAGCATCATTTTTAATTTACAAATGCTACAGTGTATTGAATGTTTTGGCAAAAATAATTTTTTTTTCGTTTCGTAAAAGCAGCTAAATAACTTCCGGTTTACTTGTTGACGTTAGCAACCCCAGTTTCCTGAATCAATTTTGAGAGAAAATGGGACGGCCAAAGTATTTTACACCAAAAGAAGTTGCCGTTCATAACACTGTTGACGATTTATGGGTATCATTCCTTGGAAAAGTGTACAATCTTACTCCACTTTGCGAAAAATATAAAGGTATTGAAATCAACCAGTGTCGCTGTAAAAATAATGATAACAACACTGACAAAATAAATAAATCAAAAGCTTCATACATCAAAGGAAATATGGAAATCGTATTGCTCACCATTTCTTAATTTATTTCCCTCTTATTAACTCATTAATATCGCATTTTGATGAATGAGGGTACATGTATCTTGTTAGTCCAAATAATTATGACGTCTTGAAAGGCTATTATAATTTTTTTCTTTGACGCCTTACATCGATGTAAGGCGTCAAAGAAAAAAATTATAATAGCCTTTCAAGACGTCATAATTATTTGGACTAGTATCTTGTAGGAATTGACTCAAATGGTCATGTACTGATACCGTTAGCTTCAAATAGGGCTCTTCACGGTTAGTTCTACCATATTGGATAGGGGGCAGATTATATTTGAAAGAGGTGGAAATAGTACCTGCTCTGTTTTAAAGATGTGTTCCCATATTTTTCACACCATTTTTACCTTCATTATGAAAATCTGCCCCTATCTAATATGGCCGAACTAACTGTGAAGAGCCCTATTGGTGAGTGTGAGGTGTCGTATCTTTTTTCATACCTCAGACGTCTCAAATAAAAATTATTACTGTGATACGTCAAAATCACTCAATATTTTTTTTTCGTCTTAAAAAAGTGTACATTTATGGTCATGCACCAAATATTAATGTTAACATCATTTGGCAATTTTTTTTTAACCCTTACTGGCCATGAAGGTACCCTCATAAATATATATGATAACCAGATGGTACATGTAAGTTTATGGGATTTAAAATGAGAAGTTTATATAAATGTGTGGTGTGTATGTACAAATTTATCTCACTGTTCAGTGTTGGTGCAACTTCAGGACCAAAAGCAAAAAAAGACAAAACTTGCAATATAAAACTTAGGATGGGGCTTCATGCATATGAATCCTATAAAAAAGGGGGAAGGGTTAAACTTGGGTGCATGGGAGGGCATTTTGAGCTTTTACATGTTAATTCTGGCTGAGTTGTTTCATATATTTTTGTAATTGTACATATTACTTGTTTATATGGGGACGAAGTCCCCAATTACGGTAGAAAAATCAATAATTTTTTTTTTAATCGGGAAAATTTCCAGAACTTTTCATTCTACTAATGAACTCAAAATCGTTAACTTTTTTTTATTCAGATCTACTTCCTTTTCCCGTCTGTGCACAAGTGTTTTCTGGTCGGTCTTGATTGCATAAGACTTTGAATAAAATGTATGTTTATCAACGTACTATAACATATCAACAAATATAGGAAGGAATTCAACACCCAATCATTTTAATAATTGTTTGATATGATAAAACGTAACCTGATAACAGCGTTTGTTTGTTTACATTGAATATGACGTCATAACTTAAATAACGTCACAACTAAATCCCTAACAACAGAACCAATATTGGAAATGTTACGGTATCTCTGTTTCTTTTATGAACATGATTGAATTAACAAAAAAATGAATACAGACTGTCCCCATTTACAGGCAATGCCTGGCTCATATTATTTTCTTTACCTAAATTAAATGTAGCTAGTGCCATGTAACTTTTTAACGACCATCATGATTTGTATTGCATGGACCTCTTTCTTAATATAATCTCGCCGCGATATAGCCTTTTAGTGCTAATGCGGCGTAAAGCAACCAACAATCAATCATTCAATCTTAATATAATCCTATTCTTACCTTTTCATCATTCTATTTAATATTTTAACAGGAGATGTTTTACTGAAGCCCATTATTCAAGCAGCTGGTGGCGACATATCACATTGGTTTAATCCTAAGACAAAAGATGTAAGTTTCTATGTTTACACCAGATACATGTATGTTTACATAAGATACCTAGATTGAATTGCCAATAAAACATAGAAAACATAATGGTTAAAACTTTTCAAACGCTTCAAAATTATATTCTCAGAAAATATTAATTTCTTGAAATTAGAATTTTACATCTCTTACATGAAAAATGTTATACAATTATTTTAAGGTGATCCTTTCATTATGCATTTTTGTTTTAATGCAAAATTATTGACCCTGTCTAGATCTGGAGGGGTAAATTTACAGGATTTATGTCACATGTAAAATATTGGTTTTTCTTTAATTTAGAAATCATGATATTTCATTTAAACAAATGTAAACATTTCAGATCCGTACACATGTAGATCCACAAACTGGGTGTGAAATACCATACTGTCCTAATGGTAGATTTGTACATATACCACCACCTTATCCAGATTCATTTTGGGCCAATGACTTTGGAAGGCCTTGGTGGAAAGATGACAGTTATCTTGTAGGAATTCTGTCGCAGAAAACAAGAAAAGTTAAAATAATCAACACACTTACATCACAGGACCATGTTATTGAGGTAAATATCAGAATATAAATTTCATATATCATTTTCAGCAACTAAGAGTTTTTATAGTCAAAATTAATTGATGAGTGATTTTTTTTCAAGGAAAAGTTTAAAATTCCTGTTGACTCACTGTATGAATTCTGCATGTACAGAGATGTAATAGAGCTGTTTTATTTTTTGAAAGAGAAATTTTTCTTTGCTAAAAATTAAATGGTCCGATAAAAATGAGTAGATTCTGGGGAAACTGCAATTAAAGGAGATGCTTCTGACTACACAACAAATCAGAATCGGAGTATCATGATAGTTTCATTGATCAAGCAGTTACTGCCAAACTTTCTGGTGCACTCTTGTTTATCTGTATATTTTTGTAACTAATATCTATATCTTACCAGATAGTGTTTAATTTTTTTATCGTAATCTCCTGTATTTGACAAAATTCATGATGCTTCAGTTTCTAAGAATTTAATGTGGTATGATTGGTCTTTTCATTGTGTTTTGTTTTTTGCTGTGGCACAGCACGGCACTATCAGTTTCTCATGACTTATGATTTTTAAACCTTCATTGGAATATCCGCCTCTTTTTTTTTATATAATATTTCAATGTTTTTTTTCAGGTTTGTTCAGAAGAGATAATGACAGAAATTTTAGAACGGTACCTGAAATACAATGCACATGCTGCAAGTTATACATGGAAATATGACAGTCGAAATCTTGTGATGGGGAGTACATTACAAGAAAATGGTATCGAAGATGAAGATGAGGAATTTTATAAACTGAGCATGAACGATGATACATTCTTACAAGCAATCCATTTGTATTTCAATGATGATTTAACCGAGGCATAACTTTGTATACAGAAAATTGTTGAATTATTATACTTTTCATAAGGTTCTTTACCTTTGGTGAAAACAAAGGATTTCTTTGAATCCTGTGAAATTTTTACACTTTTGGTAAAATTCCCTCTATGGAGAATATTAGCAAACAGATTGTTATAAAATTGAAAACATTTCAAAATTTATAAAAATGAATATCTGCTCTTTATCAAAGAATTGAAGAATATGACAAGATTTGAGTGCTACATGTAATTATAATAAATATAAGGACTGCCTGTGAAAAGAGAAAAGATTATATGAAGTTTAGAGATTTGTAATATACTTTATTCATGTAAATAAACTATTATTTGTATCTTATTTAATTTTAACTGCATCAACATCTAGCGTAACAAAAGTGCCTCACTGATATAACTCATCTATTTACTAGTCATGATTTAAATTTATGATTAAAGTCTCTTAAGATCAAGGTTATTAGAAATATATAAATTTAACCAAATCAATGATAGTAGTAAATGAGGTTCAGGTCTGATGACATCTTTCAGACAGACATCAGGGTTCTCGCTAAGGATTTTTGAAGGCGAGTCCAGGGACTCATCACTTTTAGGTATGATGAGTCCAACAGCAAGAAGAAAATATTTTATTGCAATATAAAGTAATATTTTAGTCTCCATTTCCTAACAGAGCAATGAAATCAAATCAAATTCAGATTACTTTTAAACTTTTGCTATAAAATGATGATATTTGTGTTTAACTGTGTTCAGTTTATACAAAATATTTCAATCTTGAGGCATCTGTGGACTCACCAGTTTTGAAAATGGTGAGTCCAGACAGATTTTGATCCAGGACTCATGGACTCGCCTTAGTCACTTAGTGAGAACCCTGAGACATGTTCACCTTACAATCATTTTATACACCAAATTTTCTAATCAATTAAAATTGAGAATGGAAATGGGGATTGTGCCAAAGAGACAACAACCCGACCATAGAAAAAAACAACAGCAGAAGGTCACCAACAGGTCTTCAATGAAGCAAGAAATTCCCGCACTCGGAGGCGTCCTTCAACTGGCCCCTAAACAAATATATACTAGTTCAGTGATAATGAACGCCATACTAATTTCCAAATTGTACACAAGAAACTAAAATTAAAATAATACAAGACTAACAATTGCTTATTATATCAGCAGACCTAAGTATTTGGGGCATTTTGTAGCCGACTATGTGGCATGGGATTTACTTTGCTCATTGTTGAAGGCTTTACAGTGACCTGTAACTGTTAATGTCTGTGTCATTTGGTCTCTTGCGGATAGTTGTCTCATTGACAATCATACCACATCTTCTATTATATACCAACCATGAAAATTTGACCAATGAACTATGAAAATGAGGTCAATGTCAGATTAACCTTGAAAAACAGGTACACAATAATTCCATACACCGAATTGAGTTGACTTATTGTTTATATACATGTAGTATCTCAGAGTACTAGCTATGAAAACTAAACTAGGAACCATAAAAATGAAGTCATGATCATATAAACCCTGTCATTTACTTCTTGCAATGATTCCATGCACCTAATCTAGATGACCAATTGCTTATAGTACCTGAAAAGACCATCAAAACCTTACACAATTGATGAAGCAAGAATCTCATAAAATGTTGTCCTATTACTCATAATAAACATGAATCCATGGTAGAAGGCAGAAGAAAAAAATTGAAATTGTTGACAACAAATTTATTTAAATATTGCATGAAACACATCTAGGAATTGACATGTTAGCATGTATTATACTGTAACAAATGCATTTGGTGTGTAAAATCTTCATCTAAAACATGTTTTACATGTCAACTAATAAAATATCTATGGTTTAAACACACAAATGACTAAACAAAGTAACAAATATAACTATACAGAATTTCAAAGGGAAATAACTCTCCAGAATAAGGGGAGATAATTCATATAATCCCTTTTTGAAGTAAACATGCTATCTACATTGTACAAGGAAGTAAGAAACTATGGTGTATACCATTAAAACATATAAAACCCTCAAGGTACATTCTAAATAGGGATACCACTCATTCAAGTAATTAAAATGTGTGTATGTAGTGAGAGGTTCTAATTAACCACAAATAACCAATTTCCCTTTCCCTAGGGACATTATATGCATTAATGGAACAGCCTCATAAATGGAATCAACCGGTAGTTTTTTAGTGTGAGAAGTAGAATTACCTTTACATAAAAAAATGATACAGGTTCAAAACTAAAGAAAAAACATCATACATGATACAATTTTGACATGAATTTTGAATTCTTTCTTTATACATATAAAAGTTTCATCAACTTGAACACTATTTTGTGGTCCCTTTTGTGATCAAACTGCAATGTTCTACTGTATAATTACAATATTTTGTAAACATAATTGAAGTTATTAACTTTATATACATTGTATTAGATAAGTTAGCTAAAATAGATTATTGAAAAGGCAATAACTCCAACCAAAGGGCAATAACTCCTACCAAATATTGTAACGAACAGTTTTAAAATAATTACAGAACAAGTTCCAAAAATAAAAGATTTTTAAAAAGATTTTGTGTACTAGAAAACAACTTACTATTCAGATAGAAAAAAAGCAACATGATCATAATAAAATGGAACTAAGGTAAAATAATAAATGAGAGTCTAGTTACATATTATGACGTATGATATCGTGTATGTAATGGTCAAATTCATAAGCTAGGAACATCATGATATATGAATGTCTTCAATTAATTGCCTTTGTAGATTAAAATTAACACAAAAACTTGAAATTATTATTGCATTTAAACAAAAGAATTCAGCTCTATCTTTCTTTCTTTAATAAACTAATAAACTAGCTTATAAGATTTCCAGTTGAATAATACATATTTATAAAGTATATAGTAGCTTATTTTACTATAAATCACGAAATAATTTTAATCACTAAAAGAGGAAAATTTTAACTTATTTTCTATGTATCTAAAAACACTAAATTTTAAAAAAGCTTGACAAGAAAATAAAGCAAACACTAAATTGCTTCTTTTACAGGGCTTCACATTGCTATATATCTAATTTCAAATTTTAATTTGCACAATGTAATTTTCAAATAAGTGTTTAAAAATCTAATGACAAAAATTATACCAGTTCAGACTGAAAATCTTGTAATCAAGATGTATTTAAGGATGTACTTAAGTGATGTTTAGTAATTATTAAAGGAATGACTGTAATGTTGTTTCTGTCTATGAAGAAATATCATTAAAAATGTGGTGCACACTGAATAACGCGCATAGTGGGTTATTTACAGTGTGCACCACATTTTTTTGTGTTATTTCGAATAGACAGAAAAAAAATTAGTCATTTCTCATAATTTAATTCTAAATTCCATTTTAAACCGTAGAAAACCATGAAAAAATGTTGATGACGTCACGGTCACATGACTAAATTATGTCTATGGGCTCATAACAAAATAACGTCAGCCAATCAGAAGACGTGTTACATCCAAAATTAAATTATTGTCAAATGTTTGGACTCCTTTGTTTTTTTCCTTTTGATAAAAGGTAAAATATTTTGCCCCATAACACCCTTTTTTATTTTCGTATAAGACTTCAATAAAAGGTGATTTAACAAAATTTAAGCAGATTCTAGATTTCTTTATTTTCAATTTGAGACCCAAATAATTCCAATTAAAATAAAAGTCAGCATCAGCCTTATCCCACCATTTTCTAAAAGTAAAATATCTTGAAAAGAGGAGCTCCATAACCTTAATTTTTTTTCAGCTTATTTTTGTTCCTTAACTAATGCTCTTCAGACTAGTAGTATCAATTTAAATTCTAGATTTTTTTAATTTCTCCTTATTACATCCTTAATATATATCCTTTCTATGATATGTAGGTTTCCTATAGTCAACTGGCCAACCAATCTAAATAATTTATTCTAGTTACTGGCACTTAAAGTTATTTTGTTAAGATAATAAGTCATTTAAAAAAAAAATGTGAAGCCCTGAATTTCAACATGATTTCTACCATAATTACTGTACTAACATCAAATTAAATATGTTTCACTTTTAAAATGACATTTTGTATGAATTTCTAATAAGTAAAACGTGATTTTCAAGTATTTATAAATGTATAAAACATAATACATGAGATCATTTAATGCAACATCTATCACATATATACAACATCAGAATTCTTTGAATTAAACAATACACTTTACAACTATTAAATTATTGCAATATTGTGCAGTAAAACATGTAGATGAATTTGCATCTATTTAAAAGGACAAATTTTATACCATAATTTTTTTTCTTCAAATTTTAAATGTTTATATTGCAGTGAAACGTGTAGATAAATTTGCAGCTATTAAATGGACAATATTTTTATTATTACTTTGTTTTTAATCGCAAACATTTATGATCTGATCTATAACCAAGAGGTCAATTGAATATTTTTTGCTAGTTAAACTTTGAAAACATAACACCTGTCTTATCCAACCAAAATATTAAGTTTTAAATATTTTTGAAGATCTCATTTTTTTTTTTATCATTTGTCATATAGCAAAACTGAAAACATGCACCTTATGAGGGGGTATTCCATAACAATCTATTTTTAGAGGTTAGGAATCCCCAAAACAACCACCATACTTTCATCCAGTAATTTTGAATACATCAAATGGACAAACAATCATTAACAACCATAAACATGAATTTTATGAAATAATTTAATTTTGGATGTAACGCGTCTTCTGATTGGCTGATGTTATTTTGTTATGAGCCCATAGACATAATTTAGTCATGTGACCGTGACGTCATCAACGTTTTTTCATGGTTTTCTACGGTTTAAAATGGAATTTAGAATTAAATTATAAGAAATGACTAATATTTTTTCTGTCTATTCGAAATAACATAAAAAATGTGGTGCACACTGTTAAATAACCCGTTACGCGCGTTATTCAGTGTGCACCAAATTTGTTATGTTATTTCTTCATAGACAGAAAAAATATTACAGTCATTCCTTAAAATATATATCTTTCTTTCTAAAATGAAAAGCTAATTATAAATGCAACAATTACTGAATTTGACAAAATTTAATCGATGAAAATGCATATGAATTATTAATGTTGTGAGTTACAAGTCGAGAATGTTAATTTTATTAATAACAATTTAAACACTTTTTATGGCAAGAATATCAATATTTAATAAATGTATACAAAATTTTGACTTTAAATGATTTTCAAATTTTAAAAAAATGCTCTTGAGAGTTTTTTAGCTTTTGACAAAGCCTAGGGAGACTATATTTTTACAAGTAACAACAAATTAAAGTATTTTAACATCATGAAGAATTATTCTTTTTCAAAAACAAATCATTGAATAATTGCTTCTTAAGATTACAGATATCTATTAGGTATTGCAACAGAAAATGCAAAGAATGCTGCACAAAGCTTTCTTCAAAATGATGTCAGCTGCCGAAATTTTTATAATGCTTGAAAAGGTGTGTATCTTTGCAAAAACATCTCATCACTTATCATTTATACTTATTGTTTTCTTGTAATTTTCCATTCTCATACATGTAAAACCTATGTTTATGTGCAAAATCCATTATAAAATTCTTGCCACTTTGGACACATGTGTATTGTTTTAGCTTATTTTAAGATTCTTCAAATAGTAATGTGAAAGATATGATAAAACATTATTTTACTAAAGAATGGAACTGTTTTACTTTCAAAGTTGTATTCAAGTCATATCTTTTAAGTACAGATTTTTTGTACACTCTTACCATATTTTTTTCATTTGCAGAATTTCAGTATGTTGGCTAATAAAAAAACCAAATTGGATTTGTCTAAAAAAGGTTGCATTTTTTCTAGAAGAAACCGTATCTAATCCCACATATAAAATGTACTAATAACTCGTAGGACTACAATATTGTGAGAATAAAACTAAGTATAAAAAATACAAAAAAAATAACTGAATGAAATGACTAGGCTATTGTGATACTTGTTTTTTTTTTATTATTATGAATATATATATGTTTACCGATGAATATGTCTTTCTGGATGGGGAGGGGGGCCTACATTTCTGAATGCTATAAGTTTTATGGGCCATTTTTCAATTATTTTTTTTAGCCAACTATTATCTGTTCTTAGCACCCCATTTTCTCTATTCTTTATATTTTTTGTCCATGTTTCTCTTTTCATTGTTTCTCGCATAATATTCTATATGTTTTTGCTCATTATTCTATATTCTGTAAAACCCCATCCAGACAATTGAAAATGAATGTTTTTAAAATCACAACAAATAATCATAAATCTTATTTTTCAATATCAGTTAAAATGCCTCTTAATTAAAACTGAAACAAAGCCTCACATTAATTTTTTTTGCAATATATCTATAGCAATTCTACAGCAGTTATATAAGTCAGCTAAAGAGAACCTTTCACATTAACTGTGGCTCAGCACTTCTGGATATAAGATTTTTACAGTTTTTATTTGATTTTTTTCCTACAACACAATAAAAAGATCAGTTATTGGTTATTGAAACGTCTTAAAATTTGTTTAAATTTAGTACAATATTGAAAGATGTGTTCAATATTGAAATTTCTAAACAGGAAATATCTATCATATATTGTTTTTGTGATCTTTAAGAGAAAATTGCTATTTCAAAACCGAAACTAGAGAACCACAGTTTTTGTGAAAGTTCTGATTACATATACATATGTCATAAATAATATATACACAATTCTATAAACTCTGTATGTACATCAAACAGCGATATAGGAAACTTTTACATCAACAGTTTATATGACTGCAAAATTTGATTGAAAATGTTTAATTCTGTGGGAAAAACTGGCCGTTCTCAATTTTTTTTTACAGCAAAATTAAGGATCAATCAATTCAGATGTCTCAAATAGAAGATTAAAGATTGTTTTAGTTATCACTTTAAAACATCGGTAGTGTGAAAGGCAAAATCATATCTTTTAGACTTTTTATTGTATACTATAGTCTTTATTTTATCGATTTAAGGGGGCTTGAGTAACAAAAAGTTTTTTTAAATGGAATATAAAAGATGATTTAATGTTCAATTGAAATTTAGAAGAAATTTTAAATTACGAAAATATAACTTGCAGATAATTCAAACCTTTAAAGTTCACTTTTGAATAATCCAGTTCAGTAATTTACGGATTTGAATTTCAAAGTACGTACAGAAGAAACTTACATTTTAAGTACCTAGTTAGTCCAAACACAAGATAACAATACAACTACATTTAGTCTGCCTAAAATATTTTCAGGAAATGTTAAGACCATATGGCATACATTTTAAGTTAATATAAAGAGTCAAAATGTTAATCTTTCAAATACAGCTGATTACTAGCTACGAAGATTTCACATTTACAAGACATTCTGTGGCAAAGTCAACTATTATGAGATAATCAAAATCACAGAATTGACAACCTGAGAGAGATGTTAACACGTATACAAATAAAATCTAAACTATTTATTTACAAAGAATCACCGAATATCAGAAAATTTATACGTGTGTCTAATTTGTGCTAAGTTGCATTTCACGGCAAAACATGTGTAAGCGAATCTTATATGAATATAACTGTATATAAATGTGAACAGTGTCAGCTAATTGATATTGAAATTAATTTTGTAAGCTGAACAGAAAAAAAAATAATTTATTCATTTTTTTACTGATTTTAAAATCTTGGTGAAAATCAAATAAAAAAAAAAAAAAAAAAAAAATCCATTAAGACTTCAAATTTTTACAGATTTACATTAACAAATTGTTTTATATTCTTTTTTGTTGGAAAAAATACTGCTTTCAACTAGCACTGAAACTAACAAGTGATACTTTTCCTTTAATTTATCAATTTTATTTCAAAACTTTTCCAACAATTTATCGAAAATTATTTTATAAATGATTTAGACAGTATTCAACACTGCTTGTAGCTCATCAATATTTCCCTAAAAATCATTGATTTTAAGTGTTACATTATGATTTCCTTTACATCATAGTTGAGAAAGCTCATAATTCTAATTATTCATTACAAATGAAGCTGTGAATGGTCGCATATGTGTGCATTACACCTCATAAATATAAAAAAAAAACCATGACCATCTATGTCAAATGCTCTGACATTAATTAATTTTGTAGAGTCAAAATAAATTCATTTGAGGTGTACCAAAAGGACTTCCAAAAACAACAAATAGAAGAACCCCCATAGCATTAGATTTCTACAAAGTTCTGCCTGATTTCACCAAAGCATTTACATGTCAAAAATAAAATATGTACATCAAGATTACAAAACAATAACTGTACACAATTTTACATTCTAACATACATAGCACTAGTGGCAGAAAGTAGCTTTCAATAAAACAATGATTGATAGTTTAAAAAATGTTTAAAAAAAATACTTGGTGTACTCTACCAAATATAAAAATAAAATTTGGTTGAAATATAGGAGATAAAAACATTTTTCCGATACTCCTATTGATATTTTTTAAGTTGTTTGTACACCATACAAAAATAATGTTACATCATTTTTGGTTAAATTCAAATTATCAAGTAAGTTTTTAACCAGTATAATGTTTTGGTGTACGCTTTTGAAATTTTTACCATGATTACCCAGAATGCATTAGATTTTGAAAGAATGAATTGTGATTTATATTATAAAAGGATATGTTCTTATGTCAATGAGACAGCAACTGAATTATACATAAAACAACTAAAACTCTTCTAAAGGTCATTATATTGTAACCATGGTAACTATACACACGTGTCTATACAATACATCACACTCTAAAATGTCTGGACTTTATTTGTGAATCATCAAAAATATCCCTAAAAGGATTTATGGTTAACAAGAAAAATAGTTAGGAAACAAAACTATATTTCATTTAGCATTACAGTCTTAAACTTTGTGTCAGAAGAGTTATAGCTTGTTAAAAAGGCCATATTAAATAAATTTTAGACTTTCAAGCAAATCAAGCATTTTTTTACAAGATGATGAGTCTTTTGCAATATCAAATACTTTGAACAAAAATACATTCATATAAGCAAATATGATGTACAAGCTATCCATTTGGTATGGGTTGACCATATCAATAAAATCTCCATTCTGAGGACAATTTGGGTGATACAAATACAATGGTTTTGTGTTTAGTTTAACAATATTATGCATGATGACTAAATGTACAAAAAATAAACAGATCAATTAACTTCTACCATTAAAAGGGTCATCCAAGTTATAACATATATGGCATGTATTCATGAACAGATATGGTCCATGCTTAGAATAGTATAATTTGGTTCAATAGCATTGGTTAAAATGTAAAACAGCTGAATCATGTTAATCAATAGACATTCCACATAGAAAATTGTGTCTAACTTTTTTTCTGATGTGCACACGTTTGGTGTAAATTTTGTGAATTTCCTTGATGTATGTAAAAGTTTTGCAAAGATATAAATGATGCAGATTAAGGAGACAAAATTGAAAAATTGTGTAATTTATTATTTTGTCAGTTTTAGTTATAAAGTTATAATTTGTTGCAGAAGCAAACTAACAAAATTGTGTAATTTCTCAGTTTTAGTTGTTAAAATCAGTTCTAATAGGCAACAACTGAATGACTTTTTATAGCTGACTATGCGGTATGGGCTTTGCTCCTTGTTGAAGGCCATACAGTGACCTATAGTTGTTAAAGTCTGTGTCATTTTGGTCTTTTGTGGATAGTTGTCTCATTGGCAATCATACCACATCTTCTTTTTTATATTGTACTTCTTGTTTTGCTTTCATCTGTTTCCCCAAGCGAATGCCTTAAAATATTAAACCTATATAAAGGAAGAAATATAGTTTGAATACATATTTTGTATATTTGATGTAGAAAGCTAATCATTATATGTAAGCTCATAATAGAAACCAGGATTAAATTTTGTATTTCGGCCAGACGCAGGTTTCGTCTACAAAAGACTTATCCGTGACGCTCAAATCCAAATAGATAAAAAGGTCAAACAAAGTACGAAGTTGAGGAGCATTGCGGTGCAAAATTCCTAAAAGTTTTGCCAAATACAGCTAAGGTAATCTATTCCTGAGGTAGAAAAGCCTTAGAATTTCAAAAATTTAAAATGTTTTGTAAACAGTTAATTTATAAAAATATATATATATGACCATATCAATGACAATTCATGTCAGCACAGAAAAGCTGACTACTTGGCTGGTGATACCCTCGGGGAATTAATACTCAACCAGCAGTGGCATCGACCTTGTGGTTGTAAATAAACTCATCATAGATACCAGGAGTTAATTATTAAACATTTTTGCTATTCCTTTTTAAAATCTTGAAAATTCAGTTGGAATGCCTACAACCTACTATGTGCAGCATCATGTCATATAAGTCTAATATCATGTAAGATTACACTTTTCAAATTTAAATAATTGCATAACATTTATGTTTCATTATAATTCGTTATTATGAATGGCTAACATCAATCTTGCTTCGTTCTGATTTAAACCATCATTTCAAAATGAATGTGATTTTCATGATGGCATGAGCTTCCACAATAATGTGCACAGGTAAATAAAAGAAAAACTTGATAGAAATTGTATTTTTATGGCCCTAGCCAAAAATTGTATTTATAAGTATTGAATGCTTCTTTTAGTAATTATCAAGGGTTGTAAAAGCCTTGACAGTGAACACATTTTTAGAATAAATTCTTCCGCGCTTCTTACAAAATTTTCTCAGATCAACGCTTTTACATCCCAAAAAATTTACAAAAAGAAGCATTAAGTTCTTAAATAACAAAATACTTTATGGTATGTATTGTCTATCAAAATACATGTAGTTGTATTCAAACTATCTTATTAACCACATTCAATATTTATAAACACCATGGAACAAGAATGACCCTTTATGATAAAAAATACAAAAGTTCTTCTGCAAATTAAATTCACTAATATTTCTTTTCTGAAAGTTCAATCTCTCAATTCTTCTCTCTTTCGTTTTTAAACTATTGTCTTTCCTTTCATCTGTTTTTCTTTTTTTCAAATTTAAGAATCCACAAACGTATTTTTAAAGCCTGAAAACACTGGTCAATTGCAATATCCACAACTAAATTCTATGTTTTGATCTTTAACTGATTCATATTGACAACCAACACATACAGTGTGGTACCATTCATCACAGAGGTCGCATTGCACCTAAAATATAAAACAATTTTAGAAAATATTTCATAGACAATTCTTTGTACTAAATGCATATTTATCTATGTTGTGATTTATACTATTGTTTCAGAAAAGGCAGAAGGTTTGGTACCATTAAAACGTTTAATCCTGCTGCAATTGTTTGCACCTGTCCTAAGTCAGGAATCTGATGTTCAGTGGTTGTCATCTGTTTATGTGGTTCATAAGTGTTTCTCTTTTTTATATAGATTAGACAGTTGGTTTCCCTTTTGAATGGTTTTATACTAGTCACTTTTTTGGGTACTTTATAGCTTGCTGTTTTCGGTGTGAGCCAAGGCTCTCTGTTAAAGACCGTTCTTTGACCTATAACTGTTTAAATTAGTATGGTGTTCATTATCACTGAACTAGTATATATTTGTTTAGGGGCCAGCTGAAGGACGCCTTCGGGTGTGGGAATTTCTTGCTACATTGAAGACCTGTTGGTGACCTTCTGCTGTTGTTTTTTCTATGGTCGGGTTGTTGTCTCTTTGACACATTCCCCATTTCCATTCTCAATTTTACTTTTGGATGGAGGTTTGTCTCTATTTTTTTACTGACTGAATTAATTCAAAAACCAATACCTACCCATTTGACTCTTTTATTTTTTGGTCGTTTACATTTTTCTGCAGCACATTTTTCTTCTTCGTACCATTCAACACCATCTTCTAATTCAGAATAACCTTCTGCACCTGAAGGTTGTCTACCTTGTCTTTTCTTCCGGACTTAAAAGTAGAAGAACAGATTATTTGAAGTTTTCTTCTTCATTATATAACATGTTATATTAGGGTTTCTACTGCATTATCATGTTTATGAAACAAAAAAACACAAAATTTTAAGTTTTCTTCTACACTATGAAGTAGAAGAACAGATTATTTAAATTTGTCTTCTGTACGGCAATGTATGTAAAAGAAGAACAGATTATTTAAATTTGTCTTCTGTACGGCAATGTATGTAAAAGAAGAACAGATTATTTAAATTTGTCTTCTGTACGGCAATGTATGTAAAAGAAGAACAGATTATTTAAATTTGTCTTCTGTACGGCAATGTATGTAAAAGAAGAACAGATTATTTAAATTTGTCTTCTGTACGGCAATGTATGTAACAGGAGAACAGATTATTTAAATTTGTCTTCTGTACGGCAATGTATGTAAAAGAAGAACAGATTATTTCAAGTTTCTTCTGCACTCTGAAATAAAAGAACAGATAATTGTAAGTTTTCTTCTGCACTATGAAACAGAAGAACAGATTATATTAAGTTTCTTCTGCACTCTGTAACAGAAGAACAGATCTTCTGTGCTATGTTAAAGAAGAACAGAAAATTTCAAGTTTACTTCTGCACTATGAAACAGAAGAACAGATTATATTAAGTTTCTTCTGCACTCTGTAACAGAAGAAAAGATCTTCTGTGCTATGTTAAAGAAGAACAGATCATTTCAAGTTTACTTCTGCACTATGAAACAGAAGAACAGATTATATTAAGTTTCTTCTGCACTCTGTAACAAAAGAACAGATCTTCTGTGCTATGTTAAAGAAGAACAGATCATTTCAAGTTTACTTCTGCACTATGAAACAGAAGAACAGATTATATTAAGTTTCTTCTGCACTCTGTAACAGAAGAACAGATCTTCTGTGCTGTTAAAGAAGAACAGAAAAATTAAAGTTTACTTCTGCACTATGAAACAGAAGAACAGATTATATTAAGTTTCTTCTGCACTCTGTAACAGAAGAACAGATCTTCTGTGCTATGTTAAAGAAGAACAGATCATTTCAAGTTTACTTCTGTACTATGAAACAGAAGAACAGATTATATTAAATTTCTTCTGCACTCTGTAACAGAAGAACAGATCTTCTGTGCTATGTTAAAGAAGAACAGAAAATTTCAAGTTTACTTCTGCACTATGAAACAAAAGAACAGATTATATTAAGTTTTTTCTGCACTCTGTAACAGAAGAACAGATCTTCTGTGCTATGTTAAAGAAGAACAGAAAATTTCAAGTTTACTTCTGCACTATGAAACAGAAGAACAGATTATATTAAGTTTCTTCTGCACTATATATGAAACAGATCTAGAGGTTCAAATAATTTGAAATTTTCTCTATAGAATGAAACAGAAGAACAGATTATTGTACTTTTCATCAACACTTTGAAACAAAATAAATCTTTTCAAGAATTCCAAAAAAATTAATTCATTATAAAAAAGAAAGATTCTAGGTTGAAGCATTCATTTATCTCATATGATATTTTATGAAAATTAGTTTTCTTTGTTCATCTAATAAAGTGAATCTTTTAGTTATAAATACCTTTATCTGTTGATTTGGGAGGGGGCGGTGGTGGGGGTGAGGGTGAAGCTGGTGGTCTAGGAGGGGGTGATGGTGAGGCTGGTGGCTTTTTCCGTGGTGGCAGTGAAGCTGGTGGCTTTTTCCGTGGTGGCGGTGAGATTGCTGTCTTTTTCCTTTTCTTTGCAGGTTTTTCATCCTCCTCTGCAAAGAGAGGTTCAATCTTCGGTTCAATCTTCAGTTGAACCGTCTTTGCCTTTCGACCTCGTCCCCTTCCTGAACCTGGCCCTGGACCTTTACTTTTACTAGCTGGTGGTCTCCCTTTTGCTGCCTTTTTACCTTTTTCTACAAGCAAATACATGTTTTTTTTAATATTAATTAAATTGTTGATTTTGTTAAGTTATATTGTGTCACATACTATAAATATGTAGTTTTATGGCAATAAAGATTTGAATAGAATTGAATTGAATTGAATTGTTGATTTCCTGAACAAAGTAAGATAACTCCAATTTTAAAAATTACTTTCAGTGACTTGATATCTCAAGAACAGTTCATAATTTTTTATACACATACACATATTTTTGTAACTTGATTATATTTAATTGAGTATATGTTTCATTATGCCCATTAATGGAGCATATACAAATATTACTATTCAACATAGCTATTAATCTACAAATCATGAAATCTATGTGTATAGCTGCAGAGTAACACAGCTCAATTAAAAACTTTCAGATCAACAACTTCTAATTAAACATGTTGATTGGCAAGATATTTCAATGACTTTTTTTGTAAATATTAACATTTTTTTTCATTTGTTACATTATGCTTTTCAGAGAAATAAAACTTAAACCTACTTTTGTTAGAATCACTGTCACTATCTGAAAAAGTAAACGGATCCTTGTCCATGCTGTCACGCCTGTCCATGCTGTCACGCCTGTCATTGTGACCCTTATCACTATGGTGATCATCATCACTATGATCACTGTGGCGTGACATGCTACTGACACTTCCAGGGGAAGGTAACTCAACTTCAGGGCTGTCAAGTATACAATGTATATATAATGAAATTTAACAGTAATGTTGAGACAATCTTAGGGACGACATCAAAAGTTCAATGAAGGATAAAAACCTTAATTCATATAGTTTTTCACTGACCCCCACCCCCCCTCTTAACTTAATTTGGGAAAAATTGATTGACCCAAATGGATATATGTAAAAATCAATGTCGGATAACCAAATCTTGCAGCCGCTCAACTCCTCCACCTCCAAACTATTTGAATTAAGTTTTTTATCTTACATTGATTTTTTATGTCGTCCCTTATCTTGCCTGATAAAGATAAAGTGCATTTTTTCATGTGATGTTTAAAATTTTGCATTTTGTAAATTCAAACCTGTTCATTAGATTTTTTTGTTTGAATTATTTAGAAATATATATAGGCTGCCTTCCTTTGAAAATTTTCATTTAACAGGCTATTATTTGAACTTGGAATTATTTTTAATTATTGAATTTGCATGTTTATTTGGTATTATAATGTTTATAACACTTTCCATAAAATGTATTTTGTATAGATAGTGTTGTGCGCAGTACAGTAAATTCTATTGAAAATGTACTATCTTGTTTGTAATAGAAAGTGTTGTGCACAGCATTTTAAACATGATAAACATGGAATCTATAAAATTTCAAAGCACAAGAAATTATGCAAATTACATAATTAAAAATAATTCCAAGGTCAAATAATAGCCTGTAATTTAAATAAAATAACCAGTAAATAAAGTTGTATATGTACAAAATGATATAAGATGATAATCTATATCGCTGAACACTGAAAGAGTTATACTTAATGATTATCTATATATATTAATGAAAGAGTTATACTACAAATGTAAATCATGTTTAAAATATAGATTCTGTTACAGTGCTCTCCCCCTAGATTTTTGAAAAGCACCAGGGTAACGCGCGCTTAGTATAATGAATTCTCATGCATTTCGTTTGTAACGACAGTTTTCATTGGACATGGACAAATATTTTGAAGGGGTAAATTCTGTGTTTTTTTCAACGTTGAACCTATCCTAAACGTACGAAAGGTATAAATACATCTAGAGTAACTGTTCATGTTTGACAGTGTGAGTATACATACATGTATGACGTCACATTGTTTAGATGCTAAAGACAATGCAACAGTTCCGCAGATTTTATCATTTTTGTCATTTAAAGCCAAAATATTTATCTAATGGTATTTATTCTAATATGCTGCATTAGAATGGAGATAATTGTATCGTATTTTAAGCTTGGCCTTCGTAAATCTTGGTTTTTATTGTCGCATATATCCGTTTACCTATCTCCCCTACACATGCTACATGTCACTAGGTAAACTAAATTTGCGACAGTAAAATCTACGTTTAACAAAGGCCAAGCTTAAAATACAATAGTTATCTACTAGTTTGATTCATATAATCAGTTGTGTCAAGTCATGTTGCATGGTCGACCTAAATTTCTAGTTACCATAGGTTTGATGTCTTTTGTTTTGTTTTAATACTGTGCGGCTGTGTTATGCATGTTATGTATACATTGTGTCAGAAAATTATTGGTAAAGAAGAGGAAAATCAATAAACAGTTTGTTTACTTGAATATCTTATAAAAATAAATAAAACATGAATTATAACTAAAAATGCTAAATATTCATCTAAATAATTATAGTAATTAAATGTTTTATAAAATCAATGATCAATAAAATTACCATGTATGTCATTCAAGGGAACAAAAATGTTCAATTTAAAAAACTTTCTAGTTTCTAGATAGAAAATTGTTGTATATAAAGGATTCATGTCATAAGGAGATATAAAATTATCAAGAACTAATTAAATATATATTGTTTTATTATTTGAACCAGATTTTATCTTAAATTTTGATAAAGAAAAATAATTCCTAAACTTCTAATTAAAACATTTTGTCATAAACATGATAAATATAACAACATGAGGTAAATCAATCATGTGGTATAAACAATCTGGTTTGAACTGATCAATTTCAACTGGAATTTTATACCGCTTGTAAATGATTGAGCAAGTCGTTAAAAACTTAACTGATTTACGATTTTTTGACTGAAAAAAAAAGAAAAACAGACAAAAATTATAGCACTGCAGTTAGACATTGTTAGACCGATAGAACCATGCTAAAAAGTTTAAACTTACGGGAGCCATGGTTTAAGGGCCTTTGGAGAACACAGCTGTTAACCTCTGTCATAATTAATTGTGGAATAATGACATGTCTTGTCTTAATTGATGTACTTTTCTTTTTGTAATTATAATTTCCTTTGTATTTTTATTAACAAGCAAATATAACATCTGCAGGCATAAACTAAAAATGGAAACAACACATTTAATAATTTCTTGCGTCCGAAGCGCTTTTCTGGATTTACCTTCATCAGGAACGCTCAAAGCCAAACATTTGAAATCCAAAGATGTATAAGTACCAAAACTGTTGAAGAGCTATATGTCAAAAATACCTAAAATAAATAGCCAAATTCATCTAAAGCCAACTTTGCCTGAGTCAGAGCTGAAATCTTTTTTTCTTAATAATTTCAAAATTTATAAACGGACAATTTTAATAAGGTTATCTAACCTGCTATCTCTTGAAATAGGTCTTGTTGGGGAAATCATGACTTTTTTCTTTGTCGGTGGACTCCTAGACTTAGGAGCTCGAGCTTGCACAGGTGTAGTAGACTTTTTTCTCCCTCGTTTTCCTTTAGTTTTTATAGGGACAGTTTTCGCTTCCATGGCAAAATATTCGTCTTCCGAATCTTCTGCATAATTGAAAACTTTTGATTCCCGTCCTTTTTTCTTTGTTTCAAAAATATCTGGCTTTACGTCTGCTGGTGACTCGTATTCCTCTTCTTCGCTCATACTCATAACTAAGGTGGATAATTCTCTCGGTGCATTCTGCGGAATTAGTGGTGACATGCTTCGCTCAGAGTATTTTGCGTCCGGTGATGACATATCATGATCGAATGATCTATGGTCAGGTGACATGGAATTATGTGATGAGTCATGTGATTTGATTTCTAATTTTTCTGAGTCTTTTGAATGTTTACTTAAATATGAATTAATATCACTTTGTCTTTTTAGTTTTGATGGGGATTTCGGTGATTTGGGAGATTTCTTGTGATCTGATTCTGGAGAACTGAGTATTTTGCTGTCTCGTACTTCAGAGGTTGAATCTGCCTCTGCGAATCTGGCTGGTACTTTCTCAAACTACAAAGAATAAATTCAAGTTTAAAATTTACGAAAAGCCAATTGAATATTAACTAACATTTACTCTTACGGTCATATGAAAACTATTAGTTGTATAATCTTATTTTCTCATTGTCTACTGGTAAAAAAATGTGGTAGAAACAAAAGGGAATGTTGGAATGGTGCATTTTACTTTTACCAATATTTTATTTTACATAAACCCTAAACAGACATTGGGAAATATTTCTGATTAATCAGTGCTGAAACAAAATTGTCCGGACTAAAATAAAATGGTGCATAACCCAAAATGGCAATAACTTGTTTTATGGTAGGCATGAAAATTGGTAGGTAGTTGTATAGACAGACAGTGGAAACCCAACTATTTTTTCATGCTACATCATGATTGTTACAAATTAGAAAAACAATCTGCTATGTCTGAACCTAAATTATATTGACATTTTTAAACATGGTAAAAACAATCAAATTATTATCTAATGCATGTAATGACCTTTAACACATTTTGTTAAAAAGATTTGGAAATTATTGCAAGGTGTGAAACTCCTTGTATTGTACGTTCTGACATCAGGGTTTAAAAAACATCATTTGTCTGTTGATTAATATTCAAGTCTGACACATATAATGCCAATTATTTTAAATATAAACATGGTGAATGATAAAAATGAAAGTTAGACAATCTTTTGGCAAGGCTATTTTAGCATTGGTTGATCATGTTGATTGTTCATTTCGTGGATTCTGGATTATGCGGTTGGGGAAAAGTCTGCATACTTATAGATTATGGGTTGTCATCTCAACGAGATTGATTTTCTCGCTTAAGCCAGTACGATGAAAGTGAGAAAAACAATTATATTTCTGTATGTGCCTGTCCAAAGCCAGGAGCCAGTTATTAAGTGGTTGTCATTTGTTGGGGTGTTACATATTTGCTTTCTTCAATCATTTTGTACATAAATCAGGCCATTAATTTTCTTGTTTTAATTGTTTTACATTTGTCATTTTGGAGCCTTTTATAGCTGAGGGCTATTCCAGAAAAAAATGTATGGGGGGGTTGGAAGGCACATTGTATTAATAATACATGGGTGATGGGTATCAGACCAACTGTTCACACTATAATGCACTATAATTCTCAATTACAATTGTCTGGGTGGTTGGTGCTGACAAAAACTGTCTTCCAACCCACCCATACATTTTTTTCTGGAATAGCCCTGACTATGCGATACAGGCTTTGCTCATTATTATGACAGTAAGGTGACCTATAGTTATTAATCTCTGTGTCATTTAAAAATTTGGTCTCTTATGAAGAGTTGTCTCATTGGCAATCATACCACATCTTATTTTTTTGTAATTAATTCATAATCATTGTTATTGAAAAACTTACCACAAACTCAAATTCTGAGTTTGGTTGATTGGCTCTCTGACCTGGTTCCAACTTAAATCCATTGGTATGCCCAAATGTTATTTTATCTCCTTCTTGTAACAGAATAAACTGGTTCATCTGAAATAGAATTAAAACATTGGAGATCTAAAGTTCAGAAAAAAAAAATTGTTTCAATTTGGAAGCTGAAAAGTTGCATTGATCACTTAAAATAGTCATGTGACGATTTTCTAGTATCTGACTTGTAGCAATGACTAGTATTTCACACATGTGAAAAAAGGTTAATTGAATTGTTTAAATAAGTTTTGTGTTATAAAATAAAAGAAGAACGCATCTGAGGACACAAATGACCCCACTTATGTTTGAATTGGGACAGATGAAAGATAGAAAGGCAGAAATACTGAAGGACAAAATTAAAGGGTCAAAGGTAACACATAATTCCCCTGTCATTAGTTGGCAGGTCATTAAAACTTGACCACACTCTTCTATTTTACCCTCCCTCAATCCTGATGAAAAGCCACCTTAAGGCTAAAGGGGACTTCTCCCATAATTTGATGTTTTCAATTAGACAACTGTTAATACCAGGGACTATTTTCCACCCATCCCTGAATATAGGGTCTGTCTGTGCCCTCAAATATTAAACTTTGCTCAGTTATCAGAGCACAAAATTTGTGCTAGAAACAAGAAATTCAGTATTTAGATTGGTCAATGTCTAAGTCTAAGCATGAAAATCGCACTCATAATGATTTTGATGCAAGGTCTTTTTAATACAAGACATTTTTTCAGCTCTACTGAAGGTGAACACAAGAAATAGTTACCTTAATATCATTGATAAATGTACCATTAAGTCCTTTGTTGTGAAGTACAAACACATATTGCCCATCTTCACTTTTCTTGGCATGGATTTCAGCATGAGAACGAGAAATGAAATTCTTCAGTTTTGCAGAATCTAAATAATAATCGTTATCTGTGCTGCGACCAAATCGTGTAATCCCCATCTTTAACCTGTAAATGCAGTTTAAAAACAATTATTAAACTCAGGACATTCAAAGTTAAAGTGCAATAAAAGTCATGAAAGTCTCAGAGGGGAAAATGGATATGGGATATATTCAAACTCATAAATTGAAAACAAACTGTATAGAAAGCATGGATATCACTGTGATCCAAATACATTTTTTGTAAACTCATCGAACCTTAATACAAACTATTCATGTTACAAGTAAAATGTATCTTACCAATGTTGTAATTAGATCATTAACATAGTTTTCAGTCATTTTGTCAGTGGCACAAATATATAGATTTTGTCATCAACAAATTAGAACATAGCTAAATTTGTATTCTTTTCAAATGTTTTTTTATGTAAAATACAGATGAATTTTAACTAGCTTTCAGTAACTGTCATACTGTGAGGAAATGTACTCTCAAATCATACTTTTGTGTTAATTTGACTATTTGATGACCTGTTGATATAATTTGTAATGCATTTTTGATATTTTAAATGTTTATTTACCATGTTTACTATGTTTTATATCTTGTCTCACTATTTCTAATACGATAAGTATTTAGTATGACGATAAATTGCACATCTGCTCTCGTTTCATAAACAACAAATTTATTCATTTTGTTAAAAATATTTTCCTACTCCATGTACTCCTTACACATGTTACAACAAAATTACATTTATTTACCTATGCACATTATTTCATTTAATGACATTTTGATCCAGGTCATAGTTGTTTCTCTGATATTGTTTAACATGTCACCCCCCTTTTTTTATTATTAATTTTGTATTTTTCATACTGTATGTACTGTGGATTCATTAATTTTCTTGGGTACCATGCCAATGTTCCTGGATAAAGGAAATCCAACATGTTTGTGGATAACTTTTTTCATGGTTTTGCTGAAGTCTGCATACAAGCCTATAGAAAATGTTTTATTTGTTGAACTGTTTTAAATTTCATGGTTCATCTGTACCTTCTTCAATGTTCTTTTTTTTATATGTCTTTTGATTGTGTTAACATGGTTAAGCCAATTCAATTTATATTTCAATGTGTGTCTTTCGATGTTGTGATGTAACACTTTTATTTCAGGTAAGGGTGAATGTTGACACCTGTTAAAACTTTTATACATGTACCCTCTGCATTTGTTTCAACCTGCCCTAAGTCAGGAACCTGCATCACCCAATTCATCTGGTTTCCTTTTAAAAGAGGTCATCCCAAAACCCTATAGACTCATACTGTTTACAAGTTATGTTTGAATAATATATTCTCAATTTTCTGGGTATCTTGCACAACTGCAACTGGTCACATGACTGCATATCACATCAATTGTGACAAATTTAAGATTTATTCATTGATTTGTGGTTGCTTAACGTCAAAGATTGCCTTCAGCAATGTTCAGTAAATTTACAAAAAGTATTCTCTCATTGAAATGCATTGTCTTGAAGTCATTCCCTGAGTTCATATTTAGACATGTGTATTACTTTGACACACCAAATGCAACATACATGTACATGTATATGTATGCTTTTGATAACTGAAAAATTTCTTTTCATTCAAAATTTGAGTCAAACAAGTTCTAGAAAACTATGCTTTCTGTAGTTTAAGATTACACATGTATGTCTATTCTATATTTTTTGTTCAACAGCTTTTGTATTCTTTTTAAACCCGTCTGGAAGGTCCTTACTCATAAATGGAAGGTCCAGGACCTCAAACCACTGCTAATTTGAACCCCTGATGATGCTCAAAAGAACTTTCGACTTTTTTTGGAATCTGCAACACTCAACATCGATTTTACTATACTTGTACTATCAGCTTCAATCAACTCTCCCTTTAATTTTGTATTGTTATGACAGACTTTTTTCACAGGACAGGATTATTATATGGATACTTCTGTGGAATCCATGTTTGATCGCCCAAAATCATGTTCGCTCCCATTCTCATTTGCCCTTTCCACATATATATGGACCCTTGAATTGTTCGTACCCTTCCCTTGATTTGTTTGTACCCGTTTATAAACGCTTTGTGGATTGCCAGTAATGGCTGACATACATGTACAGTGTATATAACAATAACTTGGGGTGTGTTGCCGACAAACCGAGGTTGGTGTATGATTTGGTCACTTTTTCGTGGCCATTATTATAGAAGCAAGTCATAGTCATGACAAATTTAGGTATAAAAGACATAAACATAACACTGTAGGTAGCATATTTATCTGTAGACTGAATATCTGCAAGAAACTCACTTCATGACATCTTTGATATTGGGATATGACGCAGCTGCCCCTGTCCTCCTCAGCTGATACACATAATCTTCATCCGAACCCATTTGTAGTTGAAAATGAGCTTTCCTTTACCAGATGAAGGTTAAGATCGATACACATTTGGCATTTGCGTTAGCACTGATGTCCTCACGCGCCAAAACAGCAAGCGCTACATGCTTTATATTTTCCTCATTATCATTGCATATTCATTTCCAATAATAGAATGTGTTCTCTAAATGTTTCGGACTTCAAAATTATCACTTTGACAGGGAAAACGTGAGAAAATTCTTATCAAAACTTATCAAATTTCGATAAAAATTACACCATCATAATAATGTTTTGCTGTGATCTAATTTTAGGGCGATTCTAAAACCCAAAACTTGGGTAATTGCCGGATTAATTTCCGTATTTCTTGTTATCATACCTAACCAGTTTAAGCAAGCCTGAGTTTATCAAAGAAAAACCCAAATAGTTTAATCCGGCCACATATATGTATGTGTTGGTCAGTAGTTGTCTTATATATGTCATATTTAATTTTAGTTAGAATATGAAAATTTTAACAATTGGTGCAATGTTTGAACTTGATGATTTCAAATATAATGTTGTATTATTTGCTCTTGGTCACTGACATAATAAGACATATAAAGCTTTATTTAGAGTCGGTATAAGCATGCAAGTACACACATAAGCTCTGGAGAGCTTTTAAAACCAAGGCTTTTAAAAACAAACTGTAAAAATTTTTGGTCTTATGTTAATGCAAAGCGAAAATCTAAAAGTGGCGTATCAGAACTTCATGTAAATAGAGATGGTAAAAACTTTATTGCAAGTACAGATACAGAAAAGGCTGAGGTACTGACTGAATTTTTCACTAGTGTTTTTACTGTAGAGGACGATAATGATGATACATTTATTGAAAATATACCATATATTGAAGAATCTAGCAATGATAACTTTAAAACCAATGAAATCAACAAACTTCTTAAACATTTAAATACTTCAAAACCACCAGGACCAGATCAGGTACATCCAAAAGTATTATTTGAACTGGCTGATATAATAGATACCCCATTAACTATGATTTTCAATAGCTCATTCAAAACCGGTACGGTACCTAAGGATTGGAAAATTGGCCAAATTACAGCTCTCTTTAAGAAAGGGGACAAAAAACTAGCTTCAAACTACAGACCCATAAGCCTGACTAGCATTATATGCAAGCTGATGGAGAAACTTATAAGAAAGAAAATTGTAGACCATATGAACCGTTATAACCTTTTCAGTAATAGGCAATTTGGTTTTATTGGAGGAAGATCAACCTCATTACAACTATTAAAAGTCTTAGATCACTGGACCAGTATTTTAGATAGTGGTGGGTCAATAGATGCAGTTAATTTATACCGATTTTATGAAGGCGTTTGACAAAGTCCCGCATAGACGACTTATCAACAAACTTAGATCATATGGCATGAGCTTACAAACATGTAATTGGATCAAGAACTTTCTGAGTGACCGCCAACAAAGAGTACAAATTAATGGAAATTTTTCAAAATGGCATGATGTTACTAGTGGTATTCCGCAAGGATCAGTTTTGGGCCCAATTCTGTTTGTTATCTTTATCAACGATTTGCCGTCATGTGCAGAGTCTGATGTATACATGTTTGCCGATGATACTAAACTATATAGAGCTATAAACAACGAAATTGACAACACTATAATGCAAAACGACATAAATAGTATGTTTAAGTGGAGCGAGAAATGGCTATTACGTTTTCATCCGGACAAATGTAAAGTACTTCCAATTTCTACCAAATCCAATTATGGGCAAGATAGCACATATATAAAATGTCGACATACGATGGACCCGAAATCACACTAGAAACAGTTCAATCAGAGAAAGATGTAGGAGTAACTATAGATTCAAAGCTAAAATTTGTTAACATATACAGACACAAGTCAACAAAGCAAACCAACTAGTTGGGATTATTAGAAGAACTTTTAAATATTTAGATTATAAAAGCTTCTGCCTTCTATTTAAGGCATTAGCCCGTCCTCATCTTGAATATGCTAGAGTAGTGTATGGAACCCCCACAAAAAGAAAGATATCGAGACAATTGAAAATGTCCAACGTAGAGCAACAAAAATGTTACCCAACCTTAAAGATTTGTCATACGAAGAGCGCTTAAAAATTCTGAAAATTCCAACTTTAAAATTTAGAAGGCTAAGAGGCGATATGATAGAAACATACAAGTAACAACAGGTGTATATGACTCAAAAGTGACAGAAGGACTATTTACTCGTAATACCAGCTCGACAACAAGAGGCAACTCTATGAAATTGGTAAAATATAGGAGCAGACAAGACATTAGAAATTACTACTTTACTAACAGAGTAGTGGAAGTATGGAACAGCCTACCAGACATTGTAGTGACCGCAAAGAATGTAAAGATTTTTGGAAATCGCCTAGACAAGCATTGGAAAGAACATCCAATAATTTATAACTTTGATACTGAATACACCTATAACACCGGAAGTAGCACAAGTGTAGTTAGTGACGATGAACCAGAGCCAAATATAGAGGAGCAAACTGATCTCCTGCGTTTGGAAACACTTAGGTAGATAAGCTCTGGAGAGCTTTTAAAACCAAGGCTGTTGAAAGTGATCAAACTTAATTATACATGTATTTTGTTGAAGGGTCTAAATGAAAATTGCACAACATCTAATAGGTTTTTTAAAAACTATTTTAATGGAAAAAGTTAAGTTATAAAATTTATCATCATCATAATAATTGTTCATCATGCTTCATGACGGATTAAGAATTCTCTTCTTTTTTGTTGTTAATTGGTTGTATATGGTGTTGTTGCCATGCAGACCTTTGAGAGTTTAAAGTCAACCCGGTAAAGGTAAAGTAAAGCATGGGCTTTGACACACATTTTGGTAAATTTTTGCATACAGGTTTCGCTCGTTGAACTAACTGAAAATAAAAAAATAAATCATCATGCTTTTAAAACAATATCTCGATCTTTCATTGCTGAAATATTTAATACTAGATGAATTCTTCCAAACTGATAGGCGAATATTTGTATAGGAAGTACATGAAATCTTCGAAAGCCGTTTTCTATTTAGGAACAGTATATTATAACGTCAATAATTGTAATGTTCCTGCATTAACTATATATATATATATATATATATATATATATATATATTATATGTTATTCAGGTCTCAGACAGGGTATATACTGTGACATTCCCGGCTTAGAGTTTATATCCCCTGAGCCGAAGGCGAAGGGGATATAAGCCCTAAGCCGGGAATGTCACAGTATATACCCTTTCTGAGACCTGAATTACACTTATATTACGGATTACCCCTGACTTAATGTTATTTTCCAGTGGAGGTATTTGTTGACAACACATATATTGAAAAACCCAACCTGATATGTTCGGCATACGTGAAGGATTTTCTAATTTGCTGTGAACATAATTTTATCGTGTATGTAATAATTTATGATAACACTTTTAACATTAAATTTAAGTATTAAAAGTGTAAAATGCGTGATTTTGTATCAAAAATGTATTATTGACTGAAGCACGTCATTATTTCCCCTCTGTGAGCCTCTGACAGTCTGATAGCTTTTGACTACGTCACATAGTAACCGGTGTTATGATGACGTTTTTGAGGTTCCAATTGGGGATAAAAACGTCGTATATACCCCGGCAGTTTCCTGAATATATACTGACATCTCTGTGTTGTTATCCAATCACAAACCTCGACACATTTGTAATCCGTAATATATATATATACAACTCGTCTAAACATCAACCCAACAATGTTAGATCTGTAAATTTGCTTTCGCAAATTTTTGGTTCTTCCCTCGCCGGGATTCGAACCCATGCTTCTGTGATATCGTGACACCAAATCGCCTGCACTGCAGCCGTCCCGCTAGACCACACGACCACCTGGGCTCTCAGAAAAAAGAGCTTTCGCTGGCCGTGTGTTACCTTTCCACGTCAGTTTTAATCTAGCGGCGTACTGCAGTACATGATATATATAAGGCATGAAGATGTTATTGTTACAGATCAGCTAAATTATCTATAGTAAAGGATCCTACAAATTAATGTAATATACAGTCACAGAAAATAATTATATTTATAAGTACGTCTGAGTCAGTGACAACTCTACAACAGATGTATCCATCGGATCGCCATCAATGATGGTGATACATGGCTGAGTACATAATGTATATACAACTCGTCTAAACATCAACCCAACAATGTTAGATCTGTAAATTTGCTTTCGCAAATTTTTGGTTCTTCCCTCGCCGGGATTCGAACCCATGCTTCTGTGATATCGTGACACCAAATCGCCTGCACTGCAGCCGTCCCGCTAGACCACACGACCACCTGGGCTCTCAAAAAAAGAGCTTTCGCTGGCCGTGTGTTACCTTTCCACGTCAGTTTTAATCTAGCGGCGTACTGCAGTACATGATATATATAAGGCATGAAGATGTTATTGTTACAGATCAGCTAAATTATCTATAGTAAAGGATCCTACAAATTAATGTAATATACAGTCACAGAAAATAATTATATTTATAAGTACGTCTGAGTCAGTGACAACTCTACAACAGATGTATCCATATATATATATATATATATATATATATAAGTCAAATACATTAGATTTGAAAAGTACATGTAACATATTTTTTATGAGAAAAAGTGTGCTTACAATTGATAACTATCTGATTCCTTTCACGGATTTGGCTATACTTTTTGGACCTTTTGGATTATAGCTCTTCACCTTTTATATAAGCTTTGGATTTCAAATATTTTGGCCACGACCATCACTGAAGAGCCATGTATTGTCGAAATGCGCATCTGGTGCAAGAAAATTGGTACCGTTAATGTTTTTGACATATGTATTACAAATTATCATTAAGGCTTAGTCTGGGGTCCTTCGGCTAATCTTGTCAACTAGATATCGGGCCGGGATACTGCAGGCTACATTAAGGATGTGTTACCTACAAACGTAACGCGCAAATAATTACATTAGATGTATGTTTCATTATAATACGTTATTATGATTGGATAACTGCACATCACGTGTTATTCCTTAAGCGCTTGCATTACTCAATAAAACTTATCATTCATGATAACACGAGGTCCCACAATAAAGTGCACAGGTGAAATAAATTTAAAAATGAGAAATTTCGTGTTTTCATGATCCTAGCTAAAAAAATGTAATTATAAGTATTGAATGCTTCTTTTGTAACTTCACAGGGTTGTAAAAGCGTTGACCGTGCACACATTAGAATGAAGCGCGGAATACAAAATGTACTTCGGTCAACGCTTTTACACCCCAATGAAGTTACAAAAAGAAGCATTCAATTCTTAATTAATGTAACCAAAAGATGCGCGCAACGTATTTTTTTTTTAAATCCGTGACAAATGCGCGCTAATTTAATTTTAGCTAACACTTATAGCAGCAGTATACCATGTATACGTGAGACTTAGAGTGGATTTCCGGCTTTCTTACCAAATTTCTGTGAACGATGTCACATCGCTCATCTGTTCATATATAATTTAATAGATATAGGAAGATGTGGTGTGAGAGCCAATGAGACAACTCTCCATCCAAATAACAATTTTAAAAAAGTAAACCATTATAGGTCAATGTACGGCCTTCAACACGGAGCCTTGGCTCACACCGAACAACAAGCTATAAAGGGCTCCAAAATTATTAGTGTAAAACCATTCAAACGGGAAAACCAACGGTCTAATCTATATAAAATAATAAAAAAAAAAAAAAAAAAAAAACGAGAAACGAGAAACACGTATAAATTACATAAACAAACGACAACTACTGTACATCAGATTAATAGTTTGTTCACTGTCTTCATCAGATGAATGTACGAATAAAGCGATGATAAAACCTTTTTAAAGAAAATAGCAGCAATGAAAGAAAGGAGGGCAGTTCACAAAGTTGAGTAATTTGTGACATTGTTTGGAGTTATGACAATCAGGATTATATCCCTTTTACTTTCGTCGGAATCAATCCTTTAAGTGGAAAAATATGTGTAGATGATTGATTCCATGTTATAAAGTAAGAAAGACACGAAGCTTTTTTTTTTTTAACAAACTTATAGATAATTTTGGTAGGGGTATGCAATTTTTGCCTCAAAAACGTATCCATTATATAAGTATATAAATTGTATAAATATAAGAAAAAGTGACCGATGCTTAAATGAGCACTAAATCTATACCGTCACTCATTATTTTTGAATATACAGCAAACGGCCGTAACTATGACTTGACAACCGGGGTTCATTTCGGTACTAATTAGAATGGTGAAGTTTCAAAATGAATTGATTTTATTCGATATGATAATTTACCATTAATTATTAAAGATTTTAAATATCATATTTATATATAATATGAAGATCATACCCCAAATAGATATACAGTTATCAAACGTAAATGCATTTTAAGCATCTACATAGGCAACAGTAGCGCCTTCAACAATGAGAAAACCCATACCGTATGGTATGCTTTAAAAAAAACAATTCATTGGTTAAAACATACGGTCTAATTTATAACAAAACAATTGACGAAAACAAACATTATAGACGTGAACCTGTCCAACGAATCACCGTATTACCAAAGGTTATCAAATATGAAACGCGAAACCTAACATTGTCACATAATATTTAAACATAAAGTTATGTAAGAAATTCTAAAACATGATTGTGTAAGCTATAAGGTATAAAAGGCATTTAAATGAATGAGATTACATATTTTAGAATTAAATTTCAAATGTGCCAATCATTTTTCATTCATAAAAACCCATATCCAATTTATGTGCTATTTTAAATCATGCATTGTGTACAATGGTGTATGAACTAATTTCTGTGTCATTTTGGTCTCTTGTGGAGAGTTGTCTCATTGGCAATTATACCACATCTTCGTTTTTTTTTTTTATTATACATGTACAAAATGAGTTGGGCCTTAGGCTATGTTCCTTATAAGAAAACAGTATCAACAACTAAATTCTAAAGAGTTCACATCATTTAAAAGTTGCTGATGGGCAAAAAGAATGTTGACTAATTCCATATACAACTATAACAGTATACATATATAATAGAAGAATATAATAAAAGATAATGTTTTTGCGATGACTTCAATTTAGATGTTGATGGCGACGATAATGAAGATTCGTGCCAGCATAGAGACCAATTTCACTTCATAAGGTTCAAGAAATCTGTTTGACACTCTAATAAAATCTTCCTTATTTTGAAGAATTTTAAACATGTTGAGATGTACTATGTTACACTATTGTTTCAGGTAAGGGTGAAGGTTGGTACATATTAAAAAACGTGTAAACCCGCTGCATTTGTTTGCATCTGTCCTAAGCCAGGAACCTGATGCTCAGTGGTTGTCGATATTTAATGTTATTCATAAATGTTTCTCGTTTCTCTTTTTTTTATATAGATTAGACCGTTGGTGCTTCCGTCTGAATGATTTTACTCTAGTATTTTTTTTGGGGGGCCTTTTATAGCTTTCTGTTCGGTGTGATCCAAGGCTACATGTTGATCACCGTTATTTGACCTACATTGGTTTACTTTTACAAATTGTGACTTTGATGGAGAGTTGTCTCACTGGCACTCATACCACATCTTCTTATATATAACAAGAATGTGTCCCCAGTACACAAATGCCCCACTCGCACTATCATTTTCTATGTTCAGTGGACCGTGAAATTGGGATAAAAACTCTAATTTGGTATTAAAATTAGAAAGATCATATCATAAGGAACATGTGTACTAAGTTTCAAGTTGATTGGACTTCATCAAAAAGTACCTTGACCAAAAACTTTAACCTGAAGTGGGACAGACGGACGCACAAACGAACTAACAAACGGATGGACGGACGAACGAACGAATGGACGGACGGACGAACGGACGCATAGATCAGAAAACATAATGCCCCTCTACCACTGTAGGTGGGGCATAAAAATGAAGATGTGGTATGATTGCCAATGAAACAACTGTCCACAAGAGACCAAAGTGACCGGGCACAGAAATTAACAACTATAGGTCACCGTACGGCCTTCAACCGTTAATGAGCAAAGCCAATACCGCATAATCAGCTATAAAAGGCCCCGAAATGAAAACGTAAAACAATTCAAACAAGAAAATTAAAGGCCTTATTTATATAAAAAAAAAAAATGAACGAAACACAAATATGTAACACATAAATTATTATTGAAAGACATCGTTTTCGGTATCAATTGAGAGTATTGAAAAAGTTTTTTTTCTACGGACATATATACTTGTATTCATTCTCAATTTTATTTTAGAACATTCGAGACAAAAAACAGTAGAGCATTGAGTTATATCATTGTTTGTCCCACACTTACAGGGATGATCCAGTAAAATGTACGTAAGAATATTAAGAACGACGGTAGAGCCGAAATTGCAGTCGAAAATAGTATTTATTTTCCTCGGACTGCATAGATTATATATTGCAACTATCTGTGCACATGTTGAACAATGACTACTTTTTCTATTCTTTCATAACAGTTACTATAGAGAATGTTTAGAGCATTAACACAAAATTATACATGTTTCTTGTAAACACAAACCCGTTACGATATTTTGAAGCAGTTGTAAGGGTTCCATTCTCGACTTTAGTAGTGATAAAAAGATTCAGTTTTTTTTAAGACTGCATGATATAGTTGTATATGTTTGCTTTTAGTGATCAATTTATAATTTGTGCATTATTTTCTTTAGCGTTTTATGTTCTGCTTTAAAGGGACACTAGCTGTCACTTGAATTCATGTTCACCAATTTGACTCATATACTCATATTTGATTTATTATAATGTAAAACATTTATCCTAATTATAAAAAGTCGAAAATTAACAATTTACGGGGCATGGGCTCGACAATATAAATGTCTTCGTTTTATGTGTATTCTAGTCTAGACGCCAACTTATTAACTATCGAGTTGACCTACGAAGTCCTCCGATTGTTATATAAGCGATATAAACATAAGTATAGATATAAATAGATAAGGGAACTCGTGCAATTGGATTTTTCTAGGTCTGTTTAATTTAATAGTATAGATTTAAAATATAATTATGTTTATCATTGTTTTTACCTGTATAAGAATGATATTTTGTGGATCGAATCAATTAATTAAACGATTTACCTACAAGTCATTCACTTTCAATGTTGACATAACCCAACACGCACAGTTCATGCGTTATCCATCTCTAGCTATAACGGGTTAAATTAAAGTTCACATGGATGAGGGTTTGGATGGGGTTAAATGATTAAAGAATAATGCCCTTAAAAAAAGAAGATTAGAGAACAAAAGGCAAAAAAATGAAGATTAGAGAAAAAAGGGGTTAATTTTTTGAAGATTATAGAAAAAAGGGGTTAATTTTATAAAGATTAAAGAAAAAAGGGTGAAAATTAAATGTTTACAGAATAACAGACCCCCCCCCCCCCAATCTATACCCTCATGAATACGGGTTCAATGAGGTCGAACCATTCACTTACAAGCGAATAAGTCATCATCAATTTTTCTTAACTTATTTTGACAAAATTGAACCAAACTAGCAGCTAAAAAGCGAATTATTATTTCAATATATCACTTTAATTAATGATTGAACAAAAACAATCATATTTGAGATTTTATATAAATCTCGTAGTTAGTTTCCCTTTTATGCTTTTATCCAAGGATTTGTATAGTAGTATACACATCTTTGTTTTATCTAAGTGCCAGTGATCTTTGCATTCATACCGAATATGAGTTATGAGCAATTATGGTGTTAATATGATATTTTTATTAGTTTGGTTTGAATAGAAAATCCCTGGTTTGGCTACGAATGCCTTGCTTTTAGATTGTTTTTTATTTTTATTTATTTTAATGTAATTGTTTTTTCTAAGTCTTTTGACTTTAAATATTGTTTATAGTCTTTCAACGTAATTACGGGAATAATTTGATAATCACATAAAATCTAACCTTTATTCTTTTGGTGTCAACTTAATCCTTCTTTTATCTAAAAAAGTTTTCGAGACACCTCGGGATTTTCTCTTGAAAACGATGAAAGGGTCTTTTAGTAAAAAATCCTGTAAAAATGACGTAAACAGAAACATTTCATTCATGAATTGTTCATTCTGAAAGTAAAAGCGAAAGCAGCAATTATGTCTACCCAACATTGATATTTTATTTTACCTTATTTTAATATCACGTATTAATTCAGGTAAGCCTAACTGGCAGAAATGATATTGTGATGATTGTCAAATTATTTTTTTACGTGACTGTGACTGTCAGGGACACCTGTTTACATGATAAGGAAGTGGTTTGAAAATCAATTTCCCTCTGGCTCTGCTTGAAACCAAACCACTATATCACTAACCAGACTTTTACTTTGTAATTTTACAATTGTCAGTGAGACAGTATTCTAACATGTTGATAATTCAGGTGAAATTGGTCTTGGATGCGATACGTTGCAGTCTGGTGTATCCATGGTATCCGTTGGTATCAGCTTCGTTCGCGCCCAATACATGTTAGCACCTCGCACGTTCACACTCTACACGTTCGCGCCCAATTTTAATTCAAATTCCAGTTGAATAATTGGAAAATCCTGATTGTTGTTATAAATTGTTTAACAGCTTGGCGCCTTTGATCTGAAACAATAAAATATAGCAATACACTATTATAACCAATACATGATAAAATTTATTCAACACACAAAAAAAAAAAACGTAGTCAGAATCTCACTTTATTTTGAAACAAGTTAATGAAACAAAGTTATAGCAACACACTAACCAAAACATGATTAAGAGTTATTCAACGCAAAATAAAACGTTGACAGAATCCCACTTAATCTAGAAAGAATTTGTTTTTAACAATACACTATCCAAAGCATGATTAAAATTTATTCAACACAAAAAAAATGCTGTCTCACTTTATTTTGAGACAATGACAACAAATATAAGAATACACTTGCCAAAACTTGATTACAAAGCTATAGTTATTAAACACAAAACCAATTAAAATTGGGCGCAAACATGTAGGGTGCGAAAGTAAAAGGGGGTGAACATGAGTGGGTGCGAACGTGAATGGGCGCAAACGGACCCAGATTCGTATCCGTGCACCTAAGACTTATGCCTTCACTTCATTCAACTGATTAAACCAATAATTGGATAATATTGTGTGAACACATTCATAACATACTTTTATTTCTTAAAATCTTCTGTTTGTATGGTTTCACCCTCAAAATTTTGCGAAATGTGTGTCCAGAATTAGGAAAACCCCTGTTCTGAGAGTTCCTCCAATGTCCGGTGTTTTTTCGCACATGCCTTCCAAAAATAGCTTATTTTGAATAAAGGGAAGATTTTCTACTCCGAAATATAGCTGAATTTGAACCAAGCACACTGCCAAGGATTCAGAGCAAAAATTATTTCAATCTGATACAAATTTGACTTAATCATTGTTAATTAAAACAAATTTTATGTCATTATGTAATTTTTAATGGAATATGACCAAATATTGTAACGGGATTGCATTTATTATTTTACTCTTGAACTTATCAATTTTTTTTCCTCCCATTGGAAGGCTAAAACAACATGAACAATAACAAGGACGATTCTATTTATGTTACTTTGTTGATATGAAGAAATCAGCTAATGAGCGGTATCACCAGCCGCGCGGACACCGGGGACTCCACTGTAACCTTATTGACAGTTTACAAAAACATGATGTGTCTAATCTACTCTGCAAACTAGGTTATAATTCAGTCTCAAAATCCTTATCCCTATATACATGTATATGTACCTTATTGCTAAATGTTTGCCATTACTGGACAAAAGGGTAGTTCAAAACTTTTACACTCTTACTACTTCTACACTGTAGATAATTCACATATACTCGCACATTTGTTGTAATTTCACATCCAACATGTACATAAAACAGTATAATAGTACTAACTTGGGAGGCCTGTACTATAGAAGAAGAAGAAGAAGAGTCTACTCTCGTATTCGGAAGAAGAAGAAATCGTTCCCTTAAAATTTTGACGTCATAATAAAAAATATATCCGACGCCACAATCATTTTGACAATTGAAAAGTGACTGTTGTATGACGTCAATAGTTCAAGCGGGACAGATTTCCAAATAGCGATAGGGATATTTGTCCGTCATTATTGGCTTTCACTCTTGCAGACTTTCCCGTAAAATATTGACGTCAATACTGACAAAACATTAAAAAAAATGTTTCTTACAGCAATGCATTTGATGTAATAAGAGAAATGTCTGATGCAACAATGCAGAGATGATTGTTGAATATTGTCAAGTGCAAAAACAGCAAAAATTTTAATGCATAATTATTACGTCATGTTAATAATGGTCATAATGGTGGAAAATTGAACTCTTAAGTTTAATTTCAGTATATCATATTGAAAATTATCAATGTTTTACATAATTTTTAAAAGTTTATCATGTATTTCATTTAGTTATATGTACCTATTAAACCCATGAAATATTTTGTCGTATATATATGCATTTTGTAATAATGATCTTATCCATATTTTTAGGATGAGTGGAAAACGTGTCAACAACACGGCAACAGCCAGGCTAAAGCAAGATTTCATGCGTATTATGCGTGACCCAGTACCATATGTCAAAGCTGCTCCACTACCATCTAATATATTGGAATGGTAATATTGATTATATATCGCACATAAACATGATAAAACCCCATTGAAAGTAAATAATTAGTTGTAACAGATCAGTATGTATCATACTAGTTCCTAAATGTCTGGACTTAAATGGCAGATTTTTAACTATCTCAATTTCAATTGACTTAATCAAAGATTTGTCCATCAGTTATAAAGCCAGTTAGGACTCAGTGTTCCTCATAGTAAATTCAAATGCATGTAGCACAATGGGATTTGGAAAATTGCTGTCTCCTAAAATAATAGCATCAAATTTACAATGAATTCTTTTATAAAATCGATTCAGATAGCACCAAGGTAAAAATATAGAAATTGTTTAAAAGCCCGAGGGAGAACAACAGTACCTTTCCAAGATAACTGTTGACTTTGTGCCTTATAGACCAATCTTAGCTAGATAATCTTGATCTTTAATTATCAACAAATAAACTGGTAATGGTATTTTTAAATGCAGTGTACATGTAGTTCATAATTAGTAATTCATATATTGCAATAAACCTCAACTGTGATAATCATTCATAGATAATCACAGTCCATATATATAATATAGATCAACAAATTAGTTAACAACGGGACTTGATTTCAAGACAAATCAGAAATGAAATTGCTAACTTGTAAACTAGAGCAACCTCCTTGAAAAACTACTCAAAACAGATACATACATGTATAGAATTTTGTGAATTTTAATTACTAACACATTTAACATGAGTACTACCCATGAAACAGCAACAGATCCTTGTCAAATCATTGTATGAAAATGTCCTTTTCTGTAAGGTGTTTAGGGCATTTAGTTAATCTAATAATATGGGGCTGCCAAACTCACTTTTGAAGTATACAAATTTTTAAGTAACCAACCTTGTCTTTATTTTTGTAGGCACTACATAGTTACTGGACCAGAAAAATCTCCATATGAAGGTAAAGTCAAATACTAATACACTACTGGTACTGTATTGTCTTGTTGGTCTCCTGGTAACCTGCTACTGATACTGTATTGTCTTCCTGGTTACCTACATGTACATGCGTACATGTACTTTCATTGAGAGCAGAAGGTTTTGGGGTCAATCCCCATCCAGGTCAAATCCAAAATGGTATTAGCTGCTTCTCAGCAAAGCATGCATCATTTATGAGATAGAACAAACACCGGTCATCTTGGCTTCAGAATAATGTGTCTTGGTGTGTAGGGAATGTAGGGCGACATGTATTCTTTCAGACTTAAAAATCCAAAACATTCTATTGGTCTAGACAATCTTGTACAAAACAGGGCTCATATTACACAGTACCATCAAATTAATATGTTCCTTCTGAATATTGAGTTAATTTGCTACTATACTTTAAATAAACAAAGACCCATTCAACCTACTGATACATTTGTACTTTATTACCACAGCATATAGAAATATCTGATCTATATATTATAAGTTTAGATACATACTAGCACATTGAGAGAACACAATCAAAGTCATTGAAAATCATGTAATACATTAGGAAAGGCTGCTAATATAGAGTAGATTAGATTAGTATTTAATCAGTAGCAAAAAAATATGACTGGATGATGGATTTTCTATATAGTTCAGTGAATCCTACTAACTGAGTTTCAATTACAAGAAATTTTAGTTTATAGGCCATATAACTTCAAGGTTAATAGGCCATATTGAAAAGGGGGCAGATTTTCAAAATGGAGGTAAAAATGGTCTGAAAAATAAGGGGAAACATCATTAAAACAGAACATGCATTGGATTTCCTGTACTTTCATACTATTTTCACCTCTTTAAAAATAATCTGTCCCCTAATCAATATGGCAGAACTAATCATAATCATGCAGTGGCCTATTAGAGTTTTAAATAGGTTAATTCATGACATTATTTTATTTTGTAGGTGGGATCTATCATGGGAAGTTGATATTTCCAAGAGAATTTCCTTTCAAGCCACCAAGTATTTATATGATTACTCCAAATGGAAGGTTTAAATGTAATACAAGGTAAGATTTTAACACAGACATAATATATATTAATCAATTATTACAAGCTGAAGAAATGACAAATGTAAAACAATTCAAATGAGAAAACCAAGGGCCCAATTTATGTACCATTGTACAAAACAATGTAAGAAAAAAACACAACATCAAACGACAACCACTGAATTACAGGCTACTGACTTGGTTCAGGCACGTACATATAGAATGACGTGGGGTTAAACATGTTAGTAGGTGCCCAACCCTCCGTAATATTTGGACAGTGGTGCAACAAAACAATACAATAACTGTACAGAACAAGAATGTGTCCATAGTACACGGATGCCCCACTCGCATTATCATTTTCTATGTTCGGTAGACCGTGAAATAGGGGTCAAAACTCTAATTTGGCAATTAAATTAGAAAGATCATATCATAGGGAACATGTGTACTAAGTTTGAAGTTGATTGGACTTCAACTTCATCAAAAACTACCTTGACCAAAAACTTTAACCTGAACGAACAGACGGAAGGACGGACGGACGCACAGACTAGAAAACATAATGCCCCTCTACTATCGTAGGTGGGGCATAAAAACAAATAAGTTATATGATCAACAGCAACATACAACAACCACCCAATGACTACAACAAGACTAATTCAATTATAAGTTACAGCACCCATACTATTACAGACTGAATACTAGTGATTGAAATTTCCAACTGGTTCTCTTTTGAAAAAGCAGTAGATATATAATATATATACAATACCAATGCAAAAAGTGAAAAAAGTAGTAATAGCAAAAAGACAAACAACAGTTTACCCAACACTACATAGAAACCTTTTTACCCTACGATAAACTTGTGCAAGTTGCATAGAAAAACATCATGATATTTAACATTTAAAGAGACTTAAAGACACAATGTTATGATTTATTTCAGGTTATGTCTTTCAATAAGTGATTTTCATCCAGACACATGGAACCCAGCATGGTCTGTATCTACTATACTGACAGGATTGTTAAGTTTTATGGTAGGTACTTAATTATATATAATCCAATATTGATAGGCATATTTAAAATATAAATAATTGAATCATTATACCATATGTATACAATTTTAAATAAATTGAGAATGGAAATTGGGAATATGTCAAAGAGAAGCTATCCTGACTAAAGAGTAGACAACAGCCGAAGGCTACCAATGGATCTTCAATGCAGCAAGAAAATCCTGCACCCTTGATGGTCCTCAGCTGGCCACTAAATAAAAATGTGTACTAGTTCATTGAAAATGAACTTCACACTAAACTCCAAAACATATAAATGAACCTTAATTAAAAAACATACAAGACTAACAAAAGCCAGTGGCCCCTGACTTGGGTCAGGTGTAAAAATGTTGCTAGGTTAAACTTATACTTATACATATTCAGTAGATCATAAAAGTACTGTTTCACATCATGGATTCGTCCAAAAAGAAATGATTAATTTTGGATTCCTAAGAATCTGAATTAAAGGGTTATGGGTACTTCATTTTTTAAACAAAACAAAATGAAAATAACATCAGGGTTGCTTTCAATATCGTAGTGGCTACATAGATTTTTGACTACTGAACGTGTATCTAGCCTAGCTGCTATCTAGATCTATTTAGCAGCTAGGCTAGCTACACGTTCAGTAGTCAAAAATCTACTTAGATCTTTGTAGCTGCTACAATATTGAACGCAACCCTGGTCATTAGTCAAAACCCTCTTATCATTTTGATGTACGCTTGTCATATTAACTCCCAGTATGTTTTTAAGCAACACAATTTTTGAAAAAAATGTTAGCTGGGTCTTACCTACAATGCATTACTTTTAGTTTCTGAAACACTGAAACGATGGACTGATGTTTTCTATAGCTATTAAAGGAACAAAAAATGAATTATAGATTTTTTGGCCTTTGTATAAAATTAAGATAGTATTGAGATGAGGAATATTTATTGCTATTCCATAAAATGAATCCTGGAATGGAGGAAGGACTAACAGAATCTCCCCACAATGCACAAACATTCTTTGAATGATTTTGAATACATCAAATAGATGCATACATTAATAACCAATAGCCCATATATATATTTACTATTAGGTGCATACTGTGATGCAAAAACTTGAATTAAGAATTAAGGATTTTTGGAATTTAGATAAGAGCCAGATAATTTGCTGAAATTTCATGCTCATGGAAAATATTAAAAAGAAACAAATCTTTCATAAGGAGTCCAAAGTTCACAAGGTCAAAGATATGATTGTGCATTATTTGAAATTAAATTAATGATGTATTTGTCTTACAGTTAGAAAAGAGTGCCACATTAGGAAGCATAGAGACGTCTGATTATACTGTAAGTACATTGACATATAAGTACATTGACATATAAGACTTATAAGAAATATTTTAGCAACTTTTTTTCTTTCATTTATAAGTGTACAATTTTCAACAAAGTGTTTGGGGAGATAACTCTTACAAAACAGGTTCAGTCTAAAAAGCGCAATAAATGTTCGATATCAAACGCCAAAAATCTAAGCAATATCTTGCGAAACCACATAACACGTTTTGAAATTTGGCTGAAGAAGAAAACAAATAATCAGAACAAATACAATAGGTCTTTCCATAGAATAGTCAATATAATGACATTTTATGCAACTGTCATACTTGTGAGAGGTTTAGCTAATTATATAACCAGGTTTAATCCACCTTTTTCTGCATAAGAAAATGTCTGTACCAAGTCAGGAATATGAGAGTTGTGATCCATTCGTACAAGATATGTTTCAGCTTTTGATTTTGCCATTTGATTAGGGACACTTGTTTAGAATTTTCCTCCGAGTTCGGTATTTTTGTTATTTTACTTTTTATACGACCGCAAAAATTTTAATTTTTTGGTCGTATATTGCTATCACGTTGGCGTCGTCGTCCGAATACTTTTAGTTTTCGCACTCTAACTTTAGTAAAAGTGAATAGAAATCAATGAAATTTTAACACAAGGTTTATGACCACAAAAGGAAGGTTGGGATTGATTTTGGGAGTTTTGGTCCCAACATTTTAGGAATTAGGGGCCAAAAAGGGCCCAAATAAGCATTTTCTTGGTTTTCGCACTATAACTTTAGTTTAAGTGAATAGAAATCTATGAAATTTTGACACAAGGTTTATGACCACAAAAGGAAGGTTGGGATTGATGTTGGGAGTTTTGGTTCCAACAGTTTAGAAATAAGGGCCAAAAAAGGGCCCAAATAAGCATTATTCTTGGTTTTCGCACAATAACTTTAGTATAAGTAAATAGAAATCTATGAAATTTAAACACAAGGTTTATGACCATAAAAGGAAGGTTGGGTTTGATTTTGGGAGTTTTGTTCCTAACAGTTTAGGAATAAGGGGCCCAAAGGGTCCAAAATTGAACTTTATGTGATTTCATCAAAAATTGAATAATTGGGGTTCTTGATATGCCGAATCTAACTATGTATGTAGATTCTTAATTTTTGGTCCCGTTTTCAAATTGGTCTACATTAAGGTCCAAAGGGTCCAAAATTAAACTTAGTTTGATTTTAACAAAAATTGAATCCTTGGGGTTCTTTGATATGCTGAATTTAAAAATGTACTTAGATTTTTAATTATTGGCCTAGTTTTCAAGTTGGTCCAAATGGGGGTCCAAAATTAAACTTTGTTTGATTTCATCAAAAATTGAATAAATGGGTTCTTTGATATGCCAAATCTAACTGTGTATGTAGATTCTTAATTTTTGGTCCAGTTTTCAAATGGCTTTACATTAAGGTCCAAAGGGTCCAAAATTAAAGTAAGTTTGATTTTAACAAAAATTAAATTCTTGGGCTTATTTGATATGCTTTATCTAAATATGTACTTTGATTTTTGATTATGGGCCCAGTTTTCAAGTTGGTCCAAATCAGGATTCCATATCAAGTATTGTGCCATAGCAAGAAATTTTCAATTGCACAGTATTGCACAATAGCAAGAAATATCTAATTGCACAATATTGTGCAATAGCAATTAATTTTCAATTGGAGTTATCTTTCTTTGTATAGAATAGTAGTTGATAATATATGTTGGAAATTTGCCAGACATGACTATGATGTCATTTTCTATTTTTATTTGCCAATAACTTTATGTAAATAACTTCATTGGAAATTTGCCAATATAAAATGTTGCTGATGAAGCTTTTTTTCCTTATCTTATCTAAAATGTTTTTAGATAATGTATGTTGGACATTTGCCAGACATGACTATGATGTCATTTTCTATTTTTATTTGCCAATAACTTTATGTAAATAACTTCATTGGAAATTTGCCAATATAAAATGTTGCTGATGAAGTTTTTTTTATTGTTTTATACAATAAACAATGTATATTCACTTTTACTACCAACCAATCTTTACCATTCAGTGATAACAAGCACTTTATTTTACATTTTAATATTTTATGATGTATTTAAAAGAGTAGTTATTGTTGCAAACTCCATTAGAAATTTGAATTGATATCAGTTTTGGAAAAAGGGAAACGGGGATGTGAAAAAAAGGGGGGGGGGTTAAATTTTTCTCATTTCAGATTTCATAAATAAAAAGAAAATTTCTTCAAACATTTTTTTGAGAGGATTAATATTCAACAGCATAGTGAATTGCTCAAAGGCAAAAAAAAAACTTTTAAGTTCATTAGACCACATTCGTTCTGTGTCAGAAACCTATGCTGTGTCATGATCAACTATTTAATTTTAGATTTAAAAAGTTTGAAGAAGAAATCTTTAATTGATTTGTAAAATCTTGACATTTGTTTTGTGTAAAAAAAAACACCATGTAATGTCAAAAATTTGATCACAATCCAAATTCAGAGCTGTATCACGCTTGAATGTTTTGTCCATACTTGCCCCAACTGTTCAGGGTTCGACATCTGCGGTCGTATAAAGCTGCGCCCTGCGGAGCACCTGGTTGTATATTCAATTTATTCATGTTATATGTCCTGTTTATTTTAGAAAAGACAATTGGCTGCACAGAGTGGACAGTTTAATTTAAAAGATAAAACATTTTGTGAATTATTTCCAGAAGAGGCTGAGGTAAGGATAAGATATAGAGTGTAACGATCCTTTACCAAACATTTTATATAATTGAACCTTTTATTTTGAAAACCAAAATTGAATTAATTAGACACAAAATATAACAAATGTAAGATCTTTTATATGATAAGTTAAAATTCAACATGCCTGTGGTGTATTCAAAACTCAATGAAATTTTATGAAATTACATAGCTAGCATGTAACTATTATAATTTAAAAACTCAAAAGCAATCAATTATTCTAAAACAATATCGTTTGTAATGTTCATTTTGATTGGATGATGTCACCAATTTTCTTGGCATAAATTCACAATTGATGCTATGAAAAAATATGTGCAAGGGCAGATGACATATGACAGATTTTAAATATATATGATTAAAAGTTGTTTACTGTCAGTTTCATTAGAATGGAGATAATAATATTGAATTTTAAGCTCCAAATGCATCAATTGGTGATTTGATGGTTGCCTATACCTGTTTACTGGCTCTGCCAACGTGTCGCCAGTAAACTTAATTTGGGACCATCAAATCGCCATCAATGCTTCAAATACAATACAGTCATCCCCTAATTGTTGTTTACCATAGAATGTCAACAAATAATACATTTCTGTCGATTACTTAAATGAATCGGAATTAGAATTTTTGGTGTGCATTTATTATGCCATTTTGGAAAACTGGACAAAAATGAGATATTTGATAATTAAGATTTCAGGAAATGCTTGATTCAAGTTATGCTCTAAAAGCTATAATGCAAGTTTTTATTATAATGTGGATTGGGTTTGAAGAATAGAGGAAAAATATGGACTACAGAAAAATTTGCAAAAAAAAATTTAAAAAAATTGGTGCTATATTATTAAGAAGACTATGATGGTCATCAAAAATAAAAAAATACAGAAAAAATGAGTTAGAAAAGATACCCCACATCCAGACCCCCTATTTATGATCAATGTTACATTTCAGAAAATAAGAGAAGAACAAGCTAGAAGAGAAAGAGAGTTAGCAGAATCAACAAGGAATGGCAACACACAATCTCAGTTATTGAACGGACAGAATACCAACGGAAATAATCAAGGAATTATCGGCAGTGCATTGGCTAATATATTTGTTGTGATTGGACTTGCTGCTTTCGCTTATACTGTCAAATATGTTTTACGGAACATTGTGGAATAGGTTACAGAACATAGATATTTTATCATATTAATATATAGGTGTATTAAATTCTTGATTCTGTTTCCGTATATCATGATATAATTTCTTGCCATTTTATGTGGCAAAGATGAAGAAAATTGATATTTTTCAAAATATTTTATATAAGATTTTGCAACTTTCACTTTGATGTATTAAATAAAATTGCTTTAAAATCAAAACTATTTATAGTAACTAGGATAGGTATTCATGGGCTTGGTAAAAGAACTAGATTTAGGAGAATAAAAGATTATGAATGAATTAGATAATAATTAAAAGGAAACAATTAACGATTAAGACATAAAAAATAGGAATAAGTCCTCTATAGTGACTTGCTTTCTTAATCTGCTTCTCAGTTGTGGAGATTTGATTTGTTGTAATATGCAAAAAAAAAAAAAACTAAGGAAAACAATTAAAAAAGTAAAAGAGCATAGTTTGAAGAAAAAATATTTTTGAATTTGAAATAAGGATTGGATATAAATATTTTTTTATTTGAACCAAATTAGATGCAGTGTTTATGTTTTACATGTGTAATCATGACTCAGATGTGTTGTCAAAAGTTGATTTCTAAAATATTTTATATTAAATATTTTGTCAATGATCTATCAAATTTGAAAAAAAGTACTTTTGAACAAATGATCACCATGATAACTGTTCTTTAATTTTTTTAATTTTTTTTTAAAATACAAAGGTATTATTAATAGATCATGTTATTTATATTAATTTTCGTATATTGAAAAAAAAATAATGATGAACTTTTAAAATTGAAGTAATTTGAACTTATTTACTTTTTATATTTTGGTTATGTTTCTGTTGTAAAAATTATCTTCAAAAGACAGTCACAAGTTATAAATGCAATAATGAAACGAGAAAAAAAACACAAAAAACAACTTTATTTTTTTAACTTTTTTTCATATGTACAGATATATGGCGAAATATATATCGAATGGAATGTAATCAATTTTATCATATGTTTAGTAGTAAATACAGTAGTTTTGCATATGTGATAAATAGCCTGCTGTTTAATCCATATCGCTCAACTTTGATGCACACCCTTTATCGCATACCCTTTATCACACCCCTACTTTTTTTTTTTTTTTTTAACATGAAGTCAGTTTTTATTTATGTAAGCTTAAGAAAATTTTTCCTCAAAATAGGTCCAATAGAACGATCATTCGGGAGTGACGTAATTTATTGAATGTCGTCATTGTTTGGTATGTGATGTCACGAAGGTCAAGTTTTCATATTTTTTGGCACACTAAGTTCAACTATAAAAAATACAAAACACACAAAAAAATACAATAATAAACAAAATATTTTTAAAACAACAGCACGCAAATTGTAAGGTAACCCAGGTGCGTTGGATAAGTAATTGAGAAGTTCAATTTAGGCTTTTGAAGCAAGACAAAAGTAGAACTGAAGGTAACCCAGTGCTATGGATCAGAAAACAGTTCATATAATATAATACTCTCCTGTTGAAATATATGATAAAGCGTATAAAACATGGCAAAATCCGTATCACATGCTGTATCACCCTTGACCAATATCATCCCTTGGGCCTAAAGGCCCTTGAGCTGATATTCATGTCTCAGGATGATATGACATATGATACGGATTTTGCCATGTATTATTCTCTATATATAGCTTAAATTTGTTAGAAAAATTTCAGTTAATCAATTATGTTAATTTTTGTTTGATTGGTCCGTTTGAATATTCATTTTCATAACAACATTATCTGTTTGAATTTTTATTTTCGTAGCAACATTATAAATTCTTTGTTTTGTTTTAAGTTTTATGTTTTTGTGTTATTGTAAATATGTTTTAATATATATATATATATATATTTAGGGAATCATTGTGATTAAAATTGCTGTTATCTATAATACATAAGATTCCATAATGTTTTAATAGAATCCTCCCTTCTACTTTTTGGTGAAAACCTGTGCAAATTGATAGAAAATAGTCAGAAATAAAAAAAAAACTCTCACCCTGCAAAAGTTCAGACTTAGATTTGAGAATCAAAGAAATTTTTGGTTGGGACTAAATAAAATTATCTATTATGTAATTGTTTATTTAAATGTTTCTATAGAAAACTTGCTATAAGGTAGAAGATTTTGATGCTGAAGAAAGATTAAAAATATCATAAGCATCTTGATGCCAGAGTTAAGTTTATACATTTTCAGTTTTGTGAGGTTTTTGTTTAAAGACAGTATTCATTATAGAATAGCAAATAAAATGATTTTTCGTATCCTGAGTTCACATAAAATTTAATCAAATGGGACATTCCCATTCCAATACAAGTGCTCAATTTCTGTCAAAATCTTATGCAATGGCACCCGTGCCATTGCTTTTTGATGGCTACACTACTAAAAACATAGTAGAATAATTAACAATGTTGAAGAGGATTAATATAGTGAAAGGACCAAGACTTGTTTTTTCTGATTTTCAATAGAAAATTTTAATATGTTTGTTACTGTTATACTGATTGAAGTAAATTTAAACACAAGTGTGAGTTGAAATTTTGACTTTTTTTAATTTGGGGAAAAAATTTTGTTCTAATATGTAAATAGAGAGATAAATGGAAATAGAACAGCATTTGTAAATATTTGAGCTACTTATTATTTAAGCATGCCAGGGTGAGGAGAGTTCAAAATTCTGGAGACATAAGTAGAAATTGACAAGTCCAAACTAATTTTCATGTCAGAGATCAAGATTCAAGAAAAATTGTTAAAATATTTTTATGTTCTCTTAGATCACAATTGCTCATAATGGAGGCAGTGGTGATATACATAACTGAAAGAGAGTCATGATTGGTAAAATATACTGACAAATGCATTCTTGTAAAACATGGTTTTATTTTAAAAATTAAATATGTTATTTTCTTTTGTTATAAAATATATGAGTTTATTTTATTTTACTAGTTATTTTGTGTAAGAAATAAAACTACTTTTTGAGTAAAAATTAAATTGCCTATGCCATTGGTACTTTGTTAGATGTTACAGATGATGCTGACAACTATATTTATCAGGCAAACTGGTTTAATGATGTTGTAGCTCACAAGAAGGCTTAATTGGTAATGGTTTAAAATGGATTATGACATACCAATGCTTTTAAAATTGTAAGCATTTGTAACAATGTCAGTCATAAATTAGAAAAAAATCAGATTTATAAGACTATAAAAGTTTTTCTTCATCAACTATTGTTTATTTACTTTATAGTAGAATGACAATTTTAAATATTTTTACCCTCATAAAGGTTTGAGAGAAGTGTATATTATTTGTTTTTCTTCACAAACTATTGTTTCCTTTATAGGAGAATGACAATTTAGAATATGTTTATTCACATAACGGTTTGAGAGAAGTGTATATTATTTGTTTATTGTTAAAGGCTTAAATGGTGTAAACAATTGTATTACAAATGTACCATTGAAATATGAATAAATCATGAAAACATCCAGTTTTCTTATAATACACTTCTATATACCCACTGTAACAAACTTTCTCGTTTAATCCGTTCACTGTCAGAATGCCTAGTGATCATCTTCATCTACTAATTTTAAATTTTATCCACTGCCATTATGTTTACTGGTCATTTTCATTGGCTATATTGTTAACTGCCAGTGTGTTTAGAGGTCTTTTTTGTTGGCTATTCTGTCCACTGACAGTATGGCCAGTGGTCAACAATGGCTATATTATCAAGTCAGTACATGTATATTTAGTGGTCATTTATATTGCCTATCCTGTCCATTCACATTGCGATAAGATGTGTCACGGTACTTGTCTATCCCAAATTCATGTATTTGGTTTTGATGTTATATTTGTTATTCTCGTGGGATTTTGTCTGATGCTTGGTCCGTCTCTGTGTGTGTTACATTTTAGTGTTGTGTCGTTGTTCTCCTCTTATATTTAATGTATTTCCCTCGATTTTAGTTTGTTACCCCGATTTAGTTTTTTGTCCATGGATTTATGAGTTTTGAACAGCGATATACTACTGTTGCCTTTATTTAGTGATCCTTTTTATTGGCTACTCTGTCCACTTTTAGTATGTTTAATGGTCTTCACTACCAGTATGTGTCCTGCTCATTTTCATTGACCATTCTGTTCATTTTTCAGTTTGTATAGTGGTCATTTTCACTTTTTTTTATTCAGCGTTACTGGATCTATGTGATCACTCCTAATTTGGAGATGGTGCAGAAGTTAAAAAAAAGAATCACCAAAATGTCCTAATTAGAACAGCAAAATCCTTATAAAATAAATTTCCATGAGGAAATTGAACTGTACAACCAACCGTTACCATTGCGTATGCTATATACTAGTAGCGTATTCAAGGAAATTAGTTCATGAGCACTCTGATTCTGTGATGTCTTATTCGAAGAAGAAAAGACATGATTTGGGTTACGACAACGGACTTATAACCATCACCATCTATAAAACTTATTCTTTAACATTAAACCAACTAATATGGTGTTCTTAAAATAATTTCAGGAATAGCTTTAACTTGACCAATTAGAAACCTTGGTTTTGATAACTTTTAGTTTAACAAAGAAATCATGGTTACAAAATCTGGAGACACATATTTTGTGATAGGATTACTACGAAAATTTACGTTAATGTGTAACACTAGTTATGTTAATGACCCCTATGTCATAAATGGTGTGTTGCTCGCAATTTTCGAACATGCATAAGATTAAACACCTAAATAGTCAATAGTATAGCACAATATTCTTTAGTACTAGTATAACGCAATGACTATGAAGTAATGACAACACGACAGATGTAAAAAAAAAGCCATGAACCCTTAGGTTGTAGTCATTGGTAACTAAAGTAATTTAAACAGGACATGAGGTAAGTAAAGAAGAACCCTAAGAACGCTCTCCGGGTAACTAAGTCAATTGTTACACGAAACTAGAGAACGCAGTTCACTTCATCCTCCTCCGATTTCCTCTGGAAAGATTTATGGAATTAATCATACTATGTTTGTCTGTTCTTGAATATCTGTCATATAAGACAATGAACACATTCCACTTGTCATAGACATAATGATTTTTTTTGTCAATTGTTGAAAGCCGTACAGAGCCCTGTATTGTATTAGTTTATCTAAATACGCTTTATCGCATGTATATTGTACCTTAACATAACACCCTGTTGAAATGGCAAAAATATGGCTATATATACCCCAGTCATAATTGAGGAAATGACTCCCTAGTTGTGCCTATTGCTCTATACGGTAGTGAAGTATGGGGAATAGGAAAACAACACAGAGATTCAGATCCCTTCGAACACTTGCAGTATACCTTTATTAAAGAAATTCTAAGAATACATTGTAAAGCATCAAATGCTGCATGTTTAGCTGAGTTGAATAGATTGCCTTTATATACCAGAATAGAATTTTCAGCAATAAAATATTGTCTTCATATACTAGTCAAATAATTCACTTGCCCTTAAAATATATAAAGCAACTGAAAAAAATAACTCTTGGATAATAAATATTAAAAATCTTATTTCAAGACTTGGATTTCATTTTATTAATCTAAATCCTATTGATATTAAAATGTATTTTTTAAAATACCCATTCAAGAGAGAATCAATGATAAAGCCTTCCAGAAGAAAGAGACTGACATTAATCAAAATAAAAAATTAAACTTTTTTAATATGCTAAATAAACCAAATAAAAGACCCTCGTATGTTGATCAATGCAAATCCAAATGTGATAAATCAACATCATGTAGATTAAGGTTAAGTGCTTATACTTTATCTATTGAAAGAGCGCGATATCAAAAAATATCAAAGCAGAATAGAGTATGTCTTTGCTGCAACAATGGAGACATTAAAGATGAACTACACTTTCTTTTAAAATGTTCATCCTATAACTATGTGAAGGATAACCTCATTAACAAATTAAATAATGTTCTATTGAACAACAAAATACCTTCTTTATCATATAATTTGCTTATATCAATTCTAAATAGTAATTCCCCAACAATTTTAAAAATTGTTGTCAACTATTTGAATGAATGCTTGTTGGTGAGAAACTCATTATTAAAAGGTACTTGATTCCTGTAATAATGTATATGCTTCTCTTTTATTTTTATATATTTTTCTCGTAATTATCCACTGCCACTCCTTCATTGTATACATGTATATGTTATTGTAGTTTGTCTTTAATTTGTTGCCATAACCATTTGATGTCAATGCGTTAGTGCTAATAAAGTTATCTTATCTTATCTTTAACCAGCATAAATCATTGCAGTCTTAACATCAATAGAAATAATAGTACAAGTCATATTCTAATCGTTTTCCAGCCCGTGAATTCTTGATATTTAAATATGTAGTTTAAAAGGCGATTTTTCCCAATTTCTTGGGGGGAGTAGTGTGTTTCCAAATAACTCTTTGATTACTTTTTTACTGACTTAATTTTCTGTCGAAATCGTTAACGTAAAAAACAAGAGGCTCTCAAGAGCCTGAATCGCTCACCTGGTAAACAATGCCTTATTGAACATATTGAACCATGCCAGGCAAACATGTACAGCTAACAATTCTTCAATATTACAAATATATATGACTTACTGTTTATAAATAAAGAAAATGAGACCAAAACACAAACACTTAAAACTTAGCAATGGACTGTGAAAATGAGGTCAAGTTCAAATAAAACCTGCGTAACCGACATATAGATCATAAAATATTTTCATACACCAAATATAGTTGACCTAATGCATAAAGTATTAAAAAAATAGACCAAAACTAAAAAAGTTAACTTTGACCACTGAATTATGAAAATGAGGTCAAGGTTAGATGACACCTGTCAGCTAGACATGTACACCTTACAATCATTCTATACACCAATTTTAGTAGACCTATTGCATATAGTATAAGAAAAACAGACCAAAACACAAAAACTTAACTATAACCACTGAACCATGAAAATGAGGTCAAGGTGAGATGACACCTGCCAGTTGGACATGTACACTTTACAGTTCTTCTATACACCAAATCTACTAGACTTATTGCTTATAGTATCTGAGATATGGACTTGACCACGAAAATTTAACGTTGTTCACTGATCCATGAAATGAGGTCGAGGTCAAGTGAAAACTGTCCGACAGGCATGAGGACCTTGCAAGGAACGCACGTACCAAATATAGTTATTCAATTCTGCCGCCGGATCACTATCCCTATATCAAGCTAACTGCAACAAAAGTTGCAGGCTCGACAAAAATGATCAAGACAATTTTTTTAACTAATCATTTATTAAGAGAAAAAACTTGCATACATGTACTTACTATAAATCTTTTTCTAAAATAAAATTTTACCATATTTAACTTATTTGTAGATCTTACTTTGCTGATCATTTTTGCTGTTTACAGTTTATCTTTATCTATAATGATATTCAAGATAATGACCAAAAACTGCAAAATTTCCTTAAAATTACCAATTAAGTGGCAGCAACCCAACAATGGTTTGTTTGATTCGTCTGAAAATTTCAGGGCTGATAGATCTTGACCTAATGAACATTTTTACCCCATGTCAGATTTGCTCTAAATGCTTTCGTTTTTGAGATATAAGCCAAAAACTGCATTTGACCCCTATGTTCTATTTAAAGTAAGGGCGGCCATGTTTTTTGACGGATCAAAAATCGAAGCACACATTTTGTGCAGGATAATCTAAGGAACTATCATGCTAAGTTTCATCCAAATCCATTCAGTAGTTTCAGAGGAGAAGATTTTTTAAAGTTAGCAAATATGATGAACAAATTGTGAAAAATTGTCATTAAAGGACATTTACCCCTTAAGGGGTCAATTGACAATTTTGGTCATATCAAAAATCGAAGCACACACTTTGTGCAGGATAATCTAAGGAACTATCATGCTAAGTTTCATCCAAATCCATTCAGTAGTTTCAGAGGAGAAGATTTTTTAAAGTTAGCAAATATGATGAACAAATTGTGAAAAATTGTCATTAAAGGACATTTACCCCTTAAGGGGTCAATTGACAATTTTGGTCATATTAACCTATTTGTAGATCTTACTTTGCTGATCATTTTTGCTGTTTACAGTTTATCTTCATCTATAATAATATTCAAGATAATGACCAAAAACTGCAAAATTTCCTTAAAATTACCAATTAAGTGGCAGCAACCCAACAATGGTTTGTTTGATTCATCTGAAAATTTCTGGGCTGATAGATCTTGACCTAATGAACATTTTTACCCCATGCCAGATTTGCTCTAAATGCTTCCGTTTTTGAGATATAAGCCAAAAACTGCATTTGCCCCCTATGTTCTATTTTAAGTAACGGCGGCCATGTTTTTTGACGGATCAAAAATCGAAGCACACACTTTGTGCAGGATAATCTAAGGAACAATCATTTTAAGTTTCATTCAAATCCATTCAGTAGTTTCAGAGGAGAAGATGTTTGAAAAATTGTTAACGACGACAGACGACGTCGACGACGACGACGAGGTCGACGACGACGACGACGACGACGGACGCCAAGTGATGAGAAAAGCTGACATGGCCTTTTAGGCCAGGTGAGCTAAAAAACCAAATACACAGAAGTAGAAATGTATAACTGAACTTTTTGTATTAATATGTTCCATGTTATTACATGTATTATAATGAACAGTAAATTATTCTCAAATTCATTATAGGCTCCTTCGCATACTATATCTATTGCTGTAGAGTTCCATCAGGATACAAGTCCTGAAATGAATTTAAATACAAAATAATAAAACGATAAAACGATAAACAATCAGTTTCTTATTAAACACTATCATTTTATTATATTCGAATCATACATATACATATGTACATATCTATTTTGCTTATCACAGCGGGCACCAAAAAGGAAAAGCTCATTGCACTCTTATTATCTTTTTCATGTCAATGACTTCAATCTGCAAAACTACATTTTTTTCAGTTTTGTAAAAATAATACTTGCAGTTTATCAAAAAAATTATGCTATTTCATTCATGGCAATTGTGCTAATCTATTGTTTATTTCGTATTATTTTGGCGCGTATATATCATAAAAAAATAATACACACCTCCTTGATATGGTTTGGAAGAATAAAACACGCTCGGTGAATATCACTGCTGTAATACTTTAACTTCCTCTCTTTCATCTCATTTTCTGTTAAGGTCTTTAAAGGCTCCTTAAAACTAGTATTCTGTCAAATAAACAATTGTAACGTAAATTTACGTATAAATCCTTAAGTAACAAACCGAACAAATGTCAAAGATCCAATTAGATGAAAGTACGCAAAACTTCATTCGATATAAATAATTGAAAAAAATATTTAGGAAAATGATAAATGCAAATGAAGTGTTAATAGGTTAAATGACCAAAAGCAAACAAGTGTGACAAATACAGAAGGCAACAAAAAAAAAAAAAAATCATCCATACATCATATACTAGTCAAAACAACAATACCGACAACATAAGGGATGACATCAAAAGATCAATGTAAGATAAAAAAAACTTAATTCAAATAGTTTGGGGGTAGGGGGTTGAACTGATGCAAGATTTGGTTATCCGACATTGATTTTTACATATATCCATATGGGTCAATAAATTTTTCCCAAATTAAGTTAATAGGGGGTAGGGGGTCAGTGAAAAAACTATTTGAATTAAGTTTTTTATCCTTCATTGAACTTTTGATGTCGTCCCTAAGACTGATGGTAGGCAAAAATCAACAGTCAACAAAACACTGCACAGAAATCATAAAACTGAGCAACACGAACTCAACACAAGAAAATTCTCCAACTTGACCAAAGGTGATATTTCGAAATGAAAACAGGACAGTGAACAAACAAGAGTATAGAAACAACACAGATATTCATAAACAAAACAGGACAAAACGAAAAATGAAATCAAACACAAAAGGAAACACCCTCTAAGATAGAATTATTTTCAACTATGTATCTGTAGGATCGCTAGAATCTGAAAGATATGTTTGAGGCCGCTTCAATAAATAAGATGTTTATATTTTTTGTTGATACATTGTAACTTACTGGATTCGTACTACATAAAAGAAATCCAATATGGCCAGGTGCGTAAGATGGAGTAACTGCATATCCATATGCTACTTTCGGAAATAACTTTCGTGAAAAAGTCATCAATCTTTTCACAAATGATAGTTCAAAATACATATCTTTACCTGAAAAGTGAAAAGTAAAAAAAAAAAACAAAAAAACACCATACAATTTCAAATGTGAACAAATCCTTTCTTCATATGTCAAAGCTATGTAAACATGGTAAATATACAATCAAAAAAATAATAACAAATAGTGTTTTTTTGATAATTCATTAGAATATGCTTTTTGTACACTTATGAAATCTGAAATAAACTGACTACCTATAGCTAACCAATTGTTTTTTTTTTATACCTTATGCTGAACAAGATTACCAAACCATTTTTTACGAAAAGATCATTAATACCATGCCATATATTCATTCGTCTGTTTTTATTAATCATTGGAATATGTGAGTTTCAAAGTCTAATTTTGAAAATTGGTTGCAAATGTTAGATTATTTTTAGTAGGTGTATGTACATCATTCTAATATGACGTTCTTCGTTCAATTTGGAATCATAGCATGTTCCAATTCTAATGTCATATTGAAATTGCAACGTCAGTTGTATTTTGAACACCACCAGTGTTTCAAAAGGACATTTGCGTTGATGTTGCTCGCTCAGAAAGTCCGTATGTAGTAGTTCATTTTAAATCGTGAAAAATTACATTTTCTATAAAGTTTTGGCCTCAAATAAGAATTTCTGTCTTTTTAACTATATCAAAGGTCTACTGAAGTTAAAAAAGAATCAAATAATCATATCATGCCATAATGTATGCTTCATTTGATTCTGTGTATGCAGTATATTTGTCAACATTTACATCTTGCAAACACTCAGTATAAAGATATTTACATATCTTATCCCTACCCATGTTTTAATGAGCATATATCATAGCATGAAATCATTATTTCTTTAATGACCCATGTTGCTAAACTATATTTTTACAGTTTCAAAATGGCAATAAATACTAGTAATGAAGAGTTATCTTCACCTCTAAGCTTGTGTGTCCACGCTTGATATCAGATTTACCTTCAGAACAAATCAAACCGTTTGGTTTTAATGCTCTTTTCATGCTGTTATAATAACCTTCGTTATGCAGTCCTTCAGCTATTCCTATAAAAAATTAAAATAACACTTTAACTTAAAACGTTCGAAGCACTTATCTGGATTTACATTCATCAGGAACATTCAAAGCCAATGATGTACTACTACCAGAATAATAGCTTTATGATCAAAAGGGGCTCAGTTCACAGGCAAGTCCATCTGAGATCAACTTTACCGGTGGAAGGTGAAACTCTGATTTGGAAATACTTTGTAAATCTATCGACGAAAAATTTACAAAAGGTATTTATTAAATCATGCAATTACAGAATGACATTGCAAACTGAGCTGTTGATACCATCCGGGACGTATAGTTCAACAACAGTAGTGTCGAACCTGTGTTATACAAAATGAAACAGTAAACGGCAAGGATGAACAAGAAACGTACCACGTTGAGAGCTGTATGTTTAATTCCAACCTATTTTTAGATGGACTCTTTCCGAGAAGGTGTGAAATGAAACACTCTTTATGTAGTATTTAGTCTTTATGTACTATGTCTCCAATTCTTAGCCGATTAAAATTTTCCGAACTGTTGGAAATATTCAGTTTATCAACATGTGCTTTGTTTGATCTCATATCTTCGTTGGTAAAACATCGTTCAATTGTGACGGTAGATTTTTCTTGGTTTGCTCTTAATCTCCTATTGCGAAGTCACGAAAAAAAGGCTTAATGCAATGGTATATCTTCCTTTAACTATCATACCCGATGACGATACATAGAAAGAACACTAGTATATAAAAATTGAAACTTACATTGATACAACACACCAAACTTATAATGATGGTCATGCTACTAATAATTGAATAAACGCTACCTATCTTATCCTGTGGGTCTGTTATAATGACATCAAAAGCACTACATTGATCCTTCATGTATTCAATGCCATCCCCAATAACTAGTTCCGTCCTGACATCACTAAAACTTTCAGACAATTTTGGGAAATATTTCTTACAAACATCAACAACTTTCTAAAACGACATACATTTTGGTTACACATAATGCTTTTGGTTGAATTGTAAATTAAAGAAGTTCTTGAATTATATGTAGAACAACGCTACTGCTAAAGCAAAATCTTATAATAAACCTGATGAACTACAATTATTGAAGATAACTCTTAACACTGTCAGGTGTTATTAAATAGTCTGTTTCTATGTATGTTGGCGCTTGTTTTTGTAGTAGTTCAGTGTGTTTGTTGTTCCTTTGTTTTCCTTTTATAGTTGTTGTGTTTCTCTTAATCGATCTCTGACTATTGATCGAGCAGCGATTTTTTTTCTTTCTTTATTCATATTTATTGATGAAAAAAACTATTTTGAGAGATTTTGCTTTTGAACATCAGTTACAACAAACATTTTGTTTTCATTTCTATATGATGATTGAAGTGTTAAACGACCAAGACTGGTTAAACAGCACTCACTCGGTCGGTTATGTATGTAATCATAAAAACAAAACCCCTCATCACATGAAAAAAGTAAAATCACAAAAACACTGAACTCTGAGGAAATTCAATCGGAAAGTCTCTAATCAAATGGCAAAATCAAATGACAAAACACATCAAACGAATGGACAACAACTGTTATATTCCTGACTTGGTACAGGCATTTTCAAATGTAGAATATAAAGCATTGAACCTGGTTTTATAGCGCTAAACCTCTCACTTGTATGACAATCGCATCAAATTGAGCTATCATCAATTCAAAGGTAACTTGATTGTTAAAAAAAATGTTAAAATGCATTATGTCATGCAGATTTAAGATATTTTTCATCCAACCAACCCAGTGATAACAAAAGAAAATAAAAAAACAAAATATTTATCTCCAACCAACCTTGAAACCCCTTCTTAAAAACACACACCAAAATAAAAAAAACTACAACAAAAAACCCAACTAGCAAGAATATCAAATGAAATTATCAAATAACAAAAACATCAAAAGGACAAGAACAATAATGTGAAAACACAGCATAGACTATACGAAAACAGAAAGAAAAGCAAAGACAAATCAACTTGTCGCTTCCTATATCTATAATTATTCCATTTTGTCACCTCGTCAATTTCGCAGACGACAACTTTTTCTACTGACGGATGTTTCAAAATTTCTCTGGCTACTCCACCATCTCCTCCCCCAACTATCAATACCTGAAATAGAAAAAGGACATTTTTACCTATCATAGGTGTATCTTATTTTGAGAAGTTTTACGTTAGATGACGACATTCAAAGTCCAAATTTGTAATATTTCTATCATTATTTGCTTTCGATATATATCAATATACAGGGAGAATAAAATTGAGATTTGAAGACTTCACTAGTATTTATTCTGACTTGTGTCTGATCACTTTTGATACTTTTGCAAATAAAATATGCTTGAACATGTTAATCGAAAATATCAATTCACAATACATTAATATTATTAGTTACATAGTGTGCTAGTGACCTAATACGGTATATATGGGGTCAGTGACCCCATATATACCGTATTACGTCACTAGCACACTATGTAACGAATTTATCTTACCGACTATCTTAACGTGTAAAATTTAGACTTGTGATCTATCAAAATGAGCAAGCCAGTCTTCAATACTGTTAGCATTAAGAAACTACTTCCATTAATCCTACAAGAACAACAGCCAACGATAACAACTTGTTAGGTTTAAATGTGTTTAATGAATTTATTTTAATCTTAATCATCAATTTCTTCGTCTGTTGAAACCTTTAAGATTTTTTTCACAGTTCCGATTGTTTTATAAAGGAACGTAACACCACTACTTACCGTGTATGAAATAAGCCCCGCCTCCCTACTACCTAATATGGAATATAAAGGGATGCAACTCCACTACTAACCGTGTATGAAATAAGCCCCGCCTCCCTACTAACCTAATATCAAATATACACGGTCTTCACGCTGACGCTTTTAACCATCACATTCCTAGAAATGTATAGGAGGTAAGATAAAATGAAGTACATTATTCAGTCGAATAAATTTATTTTACAAGTGCAAAAATAACACATATACTCTGTTCGTTTTATGTTCTTTAGGGGTGTTTTTTTTTATTTTATGGAACACAAATGTATGTTGTTTTAAACGTTCAGCATACTTTTTAATTTAATTGAAATACAGATCATGTATCCTAGTCTCGGTTACAAGGATTCTACTTTTTGTCTTAAAGACCTTTCGGGTCCTCTGGTTTTTCGTTTTGATACACACCTTTAAATATTTGTAGGCACGTGTTTAACATTACTAGGAAAGAAGCCCTCCTTTTGTAATAACTATGTTGAAGTAAAGTTAACCACAAATTTTGTATTTTACGCATATTTCGAAAGAAAAATAGATTTAATGGTCAATTTGGCAAAAAAAAGACAAACTGATGTCTATAATTAGACTATAAGGGATTAATTTATTTTCGAAGATACCAATTGTCGTGAATTGATAAGCATAAATACTCTAACAGGATACTTGATTGCGTTGTTTTGCAAAAGTCTCCCTACCAACCAATAGACAATGTGTACTTCGATGAATGTTTGGATTTGTGTTTATCCTTTGCCTTTCCACGACAATGAGTATACAATGAATACTAATAAATCCACAGGAATAAAATAAATCAATACCTTTTTCGCATCCGGATGACAGTTCAGAGGTAAGTTAGCCATCATTTCGTGGTACACAAACTCGTCAAGCTCTGCAACCTGAACAATTCCATCCAATACAAGAACATTTCCGAACAATTGACTGTACAAAAATGTTTTTCTTATTAATAATGCAAACAATACTAATACTTTGTAAAAGATGCTACAAAAGTAAAAGGCAATTAACAAAAAGAACACAACTTTTCTTTGATATTTTTACACTAAGCATATATCAGGTAAGCCAAGAGTTTGTGATTCGACAATATATACCATTGCTACCATAACGCTGACGATCGTATCAACGCCTGTAGCACAAAATAACTATATAAGAAGAGCAAAGATAGATAACACATGAAAGTGTCCCCATTACCACGAAATGCATAAAATATAGTTTATAATTGGAAAGGTTATCTTTTTTGGAAACACATATAAGAAAGGATTTTTTTAACGCACTGTTACCGCGTGATTTAATGGTTCTACCATAATTCATCATCTTTTTTTGTTTTATAACATCTAAATATGCTGCTAAAACTGTATAGAATATGAATTCCAAGAATTCCAATTTTACAGGTGTCACATTAAGTGAAATTAGTATTCTACCTTTTATTATATTGCTGTATCATATTTGTTTTTTTTCGTTCATTATTTTGTACATAAATCAGGCCGTTTATTTTGTCGTTTAAATTGTATTACATTTGTCATTTTTGGGCCTTTTATAGCTGACTATGTGGTATTATTTGATTTATTTCACTTGATTTGGCGGAGTTTTACCCGTGTGCTTATCATAGACCATGCATTCCATCTATAAACAGCTGTTTTGGGATAAACATATCAATGAAGCGTCCAGTTTTGGTCATTGATCCAGTTAAAATATGTAAACAGTATATGTGTATTCGCAAAATAAATAATAACACAGTCATTGATTTTCTTGTAGTGCGGATTATAAAAACATATGAAACTGCTGTCGCCGTTATAGTTTTAATTTCACATATATATCCACAAATTCCAAATTTCGGCAAAATTGAAAAATCTGCACATGTCGTTTTTCTATAATGTTTGGTGATACTGACAGTTGAACACACATAGGTTGTACATTTCTTTATGTAGAAAAGGATGGATTAAAACTGGTTTTGAAACCAGATAAACCTGTCACTATTAACTACTAGTACTGATTTGTATTTGATGACCTGTATCACACAAGTAGTGCACTGACGATTCACATTAAAGTATTAACTGGTTATTATGTTTAGTTCAGGAATATGATAGTACAATGATGAAAGACAGATTTAATTATGGTATCAGATATAATTACATAGAGTTGCATGGTAAGATCCAAAGGTATGAATACCTTCTATAATCTAACTTAATTATTGTGCAATTATATTATCATACTCAACACTAACCTTTTGAACACAATAATTTCTTGATATTTAGATATTTCCTTGTGCAAAAGTTTCTCCATTTTAATACCAAAACTCAAATCTGAATATGGCATTTCCTCGCTTTCCATACGGCACCATTTTCCGTCAATGACAGCCATTATATTAAAGTTGAAGCCTTTATCTAAAACTTACTAAATCATAATTTAATTAAAAATAGTTAAGTGTCTGGATGAGAAAATATTGAACACAATATACAGAATAACGTGTAAAAGAAAAAGAAAGAATAGAGAAATATAGGATGTATACTAGTATATAAAGAATAGAGAATAATGAGGTGCTAAAATATATTGAATGGAGAACACAGGGACCAAACTAAAAGAATGAGAAGAACTGGCTTAAAAATTTGAGAATACAAAAATGATGGACCCAAGTAATACCATCATAGATTGAAACAAATTTAATGTAATATATCCGCTTGCATGGTAGTAAGTTTGAGCTAGTCCAGTGAACTCTTTTCTCTATCAATTTGATTTCGTTGATTTTCATCTGTATCATGGATACAATTACCACTAAAACAATCAAGATCATGACTTCTTAGGGACGTCAATTACAATTAGATCCTAGTCACAAATTACCGATGAGCCCCAAAGTAGTCTCAAAATTGTAAGAGAAAAATTTACCAGGAAAAAGACATTGTATATACACAACAAACATTTTTTTTAATAAATACTACACGGGTCTAGGAAACATTCCGAAATTAAAAAAAATAATAAATTAAAGGTGATGTAGAGTATATATACACCTATGGAACTGCAAGATATCATAATCCAAGATATTGTAGAGAACAAATACAATATTAAAGTTTTCCTATCAATTAAATCTAAATTAATTCTTAATCGAGGTCATTATAATTCTGTTAGCTAGTTGTCCCATTGGCAATCATACAGCACTTCCTTATTTTAAATTAAACAAAATGACAGGTGCTATGAAATATGATAACAGTATGAATAAGTTGCGAATTAATTGAACAGGGGCCATCCAATTTCTTTCATACGCATCAAGTTCTCCTTAATTATTTCAAAATATTAAAGGAAAAAATATAAATTGAATGGATTACCATTAAATCTATGCAATTGTTAAATATATTTATTAAAGTTATGTACACCGGTATGTAAACATTACCACGTGTATTTGTTTATGAATTTACACGTATTTGAAAGTATATAATAGGTTAAATGTTTTTCATTGGTCGAGTTAGAACTGACCATAGTATTTGAATAAGGTCATTTCAAATATTTCGTGCTATACTTTTGGCGGTTTTGTAAATTAAAGATATTGTCATTCGAGGTTCGCTTTTGGCGCAGTAAAGTTTTCCACCCTCCCACCCGACTTAATGTATTTTTTTGTGTTATTTTTTATTATTGTGAATAATAATGTGTGTAAGAACAGAATCTTTATTTGATTCATAATATGTATTTGCGTACATAATGAACTTTTTTTTTTTGTAGATTGGTTTTTGTGTTTGTTACCTGCAGCGGCCTATGCAGACAGTAATTAACACTGATGAACATTATTACATTGCATTTGTCTTTAATAAAATTAAAGCTTTGCTGCACACTGTCAGGTGAGCTGATCCGAAGCTTTGCTGCACTCTGTCAGGCGAGCTGATCCCATACAAAGGTGTTGAGTTTATTTTGTAAATAATTTATGTTCGCTTGAAGTTATGAATTAGAACATAATATTATAAACATATTTTAAGGTAGTCCACCGTATTTTTCAATTCCAACTCATTTGATATCTTTGATATAAATATTCGTAAGGGTTCCGCGGAACCCATTGTCTCGCCTACTATATGAATCTAACAAGTTTCAAGAACTTTAACTGCAGACTATATGTAATGTTAACTGGCAGAAAAACTAAGCATAAACATACGGAAAAACAGGAAATTGATTTTTATAATTTACATAATAATGAATTTCGAACAGCGTTATACTACTGTTGCCTTTATTTATTCTGTTCAAGTTTGGTATAAATCCAGGATAGTAAAAAATGCTATTTAAATTTTAAAAGCTTTAACCATAGAGTGAATGTAATATTAACTGGCAGAAAAACTCAGTCCATTTATAAGTAAAATATAGGGGAAATGTTTACTTCTAGATACTATCTTATGATCAGAAACAAGCTTCTGTCCAAGTTTGGTAGAAATCCATCATAGATTAAGAAAGTTATTAAAATTATTAAAAAAATAACTACAAAGTGAAAGTAATGTTAACTGGCAGAAAAAAAGTTCATTTAAAAAAAAAAGAGTATAATTTGGCCAAACAGGACTTTTGTTTTACAAAATTTATTTCTTAAATACGATCTCATGATCATAAACAAGCTTCTGTCAAATTTTGGTAGAACTCCAGGATAGTTTAAGAAAGTTATTAAAATTTTCAAAAAATTTAACCAGAGAGTGATTATTTGTGGCCGCCGCCCCACCGACGGAATGTAGAATCGCTGTGTTTCGTTTGTTCGACAAAAGTCGAAGGCTCGACAGAAAGTAATCTAACAAAATTACTCAACTCCAAAGAAAATCCCAAACGGAAAATACAGGCAACAGTAGTATACCGCTGTTCAAAAGTCATCAATTGAAAGAAAGAAAACAATCCCCGGTTTCAATCTAAAACCGATGGAAAAACATCAACTATAAGAAAGAAAAAAAAAGCGAAACAACAGAAAGACTGAAGTGCAACAAAAACAAAAGTCCATAACCAAATTGCAAAATCAAAAGCTCAAAAGCATCAAATGAAAATGGATAACAACTGTCCTATTCCAGACTTGGTACAGGCATTGTCGTATGTAGTAAATGTTGTATTCTTATTGAATCATTTTTTGAAATTTTATCTTGATTTTGAAATGTTACGAATGTTCTTCCCCCATGAAAATTTAACTTTGGTGAATTTGGAAAAACCTTTAGAAAATATGGCTCCTCAATGCTCTTCCAGTTCACGAGTACGTTATTTTGTAATTGTAACAATTTTATATAAGAGTGTCACCGATGTGTCTTTTGTAGACAAAACTCGAGTCTTGCCTAAATAATTTAGCCTAGCATCGACAATGCATCTATTGATATGCATGATTTTTGCGTTAATGCTATATACTAAGTATTGACGCTGATATCTCCCGTTGCTTTTGTGTATTTAAAACATACTATGAAATATTAACTAGATCCCAAAGATCTACCACTTACCTGCGTTTGTATAACAGAATATGTATGACCTTCTCAGCTATGAAGCTTGTTAGTTGTAATTGAGAAAAATATTACATTTACCTTTCATAAACCACCACAAGTGGTGTCTTGTTTTGTCAAGTATATCGTTTCCTTTATCAAAAATTATATATGCTCGAATACATCTGAATTCAATTTTGCAATGAATGATATTGCTTGCATTAGTTGCAGTCCATTTAACATCATCCAGTACGATAAAATATTTTTCAAAAAGACAAGAATTAATACTTATACAAATTTGATAAAATATAAAATTATATTGAATGTAACGTTATATTTTAATGATTAACTATATATATTCAGAGAAAGTTTTGTTAACTGGATAATGTTATATAATAATTAGGGATGTCAAAAGATTTGAAATTTTGTACTGGAGCACTCGGTCAGAATACTTGCGAGTACTCGAGTACTCGGTCAAGAAACTCACGAGTACCCGAACACTCGGATAAATCTATAACGTCTCGTGAAAAGTTTTGATTTTTGTTTGGATGCGTTATTTATGATACACTGTCATCGACGTATTTAAAGTAGGATGACCACTTGACATCTAAACGACAGACCTTCGTGTTATTTCAAAACGCAAACTGTTGACTACAAAATAAAACTTGATCCTGGTTTAAGTTGATCAATAAAAAACTGACGAACGTTTCTAAAAATAATCAAGATAGAAATTATTGTTTGTGAGTTCATGAACCAAACCAGAAACATGAAAATAAAAACCATCAATATTTTCACAAATTTCTGCTTGATATACTATTTTTATCATCTGTTCGTGTGGAGTTTTTTTTTTATATTACTACTTGTCATATAATTTGTTAACAAAATATTTGACGATATCGTATTATTAGAGGTCCATTATTAGCTATTTATAGTAATTGACTTCTGGTATTATAAATGAAAGAATAATCAAGATTGAAATAATCATTTATTTCTTTAAATGTACATCTCATATAAAGTTCATGTGCACCCAACATTCATGGATTTATTTTTAATGTTTCTGTTATAGTTTCATTTGGATAAGCTGTTATTTGTCTTACATATCGTTTGTATTCTAAATAATAATAAAATCGACTTTTCATACCATCAATGTTATGAAAATTGTTTGGACGAATATTTTAACTTAATTGAATAAAGTTCAAGATGCATGTTAGTTACGTAAGAGGTTCACTGTTTTGATAACTTGTGGTGTTTGTCGTTAATGGAATATCCACATTATTATTCTGCGGTCTGCGTGTTGTATTGACTATATCATTATTTGTTTGTACGTTTCTTTGTTATGATTGTTTTTGCGTGTGTTTATATTTTGTGCTGTATTTCTGTCACGTAGTGTTTAGCGATATTTTCTAAATTGTCATAAAGTGGGAGGTTTTGCCTGCCATTAAACTAGGTTTGAACCTCCATTTTTTTCTTAAAATGTCCTGTGCCAAGTCATAAATATGACACCTGTTATCAAATAGTTCGTTTTCTATGTGTGTTGGCGTTAAGTTTGTTAGCACTTTTTTGTTCCTTTTGTTCGTGTGGTTCCTTTGTTTTTCCTCTTATAGTTGATGTCTTCCCTAGGTTTTGGTTTGCAAACCGAATTTGATTTCTCTCAATCGATTTATGACTTTTGAATTCCGGTATACTAGTGTTGCCTTTATTTACAAATAAGTCTTGATGAACAAACAAAGGTAAGTTAACGGCATGTGAATTGTTAATTCATGTAAGTGTTGATCCGTGTATAAACACCGTTACACATGTCTCTTATCAGTTGCGTAGGGTTCACCGCAGGGCACTTGGATTTTGTTCTTGACCAGAAATATGATCTGATACACAACTTTAGAAGAAAGTCTATTTCTAGTTTTTTGACAACCAGTCCTGAACTTCTCGGAAAGATTAGACGTTGCTTGTACGACTAAAACACGTTTTGCGATTACAAACAAATACATGGTAGTCTGAGGATGAACGTATTTACGTTGTTAATATATATCAATTCGTATTATGAATAGAAGGGGATATTTTAATTGGAACTAAGTTAGGGAAAATATAAGGAGAAATATCCCAAGATTTATAACAGGCAAACGAGTATCCGAGTACTAAAATGATACTCGAATACTCTGCTTTCCGATCGAGTGCTAAAGCACTCCTTGCCATCCCTAATTATAATGACTAACCATATATGTTGTACTTGAAATCATCTATAGCATATATCTCGAACTCATAGTGATCAGCCTTAACCCTTTAATAAAAAGTTAAATAACCAGCTTTAACCGATCGTTTAGCATGTTTAGTTGTGAAAATGTCGAAACAAAGTAAACAATATGACAGGCGTGTTCCAGTCGTGTCCGCTGGTTGATATAGTCCAGCGTTAATATATGAAAATAAGAAGATGAGGTATGATTGCCAATGCAACATCTCTCAACATGAGACCAACATGATACAGAAATTAACAACTATAGGTCACTGTTCGGCCTTCAACAATGAGCAAAGTCCAAAAATAAAGGCAACAGTAGTATACCGCTGTTCGAAATTCATAAATCGATTGAGAAAAAAAACCAAATTCGGGTTACAAACTAAAACTGAGAGAAACGCATCAAGTATAAAAGGAGAACTACGACACAACAGAAACACAAACTGCATAAGTTATAACAGGCCCACAAATTCCAAATGAAAAACAATACAAACGAGAAAACTAACGGCATAATTAAGTACAAAATAATTAACCAAAAACAAATATGTTACATATCAAAGTTTGAATGTTTCATCTTTTTTATAAATCATATTGGAATTCTGAATTTTTTATAATACTTTTTTTCAAAAAATCGTCAACTGAACATTAAGTGAATGTTTGATACGGATTACATAGAACATCATCATGTTAATTACGAAACAGCGGTATGTGAAACTTATGTTTAAAACATGACATTTCCAGTTTCAAGACATGTCTAGTAATTGGAACAGAGGAAGATTAGCTTGGAATTATAAAATGTCACCTGGCATCTGTAAATATCAAGCTGGAAATGAGAAATGTCAAGTTGTAAATGAAAAATGTTAACTTGGAACTTAGAATTACAAATTTGAAGTGAGAAATGACAACCTGGGATTGAGAATAACCAATTAGAAGTGAGAAATGACAACTTAGAAATGAGAATTACCTATCAGACGTGAGAAATGACAACTCGGAACTGAAAAATGTCATCTTGGAAATACAAAACGTCTGTCCAATTCTGTCTAAGATTTATAAGTCGAAAATATATATTTGAATCAGTAGCTTATATCTTTAAGATAGCATGCTTCCTCAATTTTTCAATCTCTATCCACCAAGCTTGGAATGAAGTAGATGTAAGCAATTATATGTAACTGTACGGCCTTCAACAATAAACCATATTGAAAAACATACCATATTGAAAAACATATGCAGTATAGTCGGCTATAAAAGTCACCGACATAATAAAAATGAAACTGTTCAATTAAGAAAACTAACCGCCTAAAAATTTACAAAACAATTTACTCAAACATAAAATGACAGATATGAACTAACGACAAAAGCTGAAACATGGACATACAGAATGTTGCAGGGTGAAACATGTTTGTATGAGCGCTCAAACCTCTACCACCACTACCACTACCTAGCACGGGACAGTGGTGTAACAACACACTATAAGAAATTAAATATCGACTGCTAATGGTTTCATCCAAGAGAACAACAAAAAGCAGAAACAAAACATCAAACATTCGGGACGAGACAGGGTGTTTATCCAACCCTCATCCAGAGAAACATAAAAGACACTAAGTACAGGAAGACTGAGTATGCTTGCAGTTACTGACAGGAAATTCAAAGCCAATACCAATATATTACAAAATCATGTACCTTAGACTAAATTACACAGATCAATTGACATACCACGATAGAATATGCTTGACTATTTTTATGCGACAGTTTAATTTCCATTTTGAATTTTATGAGAATTAAAACCTCATTGGAATTTAGAAAACCGTTTTTACATGTACAATCTAATTGCAATTGATGATTCATATGTTAAAGGTTAATAGGACCACATGTACCTTTCCCATGAGCTTTAACAATAACAGCGAGGAAGATATGATGAAAATCATGAATATTAGAGTACAATATTTCAGACCAACACTCGACGTAGCAATTAGATAACACAATAGCAAATAAATGAAAATCATAAATATTAAAGTACAATATTCTAGACCAACAAAGAAAAAGCAATTATATAACCAACACTGTTTTGTGCCCAAAGGATCAAAACCAGTAAAGCATTCGAAGTACCTGCCATTGGCAATTCTCATTTAATTAATATGCAATATTCAAGTAACTTTTAGCTTGTGGTATCCTATATATAACATTAATTTTTTTCTCAGGATCGGAATTCTTATTTTCAAGCACGAAGTATCAGAGTTACAACAGGCAATCGAATAGAAATTAAGACACCGGAGAATCAATCAAGGACATGAATCAAGACTGAAAATTGTTGGAAGAAATACAACCTGTACGAAGGTAAGATATTGGCGTTCCTTTAGTAGGTATAGGTTATATCTTTGGTTAGCTTGCTTTTTAGCTGAACGGTGAAGTCATAATTAGGAGTAGGTAATCCTTTAAGAACAGAATAGTCCGACAGATAAACAATCAATCTTTATGTAGGACTAGAATACTACGATAGGAGGATAGTATGTCTAGCCTTATAATGACTTCACGGTTAAGCAAACAAGCAAAACTAATCAAAGATTCTACCTTTATTGATACATTTATTTTCGGGTATCAACTTTTGTGGATTGATGAAAATTTGTATTTTCGTGGATATTTGATTTAGTGGTTTTGGCTATCTCTGCATACAAAGCCTTTAGAAAATTTGTTATTTGCTGAACATTTGAATTCGTGGTTCATCTATACTCACGAATATCACGAACATTGGTATTCAAAGAATAATGATGAATCCACAGTACAAAAATTAAAATTGAAATTGTAGAGGGTCACTTCTGAGCTGATGATTTTAAGTGGAACTGTTGAAACAAATTTTTCTCGAGAGTTTTTAAAACCACTATCACGATTTGATTGACAGTTATTGAAAATCTACCAATTTACCATTGGCATATTCCATTGATGAAAAGTTGTTTGTGTTAATGTGTTTTTCTTATTTTTTGCGTCATGGTGTTGTGTGTCTGAAATTGACTTATAGTTTAAAAGATGATTTTTTTTATCAGCCTCTCATTGTAATAAATGTAATATAGTGTAACCATTTGTGTTACTTAATGCCTGATTAAAAAATAACTGCACAATTCCTAAAACCTCGGAAAATTAAATTTGAATATTGCAGTATTATCTTGTGTTTTCAAAACTTTTAAAATAATTTTGACCGACTTTTTGTTTTGTTTTGTTTATTCATTTATTCTGTTGCCGAATGATATAAGTAGTTGAACTACAAATATTGCAATCCTTGAATGCGTCCGTACTAACTAGTACTTTGGCGTTGATCTCCTAATACAGGCTGCATTGATAGGATGTGTACGGATTGATAATTTGGTCTTAGATGCATGATTTTTTTTATTAGTTGTTAGTGGCTTTGAACTAGCTGTCAGATAACTGCGAGTACTCTCAGATCTGTTCATTGTGTCTTTTTGTGTCGGGATGTATAAGTACCGGGCCACGTCCACTTGTATTTTTGTCCATCTGATGTTGTACTGTTATACCACTGTCCATGGTTAGGGGGGGGGGGTTGGGATCCCGCTAACATGTTTAACCCCGCCACATTATTTATGTATGTGCCTGTCCCAAGTCAGGAGCCTGTAATTCAGTGGTTGTCGTTTGTTTATGTGTTACATATTTGTTTTTCGTTCATTTTTTTTTTCTTTTTTTTTTTTTTTTTTTTTTTTTTTACATAAATAAGGCCGTTAGTTTTCTCGTTTGAATTGTTTTACATTGTCTTATCGGGGCCTTTTATAGCTGACTATGCGGTATGGGCTTTGCTCATTGTTGTAGGCCGTACGGTGACCTATAGTAGTTAATGTCTGTATCATTTTGGTCTTTTGTGGATACTGTGAATTCATTTATTTTCGTGGGTTCCAATTTTCGTGGAGTGAGGAAAATTTACATGTTCGTGGATATTTGATATCGTTGTTTTGCTTAAGTATGCATATAAACCTATGGGAAATTTGGTATTCGATGAACATTTAATTTCGTTGTTCACCAGTTCCCTTGAAATCCACGAAAATTGGTATCCAACGAATATTAATGAATTCACAGTAGTTGTCTCATTGGTAATCCTACCACATCTTCTTTTTTATATCCTACAATACTTGCAATGAATTTCACCCGGAAAAGCATAATCCCGTAGTGGAATTGTGTCCTGAAAACTTCTAAAATTCTTAAAAGCTTGTATATTCTTTTTTCGGTAATTCTTATAACCCCTTTTATCATATCCCAATGAAAACCCAACCATTATAGACCTTGAATAGGAACCCAATTGCCCTTCTCTGCTGCAAGAAAAAATTTTTTTTTTTCCAAATCGGAGTCGATTTTTTCGCTCTCTAACATTGCCTCATCAATGTTTTTGCCCCCGCCGAGCCTGCCTCTTCAATGTTTTTGCCCCCGGCGAGCCCATCGTCTAGAGACATGTCAATTATTAGACCTGTACTTCTCCAGTATTTGATAACTTCCCTGACTACTTTTGTAAAAATATATCCACTAGTTGACAACTTAAAAGGCAAAACATTATACACGTAATATTCATGCTCCCATTTGAAACCTAAATATGTAGTATCTGCTTCAAAACACTTATATGATGATATGCGCTTTTTAAATCGTAAGAGAATACAAAATCTCCTTGATCATATAATTGTCTAACAGTTTTTACATCTTCGTATTTGTGTTTAAATTTAACGACATGTGGATTGGTATGTCTTGCATCCAATACTAATCTGAGTTTTGAACCTCTATTATGAGCCTATTACGTTCGGGTATTTTACATCCAATCTTTTATGGTAATATTCTTTACAAAGCACGATAAAAATCGGCATTTAACTCAAAAGCAAACCAAACCTTTAATAAACTTATTAAGAAGGGATATAGTTACACTACTGTTGTCAGGTCATTAAGGAAAGATTATTTTGGTATAAACATTGATTCGCTCATATGGTCTTTGCATCGGGAATAAACACATTCATTCTAAAACTAGTTGTTGGCATGATCTTGGTTATGATCTTATTTTATGATGGTATGACTACTTTTGTAAAAATATATCCACTAGTTGACAACTTAAAAGGCAAAACATTATACACGTAATATTCATGCTCCCATTTGAAACCTAAATATGTAGTATCTGCTTCAAAACACTTAGATGATGATATGCGCTTTTTAAATCGTAAGAGAATACAAAATCTCCTTGATAATATAATTGTCTAGCAGTTTTTACATCTTCGTATTTGTGTTTAAATTTAACGACATGTGGATTGGTATGTCTTGCATCCAATTCTAATCTGAGTTTTGAACCTCTATTATGAGCTACAGTTCGAGGATTAACTACATATGGCTTAATTACGAGACATTTGAGTAATACATTTTGCATATAGTAGTATCAATACTTATCTTATGTTTTTGCTCTGCAGCAGACTTTGGACACTTTCTAATCCAGTGCCCGTTCTCATTACAATAAAAACATCTACCGGGTCGTACATTATACCTGGATCCAACACTAACGTTCACAGGGATAGAATTTGCTGCTTTTGCTTGGACCTGTTGTGTGTATGGCACGCTTTTGCGGTCTGGGCGTCTTTTTAACATTTCCTTCTTCAGCTTGCTTTCTGCTCTACTCTGTGCTTTATACATATTCTTCTCGTCAATCTTCTGTGAGTGGGTTTGTTATGTATTCTTCTTCCACGCGCCATCCCGCGTCTGATGAATCGGCAAGTTTTATCAGCTTTTGACGATTTTTTCTGAAATCTTTCTCTTGGCACTGTTAACATGGTTAATGTTGGACTGCGTTAAGTTGTCGGTCTCGAATTCGGCATGTGCTTCTCTGATTTTACTACATAGTTGTCCTGTATCCTTTTTAGGAACCCGAACCCTTCTAAACGTGAATCGAGTAACGTCGTCATACTGTTCAACATCTGGTCCTGCGTAGATTGAACGGCTTTTTGTACCTCTGTCTGGATAAATTTCTGTAAATCGGCGTTCATTCGTTTACTCGGTCAATACGACGGCTAGAAAGTGAAGCTACCACAGAAAATACACCTTATATATGACCACAACTCAGTCCTCTGATTGGATAGATTTTCATCAGCCTACTGAAAATTAACGATTCCCATATCGAGAATACATCATTTTTCCGCTATACTGATCGAAACGCCGGAACATATTAGTATTTGATTTAACGAAAACAATCTCTGTATTACTGAAAATGTATTACACCAGGTTTCCGATATCACAAACTAGTCAAAACATTTACTAAATTTTATCATCGGTACAAAGATATCATTTGTAAATATAAAATAGATCTTATACGTTCGGGTATTTTACATCCAATCTTTTATGGTAATATTCTTTACAAAGCACGATAAAAATCGGCATTCAACTCAAAAGCAAACCAAACCTTTAATAAACTTATTAAGAAGGGATATAGTTACACTACTGTTGTCAGGTCATTAAGGAAAGAATATTTTGGTATAAACATTGATTCGCTCATATGGTCTTTGCATCGGGGATAAAAACATTCATTCTAAAACTAGTTGTTGGCATGATTTTGGTTATGATCTTATTTTATGATGGTATGATATTTAACCCATAACGGGAGTGATTGTGCTTATGATGATAATATGATGACGACACACTCTTTCAATCAGTTTAATTGGGGTCTGGAGCTGTCATGTCAGTAACTGCTAGTAGTCCTTTTTTATGTATGTATCATTGTCATTTTGCTTTGTTTCTTTTGTTACCTATTTTATCGAACTCGGACTTCTTTTAAACGGAGTTTACTGTACGTATTGCTGTGTGTTTCTTTATTCTACATTGGTTAGGGGTATAGAGGAAGGGTTTAGATCTCACAAAATATATTTAACCCACCGCATTTTTACGCCTGTCCCAATTCAGGAGAATCTGTCCTTTGTAAGTCTTGTATGTTTTCTAATTTTCTAATTTTGGTTTTAGTTTTTGAGAGCCGTGATGTAGTGGTAATGGCATCGGACTACTAATACAAATGTTCCTGGTTCGATTCACGTTCCGGGAGGAAAATTATAGGCACTGAATTTTCGGCTCTCCCTTGACACCATTTACGAGTATGGTCTTGAGGAAACGATGATAGTCCGTCGGAATGGGACGATAAATGGCTGACCCGTGTTAAGAGAGAGCCAATATCTCTTTCACGTTAAAGACATCCTTGTAGATTTCGAAAAAGAGCAAGCTAATGCCGCTTCAAGGCAGCACTGGCACCCGCAAAGTGGAAAGGAATTAATATAAGTTACAAAACTTGTTTCCCAATCCACTATAAATAAATATGTTTAAATTAACCAAACTAAACTAATTTTAGTTCAGTTATATATTTTGGAGTTTAGTACAAAATGTATGACGTCCATTTTCAGTGAATTAGTTGACATTTTTATTTAGGAGACAGCTGAGGCACAACTCCGGTACGGGATTTTCTCATTGCGTTTAAGACCTATTGGTGGCCTTCGGCTGTTATCTGCTCTTCGGTAGCGTTGTTGTCTCTTTGACATATTCCCCATTTCCATTTTCGATTTTATGAACACTAATGGTCCTTCATTCTACGGTGTCTATATTATACCTTACACATGGACATACTTTCTTAAGAAAGCATATGACTCATTCATAATTAACACTACAACTTGATTTCAATATCATCATATAATATTTTATCCTGTATATTATCTTGGATCACGATCAATGTGGTTCAACTATACAAAGAAAACAAAACTACTTTGGTTTGATTTCTAAATGATTTATTCTTATATACATAACATTTACCAAGACGTGCTAACAGAAGTCTGATGTATTATGTTTTAATTTTAACTCTACAGACAAATGAAATCATACAAACATATCACTTATCTTAAATGATTTATTAACTAATATCTTTTTAAGTGTCTCAAATATGTATGTCCCCAAAAGGGTCTTGTCATTAATAATGCTACTGGTGGACTGTTTTTTTTTGTGTGTGCGATATTTGCAAATTGACTCAAGTTTGTTTAAAGTATTTATCATGAAAACACACTGAATATTATGTATTATATATATGCCACAAAAATTATATTATAAACAATACCGTTTGATTTTAGAAATTGTAATTTGTATGCAGATTTAATGTGTATTATAAAACCCTTACGGAACAGGCAATATTACTGAATTCTTGATAACTTGTTTTATAGTTTCAGTTGAGTGTTGACAGTCTAGATGCTGCATTTGTCATATTAAACCTGTCAATCTGAATCAAAAACTGCAATATTGTTTTCGCTAATTATGTCTTACCCATCATTTGACAAGCTATGGCATAAAAGGTTAAAACATATAGTACAAAATGAGATTTTTTAAATGAAAAATAAAAACTCGTTTGTAGAAGTAATTCACGACGAGGATTTTCACATGATGTAAAATCCTGTAGATGAAAGTAACACAGAAACTTAAGGAAATGTACAAATGGTAATGGACATATTTGCAATGCGATGTCCTTTACAATGAAATCTAGTTCTGAGGGGATAATTGACGACTCAGAAGAAAATATTAGCATTACAAATGTAAGATGTTTAAGCAATACATACAGTTTTTCTCGCTTCATTAATTTTAGCACAGTTTTCTGATTTTGACTTAGTTTGAAATTTTCTGAGACTAATGTCATGTTAATCTTTTCATCTGTGCATTTACTTAATACATACTTGATTATATCTAACGATGTTAAGTAGTTTTTATGAACATAGTAAAAAGATGCCAATTTCACCCATCCAGATACCGCATCTGATTGTAGTTCTATCAACAGATGACTGAGTACATCTTTGTACATGTAGTAATTGCGTTTGTTGTTTGTTTTAAATGCAATTTGTTTTGCATGTGGCAAGTCCCGGTATGCACGCGACAAGAATAGAGTAAACAAACTTGCTGATAAATCAGTTCTAGAATAATATAGCAAACCATGCATCAGATTTTTAAATTGATTGCCATAAAATTGCACGCGATAATCTAGTATTGTTTCAAGGTTTTTTTTAACATGATGGATATCGTCATTGTTCGACATATTATAATAAGTTAGTTCAGAATAATCATTTAAAGTATCTGATAAATAAAACCAGTGAATTCCTATGTTGTGTAAATGACTAAGAATGTGGATTAAATTTCTTTTGTTGTTATAATTGAACCTTAAATAGAATAAATTGTTGTCCGGAATAAAATAGTGTAAAAGTGTTGAATATTCTATACAGTATAATAGTCTTTGCAAACATGCATTGAAACATGGTATGATATTAGCAGGTATCCAAACAGATGGTTGAGATTCTTCTATAATCCAAAATAACATAGTCTTTAAAAAATATGAGCACAATAAACCTTTTAAGTCTTCCTGTTTGTCGACTATTTCTTTAAGTATGATTTTTAACAAAGCATAACATAATAACTGTGTATGACTAAAAGAAAATATGAGAAATTTTTCTGCCACTGAAAACGATATTCGCCATTGCATATCTTCATGTATAGATCCTTTATATCCAATGGGTACAAACAAAACACCGCAGGAGATTATTTTCGAAATGAGGTTTGGTGAGGGCCATGTTGTACGTGATCTAGTAACCCAAGTTTCAGCTAGAGATATCCATTGATTACATTGTAGTGCCAGTGTAATATCAAAATACTCAGTTTCGTCAGATAAACATGGTCCGTGTATAATTCCAGGTTTTTTGGACTTCTCTGGAGTAGAAAGAAACATAATTGTTTTATATAATTCGCTTGAAATCATATATTTACCACGACAATCTGTCTTGAAAAATTGTTGGAATTTTTCAGAGTAAATATACGGATTTTCGAAGAATAGACGTAGCTTGGAGAAACATGGAGGTGTGTCATCTGTATCCATAACAACTGGGATCTTTGTACTTGACACAACAACCGTTTTATCGGATTCAAAAACTTTAAAATCAGGGTGAATATGCATAACATCACTGTCACTGCCTTTTAGATCAAGTCCTTCACCTTTGCTGCCACTAGTTATTTGTAAGAAACTTCCATGGTCACGAATTGTGTTAGCAAGCCGCCTTAGTCTTACAACACGTTCTGTTCCAATCTTATTACATAAGTATTGGTAAAGATGTAATGATTCACTTTTACCTGTTGCCATTTTCAATGTGTCTATAAGAAAAATAAAATAGACGATAATAGCCATGTTACCACAATATGAAATTAAACACGCATCCTAGGCAGAAAAGTGGACCCAACAAATATATATGTTTATGAAACGAACATATCCAAACAATAAATAAATAAATAAATAATTGATTATCTGTCACAATTCATTAGGAAACGCGTTTCATGATTATCTTTCAATCTGTATAGTTGTTTTGGATTTCTCGCATGCAAAGCTAAAACATTAGTAAGACAGAAACTGAAGAAATTACATTTTCTTGCCTTTTATTTGCATTCCTTGTGATCTGATGATCTTTAAATCGTTTGATGAATTGAGAGAAAAAAAGAAATAGTACATTTTTTATTTGAGTGAAATAATGTGTGTTTGAATGCCTGACTTGCATTAATGTTTATTATGTAATCATTCAAGACAAAAGTTAAAAGAGTTATATTTGAAAATATGGTTGCCTACCATCTGATAATGTAACTTATTTATTTTACATACAACCGTTCTTTGAAATATATATTATGTGATAAACTAAATGGGGTTTTCTTGTACAATGATAACCTTACACCGAATATTAAGCAAAGATTAACAGATGATTTCGCTCAACAGTGGCAAAGTCAAATCCAAAACTCATCAAGGGGGAATAATATGTTTATTTTTAAAATCGACTCAATCTGTATAGGACATTTGAAAAGTTAAATGGTTTAATTCGTGGTTAATTTCTACCCACGGAATCAACAAAATTGGTATCCATCGAAAGATAAAGAATCCAAATTATACATGTTATAAGGAGAAAAACTACGAACAACTTAAATAGTCCGAAAGATGAGTTTTACAAATATGTTAACATATCTTAGTGGATCTTGACAAACACCGGTCGATTTTATAGAACTAGTATGAGAAAGGTTATAGTTTAACTGACTCTTGAACCAAAGAAATAAAAGGAGAAAATTGGAAGGAATGATAACTAATGTAATTAATACGTAGAGAATACGTACGTGTTTCTTAACAATAAGGAAAAACCCTAGTAATGATATTGAAATCGTTTGATGATTTTCATTTGTAGAGGATAGAAGGATGACATGTAATAATTGCCTTGGATATCATTATTTTGACCGAAATCATTGAAAATGATGTTTCAAAACATAATATTCTATTGAGATCTTGTGTATGATATATAAGTTAATTTAATGGGAAGTTGATTTTAGATTAATCCTTTATTCTTGATGACTCATTTGTATTACCTTAACACTTTGAATGTTGTAAAATATAGCATTACTTGCATGTCGGTAAATTGTAAAGGTTCACCTACTTGAAAGCAGGTATTTACTTTGCTTTCAACTTCCTTCTTTCTTTAAAATTTTCATTATTTTATGTCCTGTTTAAATTATTACTGTGTTTTTCCGTGAGAAAAACATCCCTGTTTTTAATACAAATTAAATAAGTATCCCTAGTTCGAAATCTTTTTCTTTATGGTCAATGTTCAATAGGTAAAAAGTTACTGGAAAAATTGTATTAATTGCATAAACTTGAATTAAATTATAATGGTTACACAATATTCAAGGTAATTTGAGAACATCAGAAGTAAACATCTGTTCTCCTGTTTTAAACTTAAATTAAATTATAATTGTTACACAATATTCAAGTTAATTTGATAACATCAAAATTAAACATCTGTTATCCTGTTATATATTCAATGACTTAAAACATGCAATTAATCCTTAAATAACTGGTAAATGAAGCCATAAACTTGTGAATAAAACTAATAAATGATTATATCATAGACTTATCATTCACTTTATAAAGAGAAGAAACAAATGCAAAAAAAGACATTCAAAGCGATTACGCCATGAAAAAGATTGCTCTCGTGTGTTTCGGGAGGGGAAGCAGACCCTGTTCCACATGTGGCACCGATCGTGTTGCACAGATAAGTACAACCCCAATGATAAGTCTAACTTGTAAGTTCTTATTTGGGGAAAATGGGACGGGATTCAGGTTATGACGAGTTGAACATATCCGTCGTCATCTGTGAACCATATTTCGTAATGAACAACCAACTTGTGATTTTGTCCGTTAAATTTTTAAAGGGCTGATTTCTAGTTCACTACTTGGAACTCTTGGATAAGTAGCTTTCTTGTAAGCAGCAACTTACCACCAAGGGAATGAATGAAAGAAAACACAAGCCTTGCAATCAACTGGGAGATATATACTCCATATGCAACCTTGTAGTAAATGAAATGTTGCTAGATAGAACGTTCCTAATTTGAAGTAAAGTTGTGTATTCAACCGACTCTCATTATCATTTTCTAGACATAAGTCAAGATATTAGGTTTGCGAAGGTCTGAATTAGAAATTTTAGAAAAGCATAACAAAACGTATGGGTCCACATGCTTTATGAAGCTACATAGTGTGCTAAATTGTCAGATTTTACATAGATTTTGCATGGAAACTACCATTGTGAGTGATCGAAAGAAAACTAAACTTAGAATTTAAAAATAAAAATATAAGAAAAGGTACAAAATGTGCTTTCAGAAAATAAATAGAAAAGTTGAGGTCACGGAACTCGTGTGTCAAAACAAAAAAGCTAAAGTCGTAACACAATCATTTATAAGCGTATCTCAATCAGGGTTATATCCCCTTCAATGTCAGTTTTCCAACAAACATATTCTGGATTTGTTGGAAGCAGTCGTACAAATATTATGATATATAACTATTTTCATGTAACTGAACATTTTTGCAAATAAACATGTGATAAAGTATATATTTATTTTGTAACTTTCCCGTTGTAGAATCTAGACTGATGGTTTCCTCGGGTTCCTGCTACTTTTCAATCGGAGATGGCGGACGACTACTGATCTACCTTAACTGTATCAATTGCATCCTTTATTGCAAGTTTTAAAGGACATATGAGTTCAAACTAGTCAAATAACATTGAATTATTAAGTGAGAGGACTTCATCTTTATAGCGAAATGAAAAGTAAAAGAATAGTGCTAGTTGCATTTCATTCTTTATAAGAAGCTCCTGTATGAACTCATCCTGATATGAATACAGAAACAGGTCGGCTATAAATGAGTTATCTATTAATCAACCAAAATTATGCAGTGCCTTTCCGTAATCGATCTCTCCTACGATTGAATTCCTAAAACGATAAAAAAAAACAAATCCTCGCGAATCCTGGATTTTGGATGGTACCTTGTATAAGAGGTAAAAATTCAACAACCAGGTCTATTTAATAGAGATAGGTAAATCCTAGGCAAATTCCGAATGATTGATTAACTGTTAACTGTTTGCAAGCGTTCAGGCGTTAATGTAGTAATCACGCCTGGTAAACCATCAGCAAAAAGAGAAATAAGTGTATTGGTACTTGCTGTTGAGATTTACTGTTACAAAATATCATAACTATAAGTAGAGTAGGTCGACGTTTCATCAATTTATTGTCAATCTATAAAAACTTTATTATATAGGAGAATATCATGCCAAAGATAACTACATGAGAGCTTGTCTCGTTCATTACACGGACCAATGTAATAAAAAAAAAAACACCACCAGAATGACTTTTCTGCTGAATGAGTTTTTGACAAAATGACAGTGAGTGCATCAATATGAAACGAACATATCAGTAGATAAGTATTGTATACATGTTGTTTTTCCCTTTTATTTATGAACATCCCCTTTTCGAATTTGAAATATATTTTTGTTATACATGTTTTATAAATAATTTTATGTTATAATCAACTTTTTTGAGCTAGAAAATGCAGCAAGTCTCTTTTATACTGTATAACGCATAAATATTAAATAGTTATAAAGAGAAAGGCAAAGTATACCACAAGGACATTATGAACTTAGCATACGATACTAAATCCATGTAAAAAGTGGTTTTTTTTCTATTTCTTATGTTTTCCAAAATAATGACTTAAAATGTTGTAGATTTTCACCTGGGGTGTTAATTTTAGATTGTACACATCTAACATTTCTCATTACCTTGATATTGGTAGTATTGGATATTACGTTTATTTTTGTATCGTGTTTGTGATGCACCAATTAACTACGAGAATTGACGAACACCGTCGATGTCACATATATTCTCTATTACTGATTAACAAACCTCCTCCAGTTTTGTGACCAATTAGAATCTGTTGTATTTTTATCACCCACTTATAAGTTTGCTAATCCCAATCATTTATAATCAAATTCGGAGTTATCATAAAAATAAGAAGATGTTGTATGATTGCCAATAAGAGAGACTATGGGTCACCGTATGAAAATGAGCAAAACCAATACCGCATAGTCAGCTATAAAAAACCCCGAATGTAAAACATTTCACACAAGAATATAGACACACAAAGATGTGGTGTGATTGCCAATGAGATAAAGAGACCAAATTAAATCTACTACTAACGGCAAAATTTATGTACAAAAAGATGAACGAAAAACAAATGTGTAACATAGCAAACAAGAACCACTGAATTACAGGCTCCTGACTTGCGACAAGCACAGACATACAGAATGAGGCGGGGTTAAATATGTAAGCGGGATACTAACCCATTCCCTAACCGAGGTTTAACAGTTCAATATATATATAGGAACAAACTTTAAAAATCAGTTGAAAAGGACTTTACTCATCAGATGAACGCAAATAAAAATATATGTACGAAAAACCTAGAGTGGACGTGTACTTGTACATTCAACAATAAAAAGACACTTAGTACAGATCTGATCAGTGTACACGAAGTTACTGACAGCTAGTTGAAATTAACTAACAACTCATAAACTCATAAGAAAGCCTGCATCTAAGTCTTTATTAGTACTTTTTACAATATAATTGTTTATTGCTATTCTAATTTAAACTATTGACATTATTTTATCTTTTCAAAACGACCTATAAGTATCGGTATGCACACTTTTTTTTTGTTTTATAAAGTTAAAATGAATCATTTGAATAATTGTCAATAGTTACTTGTCGGTTAGACTGGGGGACATTATACAGATTATTTCACCCAAGACGTGATCAAGAAGAAATTAAAAAATAATATCCGTTTCTTTTCGAGTTATATATTTTTTTTTAATCAACTCTTATTTATAAAGGCATAATTATATTTACATTGTATCTGGCGATGGGAAAAGCCCATATATGTACTTTCGATTTCGCCTTGTCGCCGTTACGTGGAGAACCTATGAATTTAAATGAATTATGTTATAGTTGTTAAAACCTTAATTACACAATAAAACCTTAAAAACAAAGGTTAACATTATAACTTTCAACTAATATCAACTCAGATATTATTTTTGTGATATTTCGTTTACATCATTTGACTGCTTAAACATACAGTTGCATAACGAGGAACAAATATAAACAAAAACATACCTGTTTTTCGACCGTCTTTCCTTGTCATTCGTTCGTTCATTAACCCTCTGATTACAAACAATGCATCGCTTGATATATATAATATGTTGGGGTATACAGTTAAACAAAATAAATACCTATGAAAATGAAAATAAATGATTCATGACTGCATAACTCTAATAGCTACAACTTTCCACGAAGCAAGGGTGCACTTTTCTAAACCTTACATTTTCTTGAAATGATCTGAAATTTTTAATAAAACGTTATATAGGATGGTTCATGCAAAAAAAACTTACTTTTTTAAATGTTTTACCTGAAATGTTAGGAAACGAACCGCTCGTACCTTTAATCGGAGATGGCTTTAATTTCATCGGTTGCATTATTTATAGATAGCAGTTCAAGGGAAGTTAATGCATGGGAAAAATTTCCTGTTAGAAAAAAGTGTAAAATATCTGGGATTCTTTTCTTTTCTCAATTTGACGCAAAAGTAATGAACGTAATACTTGTGTAAGTGCATATTCAAGGAAATATTAACTTTGTCAAACTATACACAAAATCTAACTTTATTTTTTATCCTATTGTTTATTTAATCTTTTCGTATGGTCATACACGTAATCGGTTTTGTTTTTTGTTTTTACGGTTTCAGAGGATTTACTTCTTCGACTTCATCAAAATGTGTTAATGTCTCGTATGTAAAGATTTATACTTATATATTAGTTGTTCATAAATGTACTTTATGAAGCAGGCAAGTAAAAACCATAAATAACCCTGGTAATTGTAAAATTCATATGATATCATAATAGTGTGTCTTTTTATGTTGTAATGTTACACTACTGTCTTATGCTAGGGTGAAGGTTGATGCCTATTCAAAACGTTTAAACCTGCTGCATTTTGGTACCACGTCAAGAGCCTGTTGCTCAGTGGTTGCCGTTTGTTCGTGTGGTTCATGCTTTTTCCTGAATTCTCGTTTTTATGTACTGTTTTATACCGTTAGTTTTTCTGTTTTAATTGTGTTATACTATTCATTTCTTTTGCATGGAGAACAAACATCATGGTAAGGCCCATTTCTTTCTTCGTTTGCCTGTCCAAAACCAGGATCTTGTAAGCCATTTGATATTTTGTCGTCACAGTGTGGTTTATCGCAGAATAGAACAACATGTTGTCATCCAAGTTATAATACGAAATGATTCGTGTTAATTGTTAATACCGTGCGATGACCTCAAACTTTCAGTATTTATACCACATTTGTCGACAGATCCCGCTGGGTAATTCCAAAAAAATTTCTTAGCTAAGCGTCGATTTCCCTTGTCCGTTACAAATTTTACTACTTTTTAACGTCAAACCAGTAATCTTTTAGCTTTCAACGAGGATTCTTATTAAATAATCCTTAGATTCAAATTGTTTGTTATATAGTGTTCCATAAAGATACCACAGATCGTTTAAAATCAGTATTCTTTGGTAACTCGTGGCTTGTTGTTTTATGGCAACTGTACCACTTTTTACTGTTATATGTGTAGTTTAGAATAACTTGAACTTTTACTTTTATTATTTAATTTGCTTTCGTTTTTGTTTGATTGCTTCGTTGATAGTGTAATATATTTATATTCATTTTTATAGTAACGACAACCACTAATAACAAGAAAAACTTTACAGCTGACTACGCAGTATATGGGTTGTATTTATGAAAGACCATACAGTGACTATAGTTGTTGCTTTCTGTGTCATTTGGTCGCTCGTGAAGATTTGATTCATTGGCAATTAAAACACATCTCCTTTTCATATATATCGGTAAAATACAAGTTTATCATTATGGAAGTTACGACAAATCATTGAAAAGTAAACACATTTACCGTAAATATCACCTGAAGCCAGCAATTCACTCGTATTGTTCCTTTTTTAGAGACATGTTGGGTTTTTTATAACTATGTGTTTCTTTCATTTTTTTGCTTCATTAAAATGCTTTGTTCTTCGTGGTTGAGTTGCTGCTATCGTCATTGTTGGGTTATCAAACTTAACACCAGGTTCGAACTTCTTACATAAGCAACACGACCGACGGGTGCCACATACGGAGCAGTATTTGATAAAACTCCTTATGTGGTACCTGAGATCACCCCTATTTTTGTGAAATTTGTGCTCAGTCTTTAGTTTTCAGCTATTTTTTAATTTTTGATACTGTTGTTTGACTTTTGGTCTTTTGACATGTCTGTTGTCTGTTGGTTTTGGATTTTGAATGTCGTTTAGTATCTTTAGCATCTGTCTTATATTTTCAATTTAAATTGTTGCATTCAAAATTGATTTGTGGAGTTACCTTAAGGTGGTACATAACACTACAGGGAGATAACTCTGTAAAATCAGCTAAACGTTTTAATTAAGTTGTGTTGTTAAGGGAATATTAGGCTTCTCAATGATCAAAATGAGTCTTTGTCAAACTGCTATATAACCAGTGTAATTTTTCTGATAAAATGGTTGGTTCAAATTTTTTGAAAGTTTTACATTTTTGTCAAAGGGTCTAAGTGAATGTTTTGTCAACATTTTATAATAATTAAACGAGCCAAATTAATTTTAGTCAAAGTGTTGGGTACCATCTTAAAACGATAATGCCTATAATAAACGTACAGAGTTTTAAAATTGTATTTTGTTTATTTTGCAACTATTCTTTTCGATATTCGATTTGTTGAAATTATTGACAAGGGTGCAGGAATAAACGTAGTATTTTGTATAGAATCCCAAAGACGATTGAATAAAGGGTTAAAATTCAATCATTTATGATAAAAAAAAATCTTATGTCAGAGGCTATGTGTAAAATCTGCTCCAAAATTTTCACTTATGTTCTTTAAATGTTGCTGTAATATCAAATTATGCTTTTTCTACGCCTTACACTACTCTAACAGATGCGTAATTGCAATATATCTTACATCGTCTTATGAAAACAAGCTTGTGCTATACAAATGGAAATCGTATAGATTAATTTCCTTGTTTTACGTCATCTTACAGTCATTTAATCTGAAACGTGTTAACCTATATGAACCTTTTTGTACTTTAGCAAACATTATAGCATGAAAGAAAACCTTCCTGTTAGAAAAAAGTTGTAAATACCTTTTTTTCAGAAATCATTTTTTTATTTATAAAAATACAAAGAGACAGAAAGTACTGCTTGTGTAAGTTACTATTTAGGAAAAACAAACATAATATCGTTTCAATTAAATTTCCCTAAATAGTTTTATAATATTTGTTGCATTCGATTTTTTCTAGGAACTTTGTTTGATATCTTGTTGAACAATGAGTCCAGGAGGGATGACAGCATGGTAGCTGTCACAGTGTGTTAAAAATCTAATGTCACTTATAACATTATTTCAACATTCTTTCTATAATTTACAATACGATTAAATATCGATTTATTCTAGTTTTTATATCAAAATGAAATGCACTCTTTTCGCTTCATTTTTTTTATTTTTCTTTATGATCAAATTTCCTAATAAATAGACATAAAAATTAATATCGATGAATATAGAAATAATATTTTTTTTCAAACAAGTCATCAACGCATTTCAGTTGTGTTCTAAGTACACGATATTCAAACGAACACAACATATGTCTGTGCTTAACTTTTTCATATCACGAAAGGTGGCCATTTTCTTTTTTATTCATCATAAATCACAAAATCAGTTCTCTATGAACAATAATGTCATGAACACCGCGGCTTAAACAATTCACAATGTCAAATCTATAAAATAAACTGTATAAACAAGTATACTAAAAATACACCTTGCAAATGTCTTAAAATCATTTAACAATAAAATAAATGTCTGCAAGTCGAGTGGTCACCGCTAAGCCTTCGATAAACTTTAAACCAATCTTAAATCTATGTAATACACCACTAATTTGCACAAACGAGAGACAGAAATTCATACGCATACCGCACATAAATTATTCATGTTCTAAGTTCACGATGCTAAAACGAATATATAGCATGTTTAGAGCTATAATGGTTAATTTTTAAAACTTTGACTTGGATTGAGAGTGGCTCCTTGTCACTCATACCACAGTGATATGATATCTTTTCAAATGGTCTACTATAAAAAATTGTCTTGCTTTGAATAAAAAAAAATGTATACGTTAACGAACATATTAACAGTAAACGAACTGCTTTCAATTTATTACGATCTTTGTATCAATTAAAACAGATCAATCAGTGAGTTCGAGTCAACTGAATCTTTTTTCTTTATTGGACGAGTAAATTTTCTCTTAGCACCTTCTAGAATAATCTTGACTAATTCGGACTTGCATCGATCAATTACACCGGCATATAAAATTTTATATAAATTCATCGTCAGACGATACCGCTAGTTTTAACATATTTTTATCGTTGTAAAAGAAAAATACACAAGTTGTGCAACTTAGTAACGTATGTCTTCTCTGAGTAGTCCGTGTCATTGCTGACGTACTATTTTTACTCGATGGTATATATTTCATTCTTGTTACATGTCTTAGTTTGTCATGTAACTGTACTTTGAATTAAATTGGAACGTCTTCTTTGTTCTGTTTAAAAGTATTTTGATTTTGTTTCAAACATTTTATGGATTTCGATTTTGAAACTTTTGAGTCGAACTTACCTGACACGGCGAATTCCTCGAATGAACAACTAAGAAATCTATCTAAGACGTGTATCTTACTTTGTCATAAATTCAGCATGTCCAAAACAGGCAATTTGGAATATCCGGTTGTAAAATAATTATTTTTGACGATTATACTATCTAGTAAACTGCCGATTTATGGAATTATATTCTACCTTCTCCAACATCTGTTTTTGATTCCTTCGATCTGTCTTTATGCGATTCCAACTGTTGAACGTTCACACTTTCCTGTGTATACCATATATTTTGTAGACTCCTGCTATTCAAAATGGCAGAGATATTTTTATTGAACACTAAGTATAACCCGCTTAACTCGAAAAGTGTATTATAACAAATTGTGTCACCCCTTACTCACAACATTGGGAATAATCATAATTGGTATTTTCCTCTGAGTTGGAGTTTTCCTGCATTTTAAGGAATTTTTGACTGGCTCATTTGCAATATATTAGAATATAAGACAAGAATATGGGTCCAACTCACACTATAAAATGTTCATATTTTTGTTCGAAAAGGTGAATGTTTAGAACGTTTCGTGTTGAATAAAATAACTCTTTGATAGTCCAAATTTATTCGATAATTAAATTACAACAAATCAGTGAGAACTGGTCACATACTATTACAATTTATATGTTTATAAGAGTTTCGAAAATTTTATAAATTTTAAATCAATTTGGGGTTAGGTAAACACATTTTACAGAATGAGATTTATGACCGGGTTTGTACTAATAAGATGAGCAACAAATGTGAAGGATGATCTGCTTATCCTTCCAGAGCAGCTGAGATCACCCCATTATAGTTGGGGTTCGTGTTGCTCAGTCTTTAGTTTTCTATGTTGAGTTATGTTTTTAGCCATGCCATTGTCAGTATATTTCGACATATTAGTTTGTTGAAAGTCCCTTTGGTATCATTTGCCTCCTTTTTTTAAAACAAACCTCGTCATGTCATTTACCGTTAGCTATTTTAACTCTTTTCATGGTTCGGGATTTTATCGTTTTTGAAATGAATAAAGAGATTTCAATTCCTTTCTAAATCGGCTGTCATTATAAAAATATATAAAACTATTTACAACATGATTCAGATATCCCAGTTCATAAACGAATAAGAAAATGTATTTTTCAGTAGGTGACAATTCTCCGAATCCTTCTTGGTTAGTCATGCGTATTAAAGCCAATACCATGAATGGTATCAGCGTAACAAAGAATATTATCGAGATTACAATTAAACCCGTTGTAACTCTAGTAACGTTGATTGTAATTTCATTTTTCTTCTTCATTTCAGTTATTTTATTACACGATCTTGAAGTGTTCTGTGGTATTCTCGACTCCATTCCAGCAACCAATGACGCAACAATCAGTAAACCGTTTAAATTTGATAGAAGACTGCTAGGACTGAGAATATCGGTAATACCATTTGGGGATTCACCAAATAATCTATGTTTCTTTGTATATTGTCTCGAGACTGCATTAGAGGTAGAATCTTTTATCAATTTGGAAGTGTGTCTTTTATTTTCACAAAAATTCTCAGATAGTTCCAACATCGACTTAATAACTGTGTTTATACATGTGATTTCTTCATTTGAACTCTTCTTGTATTTATTAATATTCATCATCTGTTTTCTTATGATATTACTTTTTACAATTGTACGCCAAACTGGAATATATAAGAAGATAATTGCGAATCCTACCAATACACCTTCAGCTAGCACAAATAGAAAGTATGAAGCTGGAAACATTGAATTCTCCAGACTGTCATTTATGAAGCATTCAAAACCTTTGGTTGCATTTAATAAGAGGGACGCATGAAGATCCTACAATGATTAACATATGAAAGTAAAAATCATATCGTAGCATAGACAGGCTTAAACACAACTTTTTGAATAGAAGTTTTATCATAAAAAAGATTAAACTATGGAAAAAGTAAAATAACAAAAATACTGAACTCAGAGGAAAATCAAATCGGAAAGTCCCTAATCATAGAAAAAATCAAATGACAAAACACATAAAAAATGAAGGGACAACAACTGTGTCAATAAAGGTAGAATCTTTGGTTTGTTTGCTTGTTAGCTGAACCGTGAAGTCATTCTAATTCTAGGTATACTACCCTCCTATCGTAGTAGTTTAGTCTGTCGAACTATTCTGTTCTTTAAGGATTTACAGAGTAGATTGACGCATTTTATTTTTGCATTTTGTACACTCTGTATCATGTGTGTGTTGCCGTTTTTATTTTTTGTTGTTGCACTTCAGTGTTACTGTTGTTCTATTGTTTCTTATCATAGTTGATATGTTTCTCTCGGATCTAGTTTATAATCCGGAGTTGTTTTCGCTAAATCCATATATGATTATTTAACTGTGGTATCGTTACTTCTGTTTTCCGAATCAAATTTCAGTTTTAGGATTTTGAAAGTTGAATGAACAATTGGTCCATTTTCCTTGATGGCGTAAGCCTGAGAGAACCCCTACCCTCGGTATGAAAACTCACAAATCTGTTCTATTAAGATAAAATTGAGAAAGGAAATGGTGAATATGTCAAAGCGACAACCACCCGACCATAGAGGAAACAACAGCTGAAGGCAACCAATGGGTCTTCAATGTAGCGAGAATTCCCGCACCCGTAGGTGTCCTTCAGCTGGCCCCTAAAATATGCATAATAGTACAGTGATAATGGACGTCATACTAAACTCCGAATTATACACAAGAAACAAAAATTTAAAATCATACAAGACTAACAAAGGCCAGAGGCTCCTGACTTGGGACAGGCGCAAAATTGCGGCGGGGTTAAACATGTTTATGAGATCTCAACCCTCCCCCTATACCTCTAGCCAATGTAGAAAAGTAAAAGAATAACAATACGCACATTAAAATTCAGTTCAAGAGAAGTCCGAGTCTGATGTCAAAAGATGTAACAAAAGAAAATAAATAAAATGACAATAATACATAAATAACAACAGACTACTAGCAGTTAACTGACATGCCAGCTCCAGACCTCAATTAAACTGATTGAAAGATTATGTCTTCATCATATGAATATCAGGTACAATCCCTCCCGTTAGGGGTTTAGTATCATACTATCATAAAATATATGAGAAGAACATAACCCGTGTCATGCCAACAACTGTTTTTTTAGAAATAAATGTGTTTAGTTCCGATGCAAAGACCCTATCAGTGAATCAATGTTAAATCCAAAATATGCAATCTTTAATGACCTGACAACTGTATCGTAACTATATCCCCTTTTAATAAGTCTATTTAAAGGTTTTGTTAGTTTCTGAGGAGAATACTGACATTTTTGTGCTTTATAAAGAATATTTCCATAAAATTTTGGATGTGAAATACCTGAACGTATAAGATGTCTGCATGTTGAGTTATATTTACGAATTATTTCCTTATACCGGTGATAAAATTTAGTAAATGTTTTGACCAGTTTGTGATATCGAAAACCCTGGTGTAATAATTTTTCAGTAATACATAAATTTCTCTCGCTAAAATCTAATACATTGTTACATACACGAGCGAATCGTACAAGTTGAGATATATAAACACCATAAGATGGTGACAAGGGAACGTCACCATCTAAAAATGGATAATTAACAATAGGAAATGAAAAATCATCTCTCTTATCAACAATTTTTGTATTAATCTTCCCGTTTATGATATAGATATCAAGATCGAGGAAAGGGCAGTGGTCATTGTTATCATTAGCTTTAATTAAAGTAAGTTCTACAGGATAAATTTCTTTATTATACATACGGAAGTCGTTATTATTGAGAGCCAATATATTATCCAAATATCTAAAAGTATTGTTAAATTTTTGTATCAAATATTGTTTTGATGGGTCTTTGCTAATTTAAGTCATAAATTGTAACTCATAACAATACAAAAACAGGTCCGCAATAATTGGTTCACAGTTAGTCCCCATTGGAATTCCAATAACTTGACGATATATGGAATCTCTAAAGCGAACAAAAATGTTATCAAATAAAAATTCAAGCGCATAAATAGTATCAAAGCATGTCCAATTGACCTAGTTCTTTTGTTTATTGCTACTAAAAAATGATCGCAAAGAGTTTGAACATATGTACTCGCATTCCGACTTTTTAAATGCCCAGTTAATTAGGGATGTGAATTTTTTTCTTGATAAGAATATGAGGCAAAGTGGTATATAGAGTAGAAAAATCTTTGAACAGATTTAAAATCACTATTGTATGCATGCAATTTTTTGACACTCCAAAAGTAATTAATTCCACTATTTTCAAGGGCCTTATTTGAACAATTTATTATCAGGTTTTTTATTGTACCAAGTGTACTAGTAAGTAAAACAGACAATTTAGTAGTTGAACAATGGACAGTGGCGGGTCCAGGGGTGTTCTGAGTATAGGCACCTTTTTTTTTTTTTTTTTAGATCAATGCATTTGAATGAAAACATATAGTTGGAACCCCCTCCTTGTGTCCTGAATTGGGAACCCCCCTTTTTTAAATGGATGGATCCGCCACTGCCCCTCATGCAGTCGGACAAGATGGACTGATTTTCAATAACCTATCTATTAAATGTTATCATTTTCTACTTATATATGTTACTTTAAAAGAAGTAACCAAAATCAATATATGCGTAATCTGTCCATATGTTAGTGTCATATATTATTAACTACTAGTATTTTAAAGCCAATCGAGTAAAATACGGATCTATTAATGTATGCTTTGCTTAATATACTTTGATATAATTGATAGAATACTTTTCACATATCGATTGTTTGTACAACTTTTATGAGAAAAAAAAAACGTATGTGCCTGCCCCAAGTCAGGAGCCTGTAGTTCAGTGGTTGTCGTTTCTTTACTATTTGTTTTTGTTCATTTGTTTTATATAATTAAGGCCGTTAGTTTTCTCGTTTCAATTGGATTTCATTGTTATTTCTGAACCTTTTATAGATGACAATGCGATATGGACTTTGCTCATTGTTGAAGGCCGTACGGTGACCTACAGTTGTTAATTTCTGTGTCCTTTTGTGGACAGTTGTCTCATTGGGATTTATACCACAGCTTCTTTTTTATATGTATCATTATTGAACGCATACATATCGTCATCTAGGTTCTTCTATTTTAATTGTATATATATATATTTATATCTACTACCCCTTTCGAATAAACAAAGAATGGTACACAAAGAAGCTTTAAATAAAATACATTTCAAACAAAGATAAGAAAAAACCAACGAAAGTGTTAATTATTTAACAATTTTGCATTAGTGTTTATGCTAATCTTACAGTGCAAGATGCATACACTTAAATACAAATAATGCTGTGACAGTTTATAGCGATATTTTTTGTAACAGCTCAGTGGCGGGTCCAGGGGTGTTCTGGGGATAGGAACCCTTTTTTTTGGAGATCAATGCATTTGAATGGGAACATATAGTTGGAACCCCTCCTTGTGTCCTGGATTGGGGACTCCCCCTTTAAAAAAAAGGAATGAATCCGCCACTGCCCCTCATGTAGTCGAACAAGATGGACTGATTTTAATAACCTATCTATTAAATGTTATCATTTTCTACTTATGTTACTTTAAAAGAAGTAACCAAAATCAATATATGCGTAATCTGTCCATATGTAAGTGTCATATATTACCAAACACAATGATAGTCAAAGTTTCAACAGGACATTCACGAAACTTAGGCAGCAATCATTTCATTTTCAGAGGGGGGGGGGCTATGGTTTTTTTTAAAAGTTTGCTTCTAATTGTTCTGCCACTATATGTAATGCTAAAATTGAAATGAAAGAAAAAAATGTTTTCGACCTGTCTCCAAAAAATATTGTCTTTCGCCGAAGGAAAAAAATCCCCCCCCCCCCCCGAAAATCAAATGTTTGCTGCCTTAGGCATGTGTGGATAACTTTTATTCTTTAATAGTTAGTTTAAATAATTGTATATACATTTATTTACATAAATCTCTATGAAACCAGTTTTTGACAACTATTATTATAAAAGTTTAAATCGCCATTCAAAAAGTGTTTTCTTTTTAATTATTTTAAGTCATTTACGTTTCACTAAATAAATATCTATTCACGTTGCAATGATCACAAATAAACCAAATATTTGAATTTTTTTCGTGAATTATTTGTCGTAACTTATTGTAAAAAATTGTATGTGTTCCTGTTTTCTCCTATTTTTCGCACATATACTGTCAGTCGAAATAGAAAGTACAATGATGTATTTTTAGTTTATTCTATTTTTAGATCATGTTATTACTACGCAAATGGGCACTATTGCCACGATTACCTGAGGGCACCGATTACCTCAGGGCATACAGCAGCGGACCTAACTGCCATCTGCGTGTTACCGTGGCATGAGTTATCATTGATGTGGTCAAATTAATATCGAAAACATATATATAAATCAACTGTTCCAATTTCAAAATGCACAAGTATGGTGTATAACGCATGATTTTCTTGCCTTGAACTGTTTTGAAAAATTCCTTCGAACCAAAAGCACAACCCTTGTATGGTCTTGTATCTTTGATGGGGGACTTCCTTTGATATTCCTTAATACCTTTTTGTTCATTGTATTCAAAATTTGAAAAAAAAAATTAGGAGAGAGACGAGAAGTGTCTTATTTTTTTTAGCAGACCAATGGGAGTATGTTTCTTAAAATTGAACACTTTAATATAACAATAAGAAGATGTGGTATGATTGCAAATGAGACTCCAGTCTAAAATTCAACTAATAAAGATAGTTGGCAAGATAAATTCGTTACACAGTGTTGTAGTGACCTAAGTCGATATATACAGGGTCAGTAAATTCCACATGAGGTTCTAGTTTCGCTCAAACCCCTTATGGAATTTACTGACCCCGTATTTATCGTATAAGGTCACTAACACACTGTGTAACTGATAATATCTGACTAAAATTTAAACGAATCACTTAATACTTGATAATGTTTACAGTTAGTATATTAATACAATTTTATTTTAGATGAGATATGATTTATTGATTGATGTTTTCTGAACGTACAGTGGCAACTATTTCATGCAGATTATGACCGGGAGAAAAATATTCAAAAAATAAATAAGATGTTACATGCGTTGTCGTTGATAAAGAATTTAAAAAGGTTCAATATAAATATATATATATATATAAACCAATGATGAGAGAGACACGACAAAAAATGATCCAGCAAAATATGAAATATAAAATCATTTTTCAAAGATATTTTATTCATCTTCTTTGTTGGTTAGTTGTAGCCTATTAATCTCGCAACTTTGATTTTTAGACGACCAGTAGCGACCAATTGAACAGCTTCTTTTGTAGATCATCTTATACTAATAGTACTATGCATCGTACTCCGCTTGAATATCATATAGTTATTTGAAATACTCCAAGATATAGGAGGTGGTGTATAAATTAAAAAATAATTTTGAAAATTAAGAATTTGGTGAATAAAAAATAACAGTAATGAATGATTTAAAGATTAATGAAACTTTCCGTTTTCTGCATATTAAATTCATTGTTGACAATATTCTAGTAGATCATTTCGAAAGAAACGTTGATCTTTCAAATTGGTTGTAAACGCAACTGGTCAAATGAAATAAGCGATGCAAATTCATGCATTCATAATCATCAGTGTTTTTCGCCAAAATCACGATCTTGCATGAGTTAACTTATCATTTCGTTTCCTATAGTAGGCAAATTTAACCTTACGTCCTTCTCGTGCATTGCGTCAGCAATTATTTAATTTTATTCACCTTAAAAAAAATAGTTCGTGACAGATGTCAGAACACGATAATCCGATAAGCAACAAAAAAATATCTGCAATAGTGGTGGAAAAACAAGTTATAAACTCCATGTGTCCAAAGCGAGCACTATTTTTGATTTACCTTCATCATTAACGCCCAGCGACAAGTATTTGAAATCCAAAGATATGAAAGAATAGAAGGAGTTGATGAGCTATATGAATAAAAATGACACACAAACAATAGTCAAATCAGTCGAATGTAACATTGATTGATGGAGTTTAAAATCTTGGGTATCTTTATAATTCCAAAATATATAAATTGACCATTGATTGGAATTGTAAGGATTTGCAGAATCAAAACATTGTCACAATTCGTACGTCTTAATTTTCATACCAGTTGATGCCCGAGGACGGAAAACATTGTCTTCAATTTTTTGGGTATAACATTTTTTTAGTACCAACATATATTAAATATATTTCATTATTCATCAAAACAATTGATTGATAAGCAATGTTTCTTTCTATATTTTGTTGGACAGATGAGTAATATCATATTTCAGATTTCTCTTAATGTCGGTTAGCTACCGGTACTGTCACTGTTATAAAATTGAACGTTCAGCACCTCATTACTAGTACCTCGAATCACAAGGAAAATATGATAAATCATAACTCATATCATCTTTACCTTTGTTTATTATCCCAGCTATCCAACTTATTTCGAAGAAAATTGAAATACTTTTTTTCTCCAAGTTTTATACTTATTTTAAACATGGTATCATTTATGCAGTGCAGTGACAGAATAAAAAAAGAGGGCTATACGAAGTAGTGTTATCACATGTATATTGTTGATACAGACAAGACAATATATATTGTCAAAATGTTATATACGGAAGTTTTCAAATGCAGGAACTGAACCCAGGAATTTTACAGAGAAGGGCATATATTTCTAACTGAATAGAGAAAAATGGCCAAAAGAATTACAGAATAGAGTAATGTAGACCCCCCCCCCCCGCTCTAATACAGACCGTAATATATATATATATATATATATAAAATGACTGAATAAATAGTCAACGATCAATCTTACAGGGCGATGGATCATGTAATATGATTCTGTACACTACAAAATATAATATATAACAAGTCAAAAAGGGTACAACATCACCATTAACTAACTATAAAATATACAAATATTAGATATTTCGGATAACAGATATCCTTCTTCGGTAATTGCACAATGACAAATGAATCATGTCAATTCAAATTGAGACTCTATCAAAATCTTGATTTATACAATTTAAGCGAACGCTGGAACAATTTTAAAATTTCCAAACACACCGGAAAGACTACAGAAATATGCCAAAAATAAAAATAGTTATTTACGATGTGAAATGGCACAACTCTAGATTTCCAAAGGTTGTGACAGTTGAGATGTTATAACTGCATTGAGGGCAGTCCTCAAACCAAAAAATCAAAAATGTCCTAACCGATCCAGGATGGTATAAATTAGACAACGGTAGGGCAATTACAACAGAAACTACATATTTAAGCCTCCCAAACGAATATCAGCCTAATAATGATTGAAAAAATAAGTATTGTATAATGAGGTAAAATAATTGAACGTGGCAACGTACTTATACATCATCCCGAATCAATGAAAACCTGTAATTTAAACTGTTATTTTAAAAATAATTTCGAACTGTAAAGCCAGTACTAAATCCGGCGTTGTTTGAAACAGGTAGTCACAGGAAAATGAGGGACTCGTTCTATGTTTTTTCATTTATACATATATATATATATATGTAGCATTGTGACGGATAGTTTTGTTTAATCTATCTAACTGCTTTTAATTTCGAAAAGAATGTTGTACAAGGTGTTGTTAATTAATGTAGCGGAATATATATCAGGCCCTTTCAACCGACGTCCTAATTTCGATGAAAGAAATTAAAAGCTTCTCTCCCTGTGCAACACGAAAAAAGAAAGAGCAATTTTTATGGCTTCTTGCAATTGCATAATTGTTAAATCGTATTGAATTCGGTAGCAACTTTATATTAATCATAGAAGCTTCATATCTTGATTATTGAAAACAGGTCTAAATTATTTACATGTATTACGATTGATATTTAAAAATATTCGGTTTTTTTTTTTTTCTTCTTCTAGATTTGAGAAAGAAGTAACTCTGTTACACTCAAACAATGGATTTATAAAAAATGTTACATGGTGTCTTCTTATTTCGTCTGAATTACAATACATTATTGATCTGTAAGAGATATATCTGCCATCCATTATAACTATCTAAAATGTTTATTTGGCATGCCATACTCGATAAAAGTGCGGACGTGATAGAAAGCACTCTTCACCAAAATGTCAACGGAGATTGCCACATTTCGACGATTTCGTCATTTATGAACCATAATATGTATATCTAGAGATTGGAGTTGTACTTAAATTTAATGTTGACATCGATATCGATCTGTTAGATGTGGATTTTTTTTCAAAATTGATGTTTTTTAAGAATTGGCCATTCCACGGAAATTACACGCTTAACAAATCTCTACAGTTTTCAACTTTGCTTCGTTTTTCAGACTGATGTAACTTGGAATAAATGACCATTGTTATAAACAAAATTATTTATGGTAACCTTATGATCAAATTTAACTCATATTACACTCTATAGTGTTACTGTTATGTACTAAATATTTTGTCCTGCTTGGTCTTTTATCCATCTACGGAAATTTCAGCTTTTCGAAGAAAACATTATGGACGGCCGGTACGATCTAGTCCAAATAATTATGGCGTCTTGAAAGGCTATTATATTTTTTTTCTTTGACGCCTTACTTCGAAGTACTTCGAAGGCGTCAAAGAAAAAAATTATAATAGCCTTTCAAGACGTCATAATTATAATTTTTTTCTTTGACGCCTTACTTCGAAGTATAAGCTAGGCGTCAAAGAAAAAAATTATAATAGCCTTTCAAGACGTCATAATTATTTCGAAGTAAGGCGTCAAAGAAAAAAATTATAATAGCCTTTCAAGACGTCATAATTATTTCGAAGTAAGGCGTCAAAGAAAAAAATTATAATAGCCTTTCAAGACGTCATAATTATTTGGACTGGGTACGATCACGATCGTTGTGCAATATGTACTAAACTTTATAAAAATCAAAAATATACATAATAAAGAAATTTAAAATTCTCAGATATAAGTATAACAATTTAGCTACGGGTATATAACTGGAAGTCGTTAGGTTTCTTTCTTACGATGGGACAAAATAACGTCATAAAAATGGCCGCTTTAACGGAGAACCTGTGAATAGATTGTGTTCCACGGTGAAACGGAGAAACGTTTGAAGATTTCTAAGGTATTAGACCTGTAGATTACCTCTTTCTTTGGTTTTCTATCACGTACGACGGCCTGTCGGCAAATTTGAATTTACGTTTGTGTTTTATTTATTTTACTACCATGCTTACAAAGAATGTGGGAAACGTCACCATCTAAAAATGGATAAGTTACAATTGGAAATGAAAAATCATCTCTTTTATTGTTAATTATGGTATTAGCTTCCCGTTTATAAAGACATAGATATCACGATGCAGGAAAGTTCAGTGTTCAGTATTTATAGTATTAGTTTTATTTTAAGTCAGTTCAGCCGGATAAATCTCTTAAGTGTACATACTGAAGTCGTCATTATTGAAAGCTACTATATCATTAAAATATCTAAAAGAGTTAAATTTTTCCAATTGACATACATTTTTCTATATATTAATGATGAATTAACTAAAAGCTGTTATCCTAATGCTAGCAATTTAATGGTTTGATTGGCTTCCTTGCTTTTTTTGTACAAATGTTTTTCCAGCATTGAGCACAACTACTTGTAAACTGCAGTTTAAACTGATTGATTTATAAAGAAACTCAGTTGCCATTACAACCATAAGGTCAAGGCAAATCTATCATAACATTCAGTAACACCATAACTACTGGAGATGCCATATCAGCTGCTAGTCAATCAAACGACATGACAGAATGTCACAGGACAAAAGGTCACAGACAAAAAGTCACGGACAAAAAGTCACAATACAGTTTTGAGATTATTTCTCTTTGAATAATACAACACGATTTTTGAAAATATATATTTTTTTAACTTTTATATATGAAGCAACTTTGTAATAAAAATCTATTCAATAAATATCCATAATGATCAAATAACTATTATGAAAACAAAATATCAAAGTGGCTTGGTATTTAAATGGCTTCAATGTGCCAAGAAATATATCCTTTGCATGATTAAATTTAATAGATTTTCATTTACCAAGGCGTATAAACAATTTCCTAAACTCAAAAATAAATATATGTAATAAAAAGAAAATATTTCAAGATCTTTCACTCGTATATTCAAACAATTGTCAATAAATTATTTGTGACTTTTTGTCCTGTGACTTTTTGTTCTGTGACTTTCTGTCCGTTTACCAATTAAAAGCTGACCTCAAAATCTCAATGGCAACAGTAATAGACACAAATAACGGACAGATATTGCATTCCGCTCCAAGTATACTTAAAAAAGACATCGAAACTCGAAACGATTGTCACAGAGGAATACCCAACTTCTTATGAATTGTCTCTTCTTTCTCCAATTCAGTCAATTCTTTAAATTTTGTCTTGATTGCAATTCATTTCATTGTTACTGGATGATACTGCATGCAACCAAATTTGTCCTTGGAAAATGACAACAGAGGACAATGATTGGCAATTGATGAGTAAATCGTTTCTGTGGCTAAAACAGTTTTACTCCTTTTCATTTAGGTTTGGCTTAACAAATGTCTCATGAGTTTCAATTTCAAAACACCTTGTTGAAATATTGAATGCCAATATAGTTTTATCGCTTCGTATTTGTGAACTGCGACGCTATATCTAACAAGTGTTGCCAACCATGAAGTTGAGCGAATTCAAGATGGTGTGTACGTCCCAGCATCTTTAATTTACAGACGAGCATATGAATGTCATACCATCTATAAGATCTCGATGGATTGATAGGGACGGTTTGAAGACGGTATTTTTCGAGGGACAAATGTCTTCGGACTTCCTACAAGACCTTGTCTGTCGTTTTCATTTTGTACATTAATCAGGCCAGCGTTAGATTTTTCGTTTGCTTTACATTTGTCATTTCGGAAATTGAAGACTATACATGTGGGTTTAACACATTGTTGAAGCCAGTACAGTGTCAGTTGGTCTATGTTTCAGAGTAGTCTCATTTGCAATCATACGACATCTTCTTTTTATATGGAATACCTTTAAAGTTTGTGGTACATTGCAAGGAAAAAAGGGGGGTATAGGTACACAACCGATCATGTAATAGACATTATCCAGAGTAAAATACACAACAACAGATAATACTATGCAAGGAGCAATAATTGTGAGAAAAAAAATCAGAAGCTACGAGTAGTCTATAAAAAACCAGAAGTATCCGCAAATTCAATTTGAGGTCATATTTGACTGTAGTGTACTATTGCTTTGGTTAATACCTCACCAAATATGATAGTTTAAAAAATAATTTTAAAGTATTGACCTTCATGACACTAGATTTTTACCTGAAAAGGAAATTATTTATAAGGATAAGGTGCTCTTAACATTTTATGGGTTGAAAACTGGATTTTTGAAGTTTTATTTATAAAACGTCGTTTTAGGATTTTTTTTTGATAAACAAATCTTAATGATTAAGATTTATATATAATAACAAACATTACTAAAGCCAAAACAGTATCGTGTGTACTGAGTTCGAGATTAGAAATAGAAAAAAATGTCAAAATTGAAACCCTTTAACAGATTTGTACAGATGACCTTTGGTCTCAGTCATATTGTTATAGTACAAGGTTTCCTCTTTCGAATGATATATCATATAGGTGTGTATTTGGTGGGGAGATTAAATTAAAAAAAATTTCACCGCACTAATATAGGTTTTAAGTATATATTTTATTTCCCATGGTTTAAAGTATATATTTAACTTCCCATTATAGTAATTATTTAAGAATTGAATGCTTCTTTTTGTAAATTTATTGGGGTGTAAAAACGTTGACCGAAGTACATTTTGTATGAAGCGCAGAAGCGCTTCATTCTAAAAATGTGCGCACGGTCAACGCTTTTACAACCCTATAAAGTTACAAAAAGAAGCATTCAATACTTATAATTACATTTTTTAGCTATGATCATAAAACACGAATTTTATATATTTTTTTATGTAATTCACCTGTGCACTTTATTGTTGGACCACGTGTTATCATGAATGAAAAGTTGTATTGACCAATGCAACTGCTTACGGAATAGCCAGTGATGAGCAGTTAGCCAATCAGAATAAAGTATTATAATGAAACATACATCTAATGTAATTATTTGTATATAACCACTAACATAAAATTAACGAATGAATACCAAAATAAATTCATGTCGTTACGGTGTGATTGAGCCCCTGTATATATAGCGATTCCCAAGCTACACCGTATGGTGGTGCACCTGACAGAGGTGGTTTCTACAGAATAGGTCACAACCTGTATGAAATATTCCATATGGAATGTACACTGAATATAATAGTAGGAATATCGCTTTGAATTCCTACCAGAAAAGATGATATTCTAGTCGGACAGTAGTAGGAATCCACATGGAAAATAGCCGAAAAATTTAAATTAGCAGGAATTTCTTAGTAGGAATATTGAATATTGTATATTCCTACAAGGAATATGCAAATTAGCAGGAATAATTTGGTAGGAAAATAAAATTCCTACTGGAAAACCTGGTAGGAAGTTTTCAAAATTCCACCCAGAAAAAATATTTTCTGGTAGAATCTAAAAATATACAAAATGTAAGTGTATATTCACAAATACACAACTTGGTCATTGATCTTAGTTTGAATCAACAACAAAAAACAAAGGAAACTCATAGAATAAATTAATTTAACAAAATGGACCTTTGAAATGTATAGGGAAACTGCAATATATGCAAGCTAGAAACTGTGTTATACATAAACATGCAGATAAACCAATAATATGCCTAGATGAAATAAAGAGTTATGAACAAATAATGTATAAAATTATGCACTATTGTTGAATTAATTGATTACTAAATTTTGTTGGCAGGCATATAAAAAAATCATTTTGAATGTATAAGAATGACCTTCAAACTAGTCAAAACATTTACTAAATTTTATCATCGGTATAAGGACATCATTCGTAAATATAGCTCAACATGCAGACTTCTTATACGTTCAGGTATTTCACATCCAATTTTTTATGGAAATATTCTTTATAAAGCACAAAGGTGTCAGTATTCACCTCAAAAACTAACAAAACCTTTGAATAGACTTATTAAGAAGGGATATAGTTACGATACTGTTGTCAGGTCATTAAAGATTGCATATTTTGGCGTTAATATTGATTCACTTATAGGGTCTTTGCATCGGAACTAAACACATTTATTCAAAAACCAGTTGTTGGCATGGTTATGTTCTTCTCGTATATGTTATGATGGTATGATACTAAACCCCTAACGGGAAGGATTGTGCCTGATGTTCATATGATGAAATCATAATCTTTCAGTCAGTTTAATAGAAGTCTGGAGCTGGCATGTCAGTTACTAATAACTGCTAGTAGTCTGTTGGTTTTTTATGTATTATTGTCATTTTGTTTATTTTCTTTGGTTACATCTTCTGACATCAGACTCGGACTTCTCTTGAACTGAATTTTAATGTGCGTATTGTTATGCGTTTACTTTTCTTCATTGGCTAGAGGTATTAGGGGGGGGTTGAGATCTCACATACATGTTTAACCCCGCCGCAATTTTGCGCCTGTCCCAAGTCAGGAGCCTCTGGCCTTTGTTAGTCTTGTATTATTTTAATTTTAGTTTCTTGTGTACAATTTGGAAATTAGTATGGCGTTCATTATCACTGAACTAGTATATATTTGTTTAGGGTCCAGCTGAAGGACGCCTCCGGGTGCGGGAATTTTTCGCTACATTGAAGACCTGTTGGTGACCTTCTGCTGTTGTTTTTTTCTATGGTCGGGTTGTTGTCTCTTTGGCACATTCCCCATTTCCATTCTCAATTTTATTCAGTCTTCATAAGCCATATGTTCTTAAATTTCTATATTGAGGTTTTGTGACCCTAGCTTGCTGCATTATGTTCCAACACAACTGTTCATTCTTTTCCCCTCCAACTTTTGAATTTGTGAACTGGAACTTGCTTGCATTTAACACTGTAAAATGTGTGTCATTAGCAAACAGGAATCCAGTTCATGTTAACTTTCCAGGTAAAAAGATTTTCTGGTAGGAATTTATAAATTAATTCTGGTAGGAATCTTGTACATATAGTAGGAAAATTTATAATCAAATCAGATTTTCAAAACAGAAAAAAATCCATACAGACTTTTAAAATTCCACCTCGGTAGTAGGATTTTGTAGTAGGAATATGAAAAAATCAAGTCAGAATTTTGTTCATTTTCCATGTACGCCTACTTTCTATATGGAAACTTTGATTCTAGGTAGAATCCTACTTCATTCCTACTAGTGTCTAGGTGGAATCCTACTACTTATTTCGTACGGGAATTGTATTAACAGGTAACAAATCCACTATAAATCAATATGTTTAAACTAATGATAAGAATTTAGGACATTCAAGAAATCTGACATACCAATAATTGGCATTGCTTTCGCGAAATTTTCAATTGGCATTTATCTGTTTCATATCCATTCATCATCCGTTTTATCCGTTATATACGTCCGGTAGAAGTCCGTTTCAACATTCGTTCAACATCCTTTTTATCAGTTATGCGTCCGGTAGAAGTCCGTTTGTGAATTTGTCTACCGGACCTCCAACGGATGTAAAACGGACAAATAACGAATACAAATTAAAAACGAAACGGAGGAGTATCGTATCAAACGGACGCTTACCGGACGTTCAACGGACACTTCATCCGTTGGACGTCCGTTCAAAGTTTTGAACATGCTTAAAATTTTACACCGGACACAACGTACGTCGACGAATAAAAAGTACGCTAAACGGACATGAAACGGTTATGGACGAACTTCTAACGGATAATAATTAACGGACGTCTAACAGACATTAACGGATTGAAAAGAAGTTATCCATACGGCATCCGTTTGAGCTATCCGTTTTTAAAGGTGTGACCGAGGCTTAAAAATTTCATTCTTTTATGTTGGCAATTTATAAATTTGAGAATGGAAATGGGGAATGTGTCAAAGCGACAACAACCCGACCATAGAGCAGACAACAGCCGAAGGCCACCAATGGGTCTTTAATGTAGCGAGAATTCCCGCACCCGTAGGTGTCTTTCAGCTGGCCTTGAAATATGTATACTAGTACAGTGATAATGGACGTCATACTAAACTCCGAATTATACACAAGAAACTAAAATAAAAAATCATACAAGACTATCAAAGGCCAGAGGCTCCTGACTTGCGACAGGCGAAAAATTGCGGCGGGGTTAAACATGTTTAAAAAAAACAGTTGTTGGCATGACACGGGTTATGTTCTTCTCATATATCTTATGATAGTATGATACTAAACCCCTAACGGGAGGGATTGTACCTGATATTTATATGATGAAGACATAATCTTTCAATCAGTTTAATTGAGGTCTGGAGCTGGCATGTCAGTTAACTGCTAGTAGTCTGTTGTTATTTATGTATTATTGTCATTTTATTTATTTTCTTTTGTTACATCTTTTGACATCAGACTCGGACTTCTCTTGAACTGAATTTTAATGTGCGTATTGTTATTCTTTTACTTTTCTACATTAGCTAGAGGTATAGGGGGAGGGTTGAGATCTCATAAACATGTTAACCCCGCCGCAATTTTGCGCCTGTCCCAAGTCAGGAGCCTCTGGCCTTTGTTAGTCTTGTATGATTTTAAATTTTAGTTTCTTGTGTATAATTCGGAGTTTAGTATGACGTCCATTATCACTGTACTATTATGCATATTTTAGGGGCCAGCTGAAGGACACCTACGGGTGCGGGAATTCTCGCTACATTGAAGACCCATTGGTTGCCTTCGGCTGTTGTTTGCTCTATGGTCGGGTGGTTGTCGCTTTGACATATTCACCATTTCCTTTCTCAATTTTATAATGAGATCTCAACCCTCCCCTAAACCTCTAGTCTATGTGTAACGGTTTATTTCTTCCTCTGTGATATTTTATCCTGAGGATATTTTGTCCCGGTAATTTTTTCCCAGGCATGGTATTTCATAGGTTGATTTTTTCCAGAGGAGTGAAAACCTATCTGTGTTTTGTGGATAGTATGTACCGGTATATATTTGCCGTACTAAATTTCACAGAACCGTGTGAAATAGAGTCCCACTAACTACTATGTAAGTTACTCACAATCAATATATACCTGACTATAATTATAAAATGTTTCACAAAGGTAGACCAAATTTGCATAATTTATCAAAGGGAGGTAATTATGAGCAATTTATATTTTAAAGATATTAATATAATATATTTCTAAATCTATTTTATAGTGAAATTTTTCCTTGAATCTTATTTTTTATATATTCATTTATATAAAAAGATGACTTGATTTAATAAGACAGATAACATTTCACAGGTAAAAACTATCCAGCTGTTAAACATGCTTTTGTTCCAATATATTGTTATGCTATGATTTATCTGATTTCCATATAATCAACAACTACATCTCTGTCCCCAGACAAAACTATTTATATAGTTAAAAATATCATCATAATCAAATTCTCCTATTACCGTTAACAGTAGTAATGCAACTACATGTATATTTCTACCTTACTTTTAGATTTTAATTGTACTGAGATCTGAAAACAACTCACTTTTACATGTATTTCACTAACCTTATTTATCATGATATTATTTTCACAATTACGATCTTTGAAATTACTTCTGGTTTTCTTCCCCATGTTTCATATTAATTTTCTTTTTAAAAGAATGATATTGACCTGGAAATTTATTTCCCATTATAATACTTTTTTTTTTTTTAACAATTTCGCTTTATTTCAAATACACTATTATTATTTCATAGTATTTTCAAAGGATAAGTTTTTTCTAATAACTATTCAATAAGTTAACGACCCAGATATAATTTCACGGCAAAGGAAAAAATATCCCATGGAAATATTTTCCTCCGGATAAAAAACAACAACAACTACTGTGACATTTTTTTCCTCCGGACCAAATTTCACCCGGATAGAATAGAATAGAATAGAATATTTTTATTTCCCAAATTACAGGGCCCATAAAGGGCATAAAATCAGATACAATTGATTTACATAATTGGTAACAACAACAATAGAGGCATATACATATATATTTGGAATATAAGCATTGGTCAGAATCAAGCTAAAAACCACATACATTGTATATATTGTGAATATAATTTTGCTTTACATATGCACTCTTTCGTAGTGCTTTTCGAAATAAAATATCAAAATTCTCTCTAGAAAAAGAACTGGTAAAGAAGACTTACAAAGGCCAGAGGCTCCTGACTTGGGACAGTCACAAAAGTGTTAAATGTATTCCTATACGCCATTACCGATGATGGTTCTCCTCTCAATAGAGGAAGATACAGAGCATACAATACTAAAAGCAATATTCTGGTTTCTTTCTCCGTTCACCACAGTGCCCCTTACGTACTCCCTTACGATGAAAATAATGAATTCTTTTCAATGTAGAATGGCAAAACATTTGATAACGAAGAGTTTACTCAGACGAAAAGATCACCTCACTGTTAACTGTTTGATAAAAGTGCATATATCATCTGAAACGAAAAACACTCAAAACGACATTTCTGATGCATTGAATACGTACACAGATCTAAAGTTGACACCATTGAAAATAAGAACATGTGAATTTGGCAAGAGTTTTAGTTGTGCTCACATACGATGTGAAAAATTTACTTGCACAGTCGAGGAATCAGGCGAACAGGGAAAGATAATTCCTGCAGTTTCTATCAAAGGAATATACAATGAGGGATTTGACTTTTTGAACAATTACATTAACAGAAAGTTAGAAGTAGATCTTTCAGATCCAGTGGATGTGAATCGAACATCAGCATTTTTACAACTTTACAAATTTTTCAGCAAAATAGGTACGAATTTACTAGTGTATCAATGTTCTTTCAGTTCAACCATTCACCTTCGAATTCCTGTTTCACGGTCTCACTAATTAGCGACAACAAGAATTTTAGCGACAAGAAGCTTCAACAAGAATTATTTTAGCGACAAGAAGCGACAAGAAACTATTTAGCGACAAGAAAACATATTTTTTTAATTAAAATTCATTATTGCAATAAATATTAAAAGAATATGCAAAAGAAAATAATTTTAGCGACTTGATAGAAAAAAATGAAACATTATTTCAAGGACGTATAACTAACATCTAATATACGTCCTTGATTATTTACATAATATTTTATCATCTATTATGTATAACATGTATAACAGCCAGTATTACGTTTAATTATATATTGTATTATGAGATTGACTTTGATGAAAACAGATACATACATTATCTTATACATATTCTTCATATTTAAAAATAAAAAAAAGAAGCTCAATCTCTTTCTTCTTCACAAATGTTTAATTTCTTCATCTACCAATATACTAATATAAACTTCACAATCTCTTTCTTCCTCACAAATGTTTCATTTCTTCGTCTATCTATATAATAAAACATTTTAATTAGACATATAACCAAGACCAGTACTGTTGCTCGTTCCTGACCTGGTTACTCATCTTGGTAGGTTGGGGGAACTAGCTGGTAGCTTTTATATGAATACATGTCAACGTAACACAGATTCAAAGTTCAATATATAATGTTTATTAATTCAGCATTCAGAATAGTTTATCAATCATAATAATCACATAAGTTCATGAGACATAATTAAACAGTATGTCTGATCATTTCTGATATAAATCCAAGTCTATAACACAAGTGTAAACTACAAGTGTCAGAATACAAGTCCAATACATTGTACGTGACTCTAAGGCAAGTGTCCCAAAACTGCATGGTCAACTAATATATATTGTATTTCATTATTCAATTTACATAGCATTAATACTCATATATCTAATTTACATAATAAAGCTTATTTATCTATTTTCCCAAATATCAAGTCTTTGTGACATAACCTAAAATCTTAAAAAGTAAGAAATCCCTTTTGTATATATAGCACTTCTCTAATCCTAAATTCGCTATTGTCATTTAGGCCTCAGGGGATTACATAATAATTTGCTTTACTCTTATCTAAAATTGTGAAGATTTATATTAACTATTTATCAAGTAAATTATTTCTTAAGCTAGTGCTAAATATCTTAACTAATACTGAATTATAACAATTATTCAAATTCCACATTTTAACATTCTTGCATCTAAAATATACTGGTTATAGACATATCTGCTTGTATATTTAAAAAAAAACCATTAAATACAAATTTCTTTATATCTAATAAAAAAAAAATATTTTCTTGTCGCTAAAATAATTCTTGTTGTCGCTTCTTGTCGCTTGTTGACGCTTGTTGACGCTTGTTGCCTAATTAGTGAGACACCTGTTTCAGGTCCCTTTAAATGAACATGCAGGGGGTCTCATTGGAGGATTCTGATCCCAGATCCTGGTTATTGTTTTGTAAGATTCTGGTATTCTGATTACACTATGTACAATTATATTCTTTTGTAATATCCTGTGTCCCACTAGACTTCATTTCCTGTTTTCGCAGCACAATAATTTGACATTCATGTGTCCATGGTGTCACGCTTACAAAAAATTGACAATCCCTCATCACACTAAGAGCCTAATGGGACCCACCATGTACTTCCAAATCTTCCTGAAGCGAGATAAGGGTTCGACAAGTGGAAGAAATGCCAACTCTCTCAAGTGAGCACTAGCCCAGACTTTCTAAATAATACATCATTTTTGGAATCATGTCTTTCACTGGAAAAGATCATCAATTTCCGTTCCTTTATGACATCATTTACCTGATAGGAGGTGCTCCTATGTCACTGCTGTTTTAAAAAATTTCAAGCACTTTCATTGTTCATTTTGTTTTGGACTTAAAGAAGTCAAAACATGTATTTATTATAAAAATGTGTTTTCAATTTTAGACTTATTTAAGTCAGAAAATGACAGACTTGTTTAGGTCTATTTATGTTGATGAAAAAACTTAATTTTACTTGGTGGACAAAGTACACCACCTATGACTGAAAAAACCTGTCTGAGAGTTCACAAGGACTTGAGCTATCTATATTTAATTATCTAATTGAACATCCTTACTAAACACAGATGTTTTACCTCATTAAGTGCGGTTCCAGGTGGTTGCATTGTAAGGTTAATTAACATTATCTCCGATTTTTTAGACTCTCATTCATATTATTTTTCTTTAGAAGACAAAGCATTATGTCTTTCCATGATGTAATTATTTGATTCAGATGCATGACCTTTTTATAAATATGCGTGGGTCTTGAAGTTAACCAATTTTGATAACTTATCAACTTGTATCATGAGTCGATATTTGCAACTTTTTAATTCTGGTTAATTATTTCTTGCTTAACAAAATTTGACTTATTAAAGTCGTATTTTGTCTTGCATTAAAGGGAGACAAATCCTTAAACTTACAAATTTAGACCTCTATGAGTCAACAGCAGATTCAGACTTATTTATGTCTGAGCTCTGACTGTTAATGGTCTTTTAAAAAGCTTGTTATTTTTCAACAGAGTAGCGAACATCCTTAACTTTTCATTTATGTCACTAAACATGCTAAATACAATAAACATGATTAAGTTAACATTTAGCCATTGTTAGCTACATAAATGTATTACCCATTTACAATTTCATTTTTTATATAGTTCTACAAAAAACTTGTATTTTCAGAGTACCATGAAAGATGTTTAAAAAGAAAAGGCAGAGATATTTTTGATGACAAACCCAAAAGCTATGTGACTGCTCTTCTGACAAACCACCTTCTTAGTAAATTAGTGCTTGGAAAAGAACACATTACTAGTAGAAATTTGCTGGACATGCCTTTGTTTTGTCCATGTTTCAATGCTGTCGATTGTCAGAAACCGATGGAATATGGACATACTGGATTAGGTTGGTATATTTGTAAGATATTTTTATTCATTATTATGAATTGTAATTGTATGTGTATTATGTCAATATGGTCCAAATACAGCCTTAAACAATGAGCAAAACAGATACTGCAAATGAAGCTGTCACACATTTCTATAATATAATTATGACTGTTTAGAATATATGCCAAATTAGGGGTGTTACCCCTATTTTTTTTACAGAGTTTACTTATCATGCTTATTCATGTTAATCATAATATGTACATTTAATTCACATAATTCAGGCAATCGGATTTTTAGAAATGAATGAAACATAGAAATGAATTTGTGTTCGGCTGCAAAAAAATGTATTATTTATCTGTTTATAACATGTATATTGTCTACGTAATGTGATTAGAATAACTTGTCTTATAAAAACAAGGAATTATTTGAATCTTGCTAAAAAATTATTGTGGAAAATGGTTAAGAAATATATGATGAAAAATAACCAAACTTAAAAGCATGACTAAAGTTAATTTTACTTTCAATAACATTTCAATATGAACTTATTATCTGCATAAAGATATTTTTGGCTAATCCAAAGAACAAAAAATCAGTTTCCTAACATTACCTTTTATATAATAGTACATGTATTAAATTTACATAATTTTTCTTTTTTTCAAAGGATATGAACAATTTTGGTACGGAAGACCTGATGTTGTTTTATCAGCTGATAATGAATTACAGCAAAACTGTGTGATGGTAAGGGAAGATAGAAAAACAAATAATCAAAGCAGAGATTTTGAAAAAAAACTATGCTCGGAAATCGATGAAAAGACCAAAGATGAGGAACTTGCAATGACAAGTCAGGCTCTTGCTCAGTGTATTACATTTGCATATTCCCGTTCAAATATGAAGAAACGTCAAAATATAGCATTGAGGAGTACTTTGATACCTACTTTAGTGCTGACACCAAATAACTATTTTGTTTACATGTATGACTATGAACACGATGTTCTTTTGAAAACTGGTCCATCTAACTTGTGGGATAAGAGTGGACAGAAATTTAATACATCTGCAATTTTACATATTTGGATGCTTTTGAACCATATGAACTTTGACACTTGCCTGAGTCAGAATCAAGTGAATTATTTGGGCAAGAGTGCAAATTTTCATAATATTTCTGGTGAAAAGTTTACATTGTCCGAGCTAACAGAGAATGTTTCATTTAAGTCATGTTTTGTGAAGAGTGAAAAAGCACATGATATGAATGTATATCCAGAATCAGCAATAAACTAACGTTAAATATATTGTACATATAAAATGGCCAACATGAATTACTAATATAAAAGTAAGGAGATGTGGTATGATTTCTAATGAGACAATTTTCCACTACGAAAAGTTACCTAGAAGTCAGTAGCTATAGGTCATTGTTCAGCCTACAACAATGAGCAAAATGCAAACAGCACAGCAAGTTGTACAAGTAGATGAAAAGACAAATGTAAAACAATTTAAACGAGATGTAAAAAAAATTGTTAGATACAATATTTAATTTCTGCAAATATTTGAAGGAGTTTGGTGCTTATAGCTCTTAATTATTTGGCATCCGATATGGTGCAAATATAGAAGTCAATAAAGAGAATCTCAAACCAGCTAATCCTAGTTTTAGTTGGGTTGTTTTGAGGGCCAAGTGAGCTTTTCTCATCACTCGGCATCTGGCGTTCGTAGTCGTCCGTCGTCGTTAACTTTAAAAAAAATCTTATCCTCTGAAACTAAAAGGCCAAATTTAACCATACTTGGCCACAATCATCATTGGGGTATCTAATTTAAAAAAAATTGTCCGATGACCCGGCCAACCAACCAAGATGGCCGTCAAGGCTAAAAATAGAACAAAGGAGAAAATGTATATTTTGGCTTATATCACTGAAACCAAAGCATTTAGAGCAAATTTGACAGGGGGTAAAATTATTTATCAGGTCAAGATCTATCTGCCCTGAAATTTTCAGATGAATTTTCAGATTGGTTATTATCTTCAATAATATTAGCCCACCTGGCTTTTTAGATGAATCGGAGAACCCTTTCAAGTTTGTTGGGGTTGCTGACCCTAAATTGGTAATTTTAAAGAAAATTTGCCATTTTTGGTTATTATCTTGAGTATTATTATAGATAGATATAAACTGTAAACAGCAATAATTTTCAGCAAAGTTAGATCTACAAACAAGTCAACATGACCAAAATGGTCAGTTGACCCCTTAAGGAGTTATTGCCCTTTATATTCAATTTTTAACAATATTTTGTAAATTTTTGTAATCTTTTACAAAAATCTTCTCTTCTGAAACTTTGAAGACAAATTTAACCAAACTTGTCAACAATCATCACTAGGGTATCTAGTTAAAAAAATGTGTTCGATGACCCCGCCAGTGAACCAAGATGGTCGACATGGCTAAAAATAGTACATAGGGTTAAATGCAGTTTTTGGCTGATATCTCTGAAACCAAAGCATTCAGAGCATATCTGCTGTGAACACAATTGTTCGTTAGGTCAAGATCTATATGCCCTGAAATTTTCAGACCAATTGGGCAACTTGTTGCTGGGCTGCTACCCTGAATTGGTAATTTTAAGAACATTTTGCATCTTTTGGTTATTATCTTGAATATTATTATAGATAGAAATAAACTGTAAATAGCAATAATATACAGCAAAGTAAGACCTACAAATAAGTCAACTTGACCAAAGTGTTCAATTGACCCCCTACAGAGTTATTGTCCTTTATAGTAAATTTTAAACTACTTTCATAAATTTTTACAAAATATTTACCACTGTCACTTCTGGGCCAAGTTCATCATAGATAGAGATAATTGTAAGCAGCAAGAATTTTCAGAAAAGTAAGATCTACAAACACATCACCATCACCAAATTATTTTGTCATGAATCCACCTGTGTCGTTTGTGTTTGATATGCACAAAGACCCAGGTGAGCAACACAGGCTCTTTAGAGCCTCTAGTTGTAGTTTCCAGACTATAATGTATGAATCTCTCTGAAGGTTCCATATCACAGAGTAAAGGTTGCAATTGAATTTTGGGGGTAATTACTCCAAAAGGGGGGGTTAAAAAGATAGGGGGATTGTTTTCCCAAATTTCTTTCAGGGGGTTCATATTTTTTTTCTTCAAAAAGTTTGAAATTGTAATTTTTTTCTAAAGTTTCAAGAAGAAATCTTCCATTGCACATTATTGTGCAAAAAAGTAAAATCATAAAATTACTGAACTCCGAGGAAAATTCAATCGGAAAATCCCTAATCACATGGCTAAATCAAATGAAAAACACATCAAACGAATGGACAACAACTGTCATATTCCTGACTTGGTACAGGATTTTTAACTACATGAATTTTGTGTCAGAAACCTGTATAATGTAAAAAATTTGACCACAATCCAAAACAAATCAGACAATATCAAGCTTGAATATTGTGTCCAAACTTGCCCAAACTGTTTAGGGTATGATCTCTGCTGTCATATCAGGCTCCGCTCAACAAAACATTTTATTCTTTTTATTCCCCAGCTTTAGCAGAAGGAGTATTATGTTTGACCTTTTTTTGTCTGTCTGTCCGTACGTCCAAAAATTGGTTTCCGTTCTCTAACTTGAGTTTGCCTCAACCAAATGTTATGAAAATTATACACAATGTTTATTACCACAATTTGAATTTTGGGGGCGTCACTTTAATCATTATCGAGTTATGTCCCTTTATAAATCGAAAATTTGCAAAATCTTTAGTTTCCGTTCTGTAACTTAAGTTTGCCCCAACCAAACATTATGAAACCTATACACACTACTTATTACCACAAAACTCAGATCAATTACAAATTTGTGTAGCGTCATATTCATTATTCTTGAGTCATGTCCCTTTACAATGTTGTATGCAAGCGGGGGCATCATCTGTGTCCATGGGGAAACTTTCTCCATTTATTTAGCCATGGCGTTGTCAGTTTATTTTGAACTTCTGAGTTTAAATGACTGGTATCTCAACACTACTTTTGAAAGGTCATCTTCAGAAGTACTTAGTTTTGGTTTCACCTTACCTCATTAACCTCATATCAAGAAGCAGTGATCAAGATTAATGGATGGTGGTCCAGGCTGTAACTCGGATACTATAAGCAGTAAGTCAACTATGTTTGGTATATAGAATTATCGTTAGTTGTACGTCTGGCCGGCGTGTTTGATCTGACCTTGGTTTTTGTTTCATGGTTACTTAGTCAATGATAAGTTTGTGTGGTTTGGTCTATATATATATATATCAGTGACTTAAATCAATAAGAACATTATTTTGTGTATGGAAAGATGATGACGTATAATTGTCTATCTTGCAGATGTTATATGACCTTGACGTCATTGTCAATGTTCATTGGTGATTGTTTTTGGTATTTTGGTTGATTTAATTGTAAGGTGAATAAGTTTGTCCGGTAGGTATCATATGTCCTTGACACTCTGTTCATGGTTTATACTTCAATGGTAAGTTTTTGTCGAGCCTTCGACTTTTGTCGAAAAAGCGAGACATATCGATCCTACATTCCGTTGTCATCGTCGGCGCGGCGTCCACAAATATTCACTCTTGTTAAAGTTTTTGAAATTTTATTAACTTTCTTGAAATATCCTGGATTTCTACCAAAATTGAACAGAAGCTTGTTTATAATCATAACAAAGTATCTAAAAATAAATTAAAAAAATTAAATCGTGTCTATCCGTATTTTACTCATGAATGGACTTAGTTTTCCTGCCAGTTAACATTACATTTAGTCTATAGTTACATTTTTAGAATTTTAAAAAAGGAGTAGGTCCGGTAAGGACCGATTTTGGCCCCAAATTTCAGTTTCATCTGACGAAAGATTTTGACAACTTTTTAAACACTTAAATGTCTATTTCATAGGATTCAATTAATTTATGTGAAAGATTTTAACTTATTTAATCATTAAAAACAATCCGATTCAAGCTCAAATATGAAAAATCTACCAAATATGCGAAAAAATGTCACTTTTCAGATGGTTTTTGTCAAAAACGAAAGTGGCCGCATCCGTGTTCATCCTCAATCTTTATATATGTTATGTATTATCATCAAATACAACTTCCATTTCAATATTTTGGATGAACACGAATGCGGCTACTTTCGTTTTACACGGAAACCGTCTAAAATTTAACTAAAATGCTGGAATTGTAAAGATTTCAGTAATTTAGCATGACTTAATGGTGCTAGTACCCAATATATGTGCATTGCATTGTCAAAAACAGCCCATATTTATGTAGCAGAACCATTCTACTATCCAATAAATAACTAAAAGTTTACATTTTAACAATTTTGTAAAACTGCTATATTTTGGGCCAAAAAGGGGTCTTACTGGACCTACTCCTTTCTGAAACTATCCTGTATGTCTACCAAACTTAGACAGAATATTGTTTAGGATTGTGAGATAGTATCCAGGTAATTTTTTATTTTCAGCCTGAACTCTTGTTGTATATAATACGTGTCAAAGCTTTCTAATGTCACACTTGTAGAAATTATTTAGGATCTTTAAGAAAAACAAAATACCAATTGATAGAAGATGTATACAGGTCTATTCAAAAAATAACTGGTTAGAGAAAAAAAAACTTCATCAAAGATACCATGCTGGTAATTGTGTTCGCCAGAATACAAGAGACTCATCAGTTAATCATAATAAAAAATAATTAAACTGATTCAGAAGAATTTGCGCATTTTCATCAGCGCAAATCTTCATACAGCTGCTTGATGCACAGAGAAAATTGTGAAGACTGTTAGTTGAACTCTATTTGTCTCTTGATTATATTTGAAGACCAATAGAAAATAGAGAAAAACAAGAATGTGTCCATAGTACACGGATGCCCCACTCGCACTATAATTTTCCATGTTCAGTGGACCGTGACATTAGTGTCAAAACTTTAATTTGGAATTAGAATTAGAAAGATCATATCATAGGGAACATGTGTTCTAAGTTTCAAGTAGTTGTGACTTTAACTTCATCAAAAACTACCTTGACCAAAAACTTTAACCTGAACTTCGCACTTTCATTTTCTATGTTCAGTTGACCATGAAATTGGGGTCAAAACTATAATTTGGCATTAAAATTAGAAAGATCATATCATGGGGAACATGTGTACTAAGTTTCAAGTGGATTGGACTTCAACTTCATCAAAAACTACCTTGACCAAAAACTTTAACCTGAAGTCGGACGAACGAGCGAACGGACGAACGAACGAACGGACAAACGAACGGAGGCACAGACCAGAACACATACTGCCCCTTTACTATCGTAGGTGGGGCATAAAAATACATGCAAAAATGAAACATTTAACTTGTTATACATCGAAGGCAAATTGATCCGCAGTGAATTTAACCGTTATTTTTAATTTATTTTCAGTAGAAATGCAACTACCAATTAAGGTATCCATAACTGTTCACTTATCGTTAGATATTTTGTATAAATTTATCTAATGAAAACTTGTATCTTTCTAAACGACTAAGACGATTTGTAAGTACAACTTGTTTATTGTGCAACATATTATAAAGTGAAAAATCAACATGTATTATTCAATATTCACATAACACCATTAACTAATAAGGCAACTAAATAATAACACGACACTTTACCCCTTTTTTTAAAACTGTCTATATTAACATTACATGAAAAAAACCTATTGCAACAAGTATGTATTGACCACTTAATATATTGAAAGTAAACGTCATGTGATAAAAGCATAATGTTAGGAAACTAAGAAAATAATTATAAGAATTATAAAAAGTACAAGATTCAAAGAGATAAACAAATAGGGATGCAAGAAATTACATTTGTGATAAACGATAAAACATCACGATACAACACATAGGAAAAACAATTAATAAAACAACACTTTATCAATTTCAGGAGTATCAAGGATTTGTATAATGAGATTATACATTGGGAGTACAAAGCATTTTCTGGATTTAACATCATACAAAGGAACGTTCAACTCAGAATATTTAAATGACAATGATACATAAGCACTGCAACAGCAAACGAGCTATATGAGGGAAACGGAAACAAAATAATTATTCGGGAGAACAAATAATAAGAAGCTAAAATGAATAACAGAACAACAATTTGTTCGATGGCAGCAAGGATTTGTATACTATGACAGCAAAAAATACACAGCACACTTCATAATAATTAAATTTTGAATGTAACATGTATTATGATTGACTGACACTGTTTTGTCTATCAGCTCCTATACATAATTTTCTCATGTGACCATCAATTGGTTTTTTGACATGATTTAATCCAGGTCAAAATAGAAGTTAGAATTAAATTATAAGGAATGACTTATATTTTTTCTGTCTATGAAGAAATAACAGCAATAAATTCATAAAATAGTCATCAAATAGAAAGGTCATCCGATTCGTCTTCATCTGAGTTGTCATCACTACTATCAGCCTTCGGTGGAACCAAACTCTCATCCATGTCAATAAAATCGCTTCCTTTATATAAATCTTCATCATCATTGTCAATGTTTTTGTAATGACCCGAGTCACCTTTAGCATTACTCGGATAACTAGGAACTCTTTTCGGTGGAACGTAGATGTTTTTCAAGACCTTTTCTGCTGGCCAGTTCCTCATCTCAAATGCTCTGAGAATCCATTTATTATGATCTTTACTGAGTTTATGAGTTCGTTTGAATTTGCATGGCTCTTCACATTTTCCGAATTTATATGAACCACATAAATGCAAATTGACACATTTCTTCGTACCAACTTTGCATTTTTCTTTAAAATTATAGTCCCAACAGATGGTTGGGAATTGATTATTAAGGATTCTTTTAATTTGGTTTTCGCTAAAATTCTCTAATCCAAATTGTGCTATGAGTCGTCTGTTGTCCGGATTTGTAAAATCGTGAGCGAGCCTGCAATCTTTGAAATTGCAGTATATGTGTCTTACGAACCGACGACAAACGTGTAAGAAGCGACAGTTGTCACGATTACATTTACCAGGAAAATGTGGATTGTTATATTGAGAACAAACACCAGCAGTTTTAACATATGGTAAGATGTATTCTATCTTTTCGTTGTTTTTGAAAATATGGAATTGCATTGCATGACTTTCAAACCACCGTGGAATATCTACAGAAGAAGGGAAAAGATCACATTGTAATGAGAAATCTTCAAATGTGCAGCCATTTTCAAAGGTTGTGATAACAAATTTTAAAATGTCGTTTGCACTGACACCTTCGATGTTGTAGGCATCCGATCCACTTGGTTTTCTTGCTATGGTGTCCAACACATTTTTTCTCTTTTTTCTAAGTGTATTTTTATGTTTGCTTTTCTCCCCGTCAACTGCAGTTTGAATTGCTGAAAGTAAAAAGCAAAACGTACACTCTACCTTGATTTATAACTTTGATTTTATGACAGTAGCATATTTGAGGAATTAAAATAATAATGCGTGCAATATCTGTCTTACGAGTAACTGTTCATAAAAGAATTTGAACATTCAAAGCGTTTATGATTTTGTTTTACTGCTATAAACCTGAAAGAAATGTTTGTTTGGATATCCTACCTTTATATAACATCTTTTATCGCGGAGTGAACGGGGAGGACATTTACTCTTATAATATTTACTGGCAAATTTAAAATTTAAAGTAAGGGTGAACAAAATAGCAATTAGGTGTATAATCTCAACCTCTGTTTAATTTGCAATAAGTAGAAGCATGGGTTTTGCGCTCACTCAATCACAGAATTAACAGAAATACAACAAAACTAAATATTTTAAGGCTGTGATATTTTTGAAATATATACAATAGGATATGTGTAACAAAATATCCATAGGTAATGCATGTGATCACGGAAAAAAAGTTCGGAAAAGAGAAAAATAACAATGATTAACGACCAACTGACGCGAAATTGTGAGACAAATCATATATTCGACCTTTGAGTAGACTAAAGTTAAAACGTCCTAACATACACGTGCATCTGATTGAATCAAAACACAAAGAAAATAATCGATCCATTACTATGAAAAGCTTACTTGTCGTCTGAGCAGTAGCAGTAATAGGAGTAGATAGTTTCACGGTATCATTATTATGATCTGTCGTCAATTGTTCAGGTACCATGTTGTCACCTAATTCCCCCTTGGGTTTTGTTTTAGAACTACCTGAACCTGAAAAGAGAGACACTATGAAACAGCAATTATTTTTTGTGGTATACATAACATATAACACGTGTAATAATATACGTGCATGTATGATACACATTAATTCAAATTCGTTGACTTCATTATAATAACTGATCTTAAGCATAAGCTAGCTGCTAGTATCATATCTACTGCAATGATTAAAACTCTCAAATTCGACTTGAAACATAGAAACACGCATGTAAGAATTTGAATGATTTTATTGGAAACATAAGCAATGCATACAACTGTGAAAAATCAACATATTTTTACTCAAAACCATCTTATCAACTAGTCTTATGACATCCGAAAATTGCCGTCGGCCATGTGATGCCCATATTAATATGAATATCAGCAGATATTCTATTTCAGATATTTGAATATTTCGAGCACATGTGCAATCATCCCAAAAGAGGTCCCATTATACATGTTATAGGTTGCATGCTTCTGTACCAAAATGTGTGTTCATTTAAAAACAATTATCAGCTAAGTTTTTGGGTTAGTTTGTTTATATTGAACAAAAACGATTGCCAATGACGAATTATTATTCAAAATAAAATTGAGAATGGAAACAAACAAATACTATACAACCATTTTTAACTTATTTATCTTCAATTAATTATTACTGTTGAAACCGAAGTTTATGCCACTGTTAGAAATCATCTAATAACAATAAAGAAAAACATCCAACTTGTCATAAATAATTATGCATTGTCTTATTTTTTTGAAGATGGGTAGTTGAAGGTATTTCAAATACATTACTATAACTTGTCTGAACAAACAGATGTTTTAATGCCGCACTATTCCTTTTTTTCTATATTCAATATGGAAATATTTTGTCAAAAACTAATTCAGCATATATAACATGATTTACAAATCACATAACAAAGGAGTATGAAATGATTCTTGATCGCTTAAACATTAAAAAAATAACAATCTGTTTATTGTATAGAGTCTGTTAATAGTGGGAGTCTAATAGACAGATCAGTATAAAGGAAAATAACAAAAATACCGAACTCCGAGGAAAATCCAAAACGGAAAGTCCGTAATCAAATTGCAAAACCTCTCTAAGTGCATATATTATTCAATTCAGTTTATGTCTACAGTATGTTACCCATATTGAAGCGAGTCTGATAAAAGCAATTAATTAAGAACGTCCATTTCAAAGTATGTAAACCTAACAACAAGGATTAAAAAAAGTATCGTATCACATCAATTTTCTGAAAATCTTTATTTTCGGACACGATTTTCAGAAAATGAATGTAATACGACACTTCTTTTAATCATTGCTCTGCAGAAATATGTTTAAAGGGAAAGACTAATATATAAAGTGTTTTGAACCAGAATGGGCACAATGTGATTATTTCTTTAACACGTAGTCATTGCGTATCTAATTTAAATTATTATTTGAACACCCCAAATTTAACAAAACTATGGTTTTTTTTTTAAAGTTCACCCTGTTACTAGTGTGCTGAAATAGATACACAGATTTTCTTAAGGAGGCTTCTATTTAAAATTAAACATTTTGCTTTACGTCAGTCGAATAGTCTAACTCCATGAAACCATAAAAAGTAAAATAACTAAAAAAAAAAAAACAAACCAAAAAATTGGCTCAATTGAAAAGTCAGAATGTAAAGTCTTTTCTTAACTGACAAATTCAAAAGCTCAAGCACATTAAACGAATGAAAAACAACAATCAAATTCTGACTTGGAACAAGCATTTGTTTATGTAGAACATGGTAGATAAAAAATGTTTTTATAGCTAGCTAAACGTCTCATGGGTATGGCAGTCTCATAGAATTGCATTCCATAGACAACAAAATTAAAGTGTAGACGTAGAGTCAATTCTTGATAACAAGCACGTGCTATTTTTGATATAGATTATTAACAAACAAAGTCTATAATCTTTCTACAAACAGTTAAAAAAAAAAGAGAATTTTCTAAGGATCTCTTGTGAAATAATGGTTTGACGTTCTTAATTAAAGCTTATTTCCGAATGCATGTATAGCAAGACTTTGGTTAGATTGCTTGCTTTCTTTCTATATTGTGCATTTGTTACTGGGATAACGTTCAATCAAATACATACATTAATAAAATGCAATAAAAAATTAAGCTAGGCAAATGATGTAGATAAAGCAAAAATATCTAACGTCTTAACATTTTTGAAGAAAATAAAGACGAATCGACAATAAATAATTAACATGATTAAAGGTGAGAAATACAAAGACATACTGCTCTGAACAGGTAAATACGTTGAGTAAAATTATATCAAAACATTCAATGATCTAACATACCGATAAAAGGTCAGGGTTTTCAACATGACATAAGTTTAGTTTATCATTTTTCAATGCACGGTTTTGAATGTATACAAATTCAAAATATCATTGATGTGAAAGAATGGACATTTTGTAAAGCTATAATTTTTTCAACATTAGATATCTTCAACTCATTTATTATCATGAACGAAAAATGATAAAAATAGTGTACAAGCAGTTAAACAATGTTAACTTTAAGTAGACAAAAAAAAAAAAACCCCAAACGAAATTACATCCCAGCTCCTTTGTTCTAACAGTGGTGATCTGAGCTGGATCACCCCAAACAGATCACCCCAGTTTGAGTTTCTTTGTTATGCATGCTTTCCTTTGTTCTGTAACATTTTGGCGGGAATATCAAATCCACTATAAAACTTATAATTAATTATACGGAAAAGACTATCTATCAAAATTCAGGTAGAAAAAATCCAGTGTATACGCTGGGATTCGAACTCAAGACCTTTAGCATATCAAGCCACGACACATCACACACCACTACACCAGGACGACTGCATACGAGCTTGCAGTAATTTAACATACTTAACGGCAGCAAGATCTTTTTATAAGTGGGGCAAGTTGGCAGACCTTTATTCAGTGGGGTTTAAACCTTTTTCGTTAATAAGTGAGTTGTCAGACTGATTGTTCAATTTGATTTTACACTTTTTCAGAAGTTGGGCCAGTACGTCGGAAACAAGAGTGGGGAGAATTTTTTTATAAATGGCGATATAGTGTGGGCCGATTGGCAAGTGGGGCGAGTTGACATTGTTTGATATCTACTCATCGTGTTCGAGGGTCATAAAGGGTATACATCATATAGTAATATTTGAAGTATATTATAATGGTTATGTGGCGTTCTAAACTAGATTTTATGAATTGTAAATGTTTTTTTGTCTAATCTAAAACAGCTGGGATGTAAAATAGTTATCCAACTCGGACTTGGTGTGTCAGTGTTAGATCAGCCTGTGGCCTCCGGCCATCGGGGTGATCTTACACTGACACACAGCGTCCTTGTGGGTTAACTATTAATGATTGCACTCAATCCAAAGTGTTCAGATGCGTTGACAGGTTAATCTCGTCATGCTATGCATACATAATTTCAATAAATTATTCGCAATACCAATCCACACTCGCTTAATTCATCACTTATTAAGAAATATGAAACAATAATTAGAGCTGTAGACAATTCGCTAGTGTGTTGAAACACATGCACAACATATGCCAAAGTTGCCTTATCGCCAGGACAGTCATTACAATAGGATTATACACATAGATAAAGAGATAATACATAAATATAAGAAAATGGGGTATGAGTGCCAATGAGACAATTCTCCATCCAAGTCACAATTAATAAAAGTAAACTAATATAGGTCAAAGTACTGTCTTCAACACGGAGCCATCGCTCGCACCAAACAGCAAGCTATAAAGGGTCCCAAAAATACTAGCCGTGTAAAAACATTCAAACGGGAAACCAACTGTCTAATCCATATAAAAATCGAGAAACGAGAAACACTTATGAACCACATCAACAAACGACTACTATACATCAAACTCCTGATTTAGGACATGTGCAAACAATTGCAGCATTTTTAAACATGCCCATATACTACAAATATGTCAATTACTAAGTTGCATTAAAAATTTGAAGGCATATACTATAGTTGAACATTATTTTGTCTTCTTTTCGTGTACACATTGACATTATCTACTTACACTGTCAAACATTCGATCGTTTGAAAATTGGCAGCAAAATCGAAATATTAATACGGAAAAGACAAAAAGTCCGAAAGATCGTAAAAAGCAAGATTAAAAATAAATCTCAAGATACAAGAAGAGATTGATCTTGATTCAATCGCATATAGAGAAATATATTTCAAGATGAATTTTCAGTTTGAATAACTTTTCGTTCAAATTCTTTTCAATCTGAAGGATTTCATTCTTCTCATTTTGTTAAATTTAAGGCATTATTCCTTTGAATTACAATACATATTTGAAAATATCTATATTTTTCAAAGACAGGTAAGTTTTAGATAGAAGACGGAAAATACTGGATTATCTGCGAATGGAATATGATTTATTTTTACTCTGAAAAAAAGTAAGTTAAAGATAAAAGAGGGACGAAAGATACCAGAGGGACAGTCAAACTTATCAATCGAAAACAAACTGACAACGCCATGACTAAAAAAAAGAAAAAGACAAACTGACAAATAATAGTACACATAACATATACCATCAGCATAGTTGTTGAGCAATATGACAGGTACTACTAATACATCATCAACTGCTCGCTCCTACAGTGCATTCTTGTGTATTATAGATTTTGATGGGATTCGTCATATCAATCTTAAAATTATAAGTCATCTGTGTTGTTTGTATTTTGTCTTATTATTTTTGGTTAAGATGCCAGTCTATGACTTTGATCCTTGGATATTAAGCTATCGATACATAATGGGCTTTTTATGTAAGTTTATGTTCTGTGTGATGGTAAACTAGACAGCTTGAAGTGCTTTTTGGTACATCAAGTTTATAAAGCATTATTTGCATTAGTCTTTTCCCCCTCTTGAAACATTTTTATGTGATTCCAAATACTATTGTGTAACAATCGAATAGCCGCATTCAGCTAAAAGCGACTTATGGCATAGCGGTATATACGCTAGGATGTGTAAATCATACAAACAAAAATCAAGGACGGTGACTCTTGATGTAAACGGAACTGTTAGATGCTATAAAATAATAGTTGATACTCTAGATGCCAATAAATCGAAGAGTATGTGTATGCAGTTGAAACATCAGGTTCTCGTTTCTGAATTTGTTGAATTGAAAAATTGCATTTACTACACTTGCTTTTTTTTATGGGCAACCTTTTAAATTTTTTGTTGGCAGGATGGCAGAAGAACTAATAGAACGAATAACAATGACTGCTGGTAACTTGTCACTGATGAGTCTTATGTAGACGAAACGTGCGTCTGGCGTACTAAATTATAATCCTGGTACCTTTGATAACTATTGTGCAGGACATGGTGAAAATGAATAGTCTGCAACACAAAATTCAGGAAAGAAATGTGTAATTGAAAATTAACTTTCTTCTCCCCCTTCCAGAATATCAAATAGCCGTGCACCTCACATTTTATATATATTCATTTTTATTCAAATTCATTTATTAGTTCACATCTATAACAAAGGAATAGGTTCAGTAAGACCCATTTTGGCCCCAAAATATAGCAGTTTTACAAAATTGTTAAAATGTTAACTGTTTGTTATTTATTGGAAAGTAGGATGCTTCTGCTACATAAATATGGGTTGTTTTTGACAATACAATGCACATATATCGGGTACCAGCATCATTAACTCATGCTAAATTACTGTTTGTTTGTCCTTTTCATGTTGTGTCGTGTGTTCTGTTGTTTGTTTGTCCTTTTCATTTTTAGCCATGGCGTTGTCAGTTTGTTTTAGATTTATGAGTTTGACTGTCCCTTTGGTATCTTTCGCCCCTCTTTTACTGAAATCACAATTTCAGCATTTTAGTTAAATTTTTGACGGTTTCCGTCTTCAATGAAAATGGCCGCATTTGGGTTCATTTTTAATATTGAAATGTAAGTAGTATTTGATGATAATACACAACATAAATAAATGTTGAGGATGACCACAGATGGCCACTTTCATTTTTGACAAAAACCATCTGAAAAGAATATTTTTTTGCATATTTGATAGACTTTTCATATATAATTAGTTATCAAAGGTACCAGGATTATAATTTAGCACGCCAGACACGCGTTTCGTCTACATAAGACTCATCAGTGACGCTCATATCAAAATATTTATAAAGCCAAACAAGTACGAAGTTGAAGAGCATTGAGGATCCAAAATATCAAAAAATTGTGCCAAATACGGCTAAGTTTATCTATTACTGTGACAAGAAAATCCTTAGTTTTTCGAAAAATTCAAAGTTTTGTAAACAGGAAATATAAAAAAAATGACATAGCTTGAACCGGAGTGTTTTTAATGACTAAATCAGTAAAAATCTTACACATAAACAAATAAATCAACTGAAATAGACACTATAGTGTTTGAAAAGTGTCAAAAATCTTTCGTCAGTTAAAGTTTATTTTTCTCTGCTAAAAAGTGTATTTCGAAACCCATGAGTTGCATATCACACCAGTTTAAAAAGTAAAAGAAAACATTTATAATTTTCGAAAAGTTACAACGGCCAGGAAATCTATTTTACCCATTTTGAAGTTATTATCCCCATTCTGGCAATCCAAGAAGAAGTATGCATATAAAGTGGAACATGAATAAGAATTTCCTTATTTAACCTTCTGTTTTACAACTAGTCGTATTGTGAAATGATGCAGGTTCCAAAAATTGATTTTTCTTTGATATGATCGTAATTTGTTACCTTGATGACATCTTTTTAAAGGTAGCTTTGACATCGATTTTTCGGAAACTGAAACACGGAAGTTCTGTGAAATTATTTAGATTCTGTTCAAATGTCGATTGCATTTGAATGAAAGTGTATTGAATCAATATTTTAATCATAGAAAACCGTTGGTGCAAGGCTTATATATTTCAAATGGGACACAGTTTACAAGAACTGACGAGGTATGACATGATAATAGCAGAATGCCATTATTGATTTAATTGACAAGTATGTACACCATTGGTAACAATCGATGCACAAGCCCCTCAATGTTAATTCAAGCAAACAAGAATAGCAAAAAAAAAAAAAAAAAAACATCAAAGAGATGATGCATATAAACAATAATCTTGTTTATCTGTTTTTTTTAGCACTAATTAGTACGTAAACAACGCGTAGGATAAGATACTTGTTGGTTTGTGATTAGTTCGTTGACATGAATTGGTGAACATTAATGGTGATAGATAATTGGTAAATGAAAAAAAAACCCAAAAAAACGCATCTTATATTTAACCAAAATACTTTATACATTGAATTACATTAAACTTTAAATTACCTATATTAGTTGGTGTTCATGTAATTTAACCAAATATATTAAAATGTATCCAAAAGATGTAAGCATTGCATTTTTTTTAATATCATATGATACAATAATAAGGGGTAGTCAGAAAAAAATTCACATGTGAATATGTAAATATATTGGCTATTCGAATCACTCATCTGCTTACTAATTTATAAAACAATTGTCCGAATATATTTGAAAACATTTGCAATCACAAAAAATAAATAAATAAATAAATAAATTAAAAAACAAGCAGGCAATTTATTAGAAACTAAAAAAAAAAAAACAAGACAAAAATAATTAGAAGCAAATTCTTAAAGTCTTAAAGTCTTAAAGTTTGTGCTATGATAATTTCATTTCAAGCTTTATTTGTATAACAAAGTATCCTAGCTTACTGTTGCCACACTGGTTTAGCTTTTCTATGAATTTTTACAATAAAAATAGCAAATGATACCGTGGAGATGGTATCCACAACCAAATAAGTTTTTCAGATCTATTCATTTGATTTGATTTAATAAATGCCATTTTGTGCTTCTTTGTTAAATATTTGTTGTTTTATTGTGATTTAGATTAACAAAAAAAAAAAGGTTAAATGCTGTAACCCAATTTTTGACATTTTTACTTATGTCGATTTGTTTTGTTCACGCATCGTTGTCAATGTCATGGAATATGATGCGACTGTCATACAAATGAGAGGTTTAGCTAGCTATAAAATCAGGTTTCATCCACCATTTTCGACATAAGAAAATGTCTGTACCAAGTCAAGAATATGATGTGTTGGAACTTTTGATTTTGCCATTTTATTAGGGTTTCCCTTTTGAATTTTGGTATTTTTTTTCAATGTTATTGTGAGTTTACTCTTTTTTCACTTAAAGCAGAGGATTTATACTGTGGCTTTCATGACAAAAATGTAGCCGCGAAGTTATTGGGTTGATTTGACAATATTAAACCAAAACAATTTCTAATAACAAATTACTACTCCATAGTCCGTTTATTAATCTTACAAAGTCATATTCTTAATTCTTGTTCAATTTATTCTGTTGAAATCGAAGCTTATGCCAAAGTCAGCTAACCTTTATTCGTAGAGAAAATAACAATCTTGTCATAAGGAATCAAACATTGTCTTTTACTTTTTTCAAAATGAAGTATGGCTAGTTTAACTTTCAAATATATATAGTGTTGTATTCTGTCTATGCAAACAGATTCTCGAATAAATCACTGTTACCTTTTCTCTATATACAATGTATCATGTAGAAATATTTTGTCAAAAATAAGTTGATTTTATTCAAAATTTACAAGTAACATGAAAGGAGTATAACATGGTTCTAGATCGTTTATACATTAAAATAAGTACCAATCTCTTTATTGAATAAGAATAAGAATAAGAATAAGAATACTTTATTAATCCAATTATGGACCCTTGCGGGTTTTAAATTTCATACAATGATTACAATGATTTGTTATAGCAATGAAATAATAAAATGAAATACATGACAATAGAACTCTGAACAGTTATTGCATGCACATGGAATAGAAAGTAATATGGGAGACAATCAATCAATTTCTGTAAGGATTATTCCCCTTTAAACAGATATGGTGTTTTGAGTTGCATACAAATGATATGCAGCCCCAACTGATTAGATATAAGGGTATTTTTCTCCCATGTACACACAGCAACCAATTACTAGATATTTATGTATATAATTATATTTTTTGACAATTGCAGGAATATGATAAGCACCTTAGAGTTTTACTGCAGTTTGTTTATAAGCATTTACATAATAATTGAAGAAATATGCATACACATAGAGAAATGTGCACTTAAATTAAATTTTTGAATTTTGAACAAACTCACGTTAATAGTGGTAATAACGTAATAAGCAAATCAGTATAAGTGCATTTATTCATCAATCAAGTTTAATGCTAACAATAGCTTACCCATATTAAAATAAGCAATGAATTAAAAATGTCTGTTTCAAGATATTTAAAACTTACTACGATTTTCAGAAAATAGTTGTAATACGATTTTCAGAAAATCATTGTAATACGATATTTCTTTTGAATTTATCTAGGCTCTGCATAATTATATGAAACTTTATTGTATGCACATAAATGCTATATCTGAAAGATATAATAAACGTAAAGGGTAATGCACTCTATTGCATGATGAAACATAATGAACAAAAAGCGGCAAGTATAATGTTATCTATAATTTCTTCATTGTGTCTGTGATTTAAATTATTTAAACACCTCAAAGTTAACAACATGATTCCGTTGTTTTCATGTACACCCTGTTATAAGTGAGTTGAAACAAATACATCAATCTTCTTAATAAGGCTTTTACTGAAAATGAAACATTTTGTTTTACGTCAGTCGAATGAAGTTAATGCGGAATATTTATCATCAAGGTCTTATATTAGATCGTTGGTTTTCCCGCTTGAATGGTTTTATACTAGTATTTTTTGGGGCCCTTTATAGCTTGCTGTTCGGTGTGAGCCAAGGCTCCGCGTTGAATGCCGTACCTTGACCTATAATGGTTGCTTTTATAAATTGTTACTTGGATGGAGAGTTGTCTCATTGGCACTCATACCACAACTTCCTATATATTCTTGGTATTCTCTAAAGAACTGTTTTATAAAAAGAAATCTCCTTTGGATCTAGCTACTGTCGACTGAAGCTTTTACGTTCTTTTTAATCTCATCGATGCATCTGTAGTCAGGGCAAGATTATCCCGATTTTCTACCTGATGAAAAGATTATCGGAGCGCAAAACCTGTCGAAATATTGGTTAGACAATGATATTCTTCTTCATACGCTATATGGCTTTTCAACCTTTTTTGTATGCGTCACTGATGAGAGTTTCGAAGACGCAAGACGTGTTTCGCGTACAAATCTTAGTCTGGTATTCGTGTTTTTAAAATTATAATCCTGGTACCTTTGATAACTTATTGCTCCTCCGTTTTGGCTCAGGATGTCACTTTAAACAGTGGTTTTAAATCGGTGCAAATGGGTATAATTGAAACATTTTGCGATTAGCTGATCCAAATTCTGACGCATATATCGTTGGTGGGGCAACAATGGTTTATTCCAGGTCACCTTGTTGGGCAACAATAATTGATGATTTTGCAAATGATGTCATACTGCCTTACACAAAATCTTGCATCGATAAGTATTCAAGAGTAGACATTGTATTTGATGCTTACTAAATGAATAATTTAAAGGCTATTTGTGACAAGACAAAAGCAAGGTTCTTGTGCTAGACGGAAAGGTGTTGGTTCTAGTAGAACACCAGGGGACTGGAGTAGTTTTCTCTGTGAACATGACAACGAAAGGAAATTTTTCAAGTTTTTTGCCGACAGAATTGCTTCTTTAGAGACAAATAAGAATACTTTCCAGCTACCCCTTGTAATTATAATCATGGAGAAGCAGATACACGAATGTTTGTCCATGTTCGGCTTGCTTCCTGTACGTGACATAAATATGCGTTTGGTCTTCGTGTAGCTACTCTGCTCTTCGTTCATGCATTGAATGGATGTGATACTTTATTGGATTTTCGTGTAAAAGGGAATAGGTCAGTTTGGATGACATGAGAAGTATTTCCAGATGTAAGGGACTTTTTTTTCTTCGCTGAAGTATAAGGACACATACATGGACATCATAAAAGCATTTGTTTGCATCATGTATGACAGAACAACATCAACATTTGCTGTTAAATAGGCATGATGTAAATTGTTACCCAGAGAACAGCGGCATTTTGATGCAGTTCCGCCTACAAGAGTTTTTTATCGGACCACATTCACAGAAAAGCATATCAAAGAGGACAAGTTTGGGCTCAACCTGAATTATGTATTCGACAGATACATGTACCAAGTCACGAACACTGGGGTTGGATGAAAGAAAAAAATCGATGACAATCGGAAACCAAAAAGGACGTCTTCGGCTGTCCTGTCAGGAACTAATGAAATGCGAAGGCAAAAAATCCAGCTGTGTTGACAACTGTAAATGCTGCCGTTCTGTTCTTCCTTGTACGGATTTTTGTATTGGCTACGTTCAGATAATTATAAGATAACCAACCTGTCTATCTATCAAAACTAGGCATGTTAACTTAACAAAGAATGTGATATCACTTGTTACTAGTTGATGGAAATTATAAAAAAAATACATTTTCAAAATTTTTGAAGCCATTTTGGAACCGGAAGTCACTTTTTTTTGTCATTTATGTGTTGTTTTGTCGTAGTTCAGGAACTGTTATTTACGTTTTATCAAAACTTACATTGGATTATACCTATAACACAGCTTTCAAGGATTTTCGAAATGTAGCCAATTGGATATGACGCCATTTGCAAAATGATCGGTGGCCATCTTGAAAAAATGGAAATTTTTGATGGCCAGCACCTGATTTTTTTAAACCTATGATTATTCTGTCATATATCGGAGAAGGTCGGTAACGATCGAGAATAATTTACACGATCAAGACCTAGATAAATACGGCATCATGCTTCATATGGGCTGTTTGTACAACATCTGACTCATGAAATGAGCATACTACCAAATTCACAAGAAGTTCTTATTTTATAATTGAACGCCAGGAATTAAACTGTGGTCTAGATGACTTTATTTCGAATCCTTACATCAGTCTATCAAATCATTGAACGTCACAAAGTCATGAAATGATTATAGTTTCTGTGTTAAGCTTTCTTAAGCCGATATATACAATTCAAGCAAATCACATACAGTCATCTGATGCTCGTGTCTAGTCCTAGGTACATTTGAACATACATACAAAGAATCAGCCGTTCTAGGTGTTGCAATATTGGTTTTGGTGAGGACAGATGTCCATCCGCAATTACGAAATATATCACCTAGAATTTTATAACAAGTCAATGTGCAATCCACCTCACATGACGATAAACTTATCTTCTCCGTACAATCAGGCAATTCCCATTGAATAGCCGATAATAAAGTGATTGATCTGTCGTTACTATTGATCACAATTTTCGCCTTATCCATTGAATACCTGATTATTGCAACTGAATGGGCTTGTTTTCAAACAGTGGCATGATAGATGTTACACTTACTTGAACAGCTCTACAAGATCCTCGATTTTTAGAGTAATGAAATGAACTACGATTTATACCAGTGTGCCCTGGTAGCACATAAAAATCGATTTTTAAATAATAAATAAATAAGCTTTATTTAGAGTTGGCATGGTATATAAAACATAGACAAACATAAGCTCTAATGAGCTTTTAACCGACATATGAGACATTATTTAACAGTACAACATTTATAACAATACAATACATAATATAGTACACATGCAATAAATATCACAGCACAAAAATGAAGCACTAAAAGCAGAATATAAGCATAAGCTAGGTATTAAGGCTAAAAGCATATAAGTGTAAACTAGGCATAAAAGCTGGTAAAAATGCTTAGCATAAAAAATTGAAAAAATGGGATATGATCTAGATGGTAAATAAATTTTCATAATATATAAACTAAAAGTCTGCACAAACTGTGCACTTACAGTCATTTCCATTCCATGACTTTAAAATATTTTTGAACTGACTAAAATTAGCAATTTTTTTAAAATCATCAGGTAGATCATTCCATAAAACAGCAGCTGTGTATTTAAAAGAGTTCTTACCATAGGTTGTTGTTCGGACCCTAGGTATATCTACAATATGAGAATATCTAAAATTATATTTACAGTCTTTCAAAACAACTAAATCATGTAAGCATGGTGGTGACAATTTATATAAAATTTTAAAACACTCAATAGCCATGTTATGCATACGTCTTATTTTCAGTGATGGAACCTTTGCTCGTAAAAGTAGTTCATCATATGAACTAACATAGTCTTCATATATAAATCGTAAAGCCCTTTCCTAAATTTTTTCCAATTTGGTGGTGTTATTTTTGTTGCAAAAATGCCATGCCGAAGGACAAAAATTAAAATTAGATAAAATAAATGTGTGGAAAATTGTCAGTTTATTCAATTAAGTAAGGTAGCAGCCAATGCGCTTTAAAACATTCAGTTGTTGGGATGCTTTACGACAAATATTTTTAATGTGGTGATTGAAATTAAGTGGATAGTCAATATCAATACCCAAAAGTTTGACAATCTCATCACAGGATATTTTTGCTGACTGTATATTAAAAACAGGCTTTTTTGCAAATGTTTTATTTCCAACTGCAATGGCTTGGAATTTGTCAGGATTTGCCTGCATACAATTAAATCTGAACCAGTCAATTAAAACAGCACTTTCTCTTTCGAGTGTACATAATAAATTATCAAAATCATTGTCAGCATAAGACAGAGTATTGTCATCTGCATAATTATACAAGGTACCATGTTCAATAAAATAAAATATGTCGTTTATAAAAATATTAAATAATAGGGGCCCCAGGATTGAGCCTTGGGGTACCCCTTTCTGGATGTCAGCCCAACTGCTGAGTACTCCCTGAAGTTTGATTTGTTGCCTACGATCTGTAAGATAATTTTGAAGTAATTTCACTGATTTAGAAGAAAGACCGTAGGCAGATAATTTACTTAAAAGAATATCATGAGGTAAACAGTCAAAAGCTTTCGAAAGATCCATAAGAATAGCTGCCACATACATATTATTAATCAAAGCTGTTTTCCAATCCTCAAGGAGTCTCAGCAAAGTTGTCTGACATCCATGACCTTTTCTGAATGCACATAAAAAAGCATGAAATATGTTCTAAAAACATTCAGTTAACTGGTCAGACATAACCATTTCATAGACTTTTGAAATTGTTGGTAAAATGCTCACAGGTCTATAGTTCTTTTTATCCAGTGGATCATTCTTTTTATGTAATGGTACAACCTGAGCTTCTTTGAGTCTGTTGGGAAACTCACTGGATTCTATGGTGTTATTTATTAATGTTGTTATGTGTTTGTTGAGTACTGGTGCACCAGCTCGTAGTAGTTTAGAAGATATTTGATCTACGCCAGTAGCTTTTTTTATATTGATCTTTTTCACAAGTTTGTTTACTGTGTCAACATGTATAGGTTTAAAATCAAAAGGTTTATCATGTTGTATGTGAGATTTAATTTTTAAAATACTCGGATGTGTTTTTTCTTCAAAAATAGTACCTTTGCCTATGTCATTGGCAACATTAACAAAAAAAGTATTAAAGTTGTCACAGACATCTTAAGTGTCGTTTAAAATTTTATTATCATCCACAAGTACAATTTTTTGTTGGCTACAGGTAGACTTTTTAGATAAAAATGGTTTGACTGTGCTATAAAAGTGTTTTGATTTTTGTCCTCCAGCACATCTTTCTTGAAAATAAATGTTCACTGATTTTCTTTTTAATTTTGTGACCATATTTCTTTGTCTTCTATATGCTTCCCAAGTTTTGCTTGTTTTGTATTTTTCAAATTTTGTTCTCAGCATTTGTTTGTGAAAAATCGCTTTTCTTAGTTCTCTGTTCATATATGGTACTGAGTTTTTTTCGAGGGTATCTGTATTTCATTGGTGCATGACAATTTATCACATCAGAGACTTTTGTTTCAAAATCATTATATACCAAATTTATATCATCTATACATTCATCTGAATCATGTAAACAATTTATATTATCAAGATCATTAATATAATTATCAACATTAAAAGATTTAAAACTTCTGTATTGTGTCTTACTGTTTACACAATTAGGTGTATGGCCTTTTATAAAAGTAGATATCATATGATGACAATCACTAACACCAGTGTTAAAATTCAGTGTTTTGAAACAAAGAGTTGTTCTGTTTGTAAGAATAACATCTACAAGTGATGGTTCATACCCTTTCATATAGCATGTAGGTTTTTTCACTATATTTGACAGATCAAAAATGTCACATATATCCTCCAGTATTTGTGATTTGTTTTTAACCATAAAATCATAGTTAAGATCACCAATAACCATATAATTTTCTATAAATTTGGAACCTCTATCTAATAGGATATTTATGGAGTCATAAAAAATATTATTCGCCATTGATGGTGGACGATAAATAGCATAAATTAACCATTTAGTTTTATCAAGAGTAATCTCATATACAATGTTTTCAAGAGTCTTACATTCAATGTCAAGCCTTCTTCTGGCTGGTATGTCAGCTCGCATGAAAGTAGCTATACCTCCTCCATGGTCAGTACGGTCTCTTCGCTGTAGTTTATACCCATCGACTTTAAATAAGAGGTCTTTAAAAGAAGAGTCTAATTTGGTCTCAGAAATAATCAGACAGTCAACATTTTATCAAGTAGTTGTCTATAATTGTTAAATCATGTGTATCATAACCTTGAAAATTGTTATCAAACCAAATCATAAGATCATTGAAAATCCCAAAACACTAATTTTATAGTAAATAGTTCAAATGTTTTTTTAATGAATTTTGATACATTTTCGCGCATGCGCAAACCCTGGATATGTCAAATATTCGTTTCTAGTAAATTTTTCACATGAAAAGAAGGTAGTTACCAAACTTGATCATTGTTGATAGCTGTTTTTTACTAAAAGAAGGTCAAAGAAAAGTATTCCAGAAAAAAATTGTATTTTCAAACTGTAAAAACAGCCATTTTATTAAAAGGCCGTGGCCATCTTGAAAAAATGATTTTTTTTTAATGGCCAGCAGTTGCTTCTTAAAAAGTATATAATAATGATGCTTTATTGTGATTTTTATGCTCGTATCACCATTTGCACAATTCTCTCGATTTTGCCTGCTAATATCTCCCACTATATGGCCTTAAACTCTAAATTGAAAAAAAGTCTAAATTACCTATATTATTTGTAATTTTTGTAATTTAACCAAACATGTTAAAATGTATCAAAAAGATGAAAGCATTTCATTTTTCTTTTTCTTTAATTGACACAATAATCGGGGGAAGTCACAGAATATTTACATGTGCATATAAATAGCTTGGCTTTTCGAATCACATATATATGTGCTTACTAATTAGTAACTTATAAAACAATTGTCGGAAAATATTTGACAACATTTGCAATCACAAAAACAATAAAATGAAATAAAAAATAATAATAAAAAGAATAAAAATAAAAGAAAAAGAAATGAAAAACGAATCAAAAATTTGTATGAATCTAAAAAAAAAAAATCAGAACTAAATACAAAGAAAAGTCTTTCAGTTTGTGCTCTGATAATTTAATTTGATTTCAAGCTTTATTTGTATAACAAAGTATCCTAGTTGACTTAGACTATTTACCGGATTTGTTATCACATAAGCAACACGACAGGTGCCACATGTGAAGCAGGATCTGCTTACCCTTCCGGAGAACCTGAGATCACCCCTAGTTTTTTGATGGGGTTCATGTTGTTTATTCTTTAGTTTTCTATGTTGTGTCATGTGTGCTGTTGTTTGTTTGTCTTTTTCATTTTTGTAGCCATGGCGTTGTCAGTTTGTTTTAGATTTATGAGTTTGACTGTCCTTTTGGTATCTTTCGTCCCTCTTTTGTCACACTGGTAAAGCTTTTCTATGAATTTTTACAATAAAAGTAACAAATGATACCAAGGAGATGGTATCCACAACCAAATTATTTTTACAGATCTATTCGTTTGATTTGATGAATATGGCATGGTATTGGTTGCAAAAATTCGACATTTTTCATTTAAATGCAATATTTTATATTTAATTGGTATATTTCTTTATTTAAATGCAATATTTTTTCATTTGATTGGTATATTTTTTCATTTGATTGGTATATTTTTTTCATTTAGATGCAATATTTTTTATTTAAATGGTATAATTTTTCATCTAAATGGTATATTTTAAAATTTAAATGCAATATTTTTTATTCAAATGGTATAATTTTCCATTCAAATGGTATAATTTTTCATTCAAATGGTATAATTTTCATTCAAATGCAATATTTTTTATTCAATTGGTATAAAAAATCATTTGCATGCAATATTTTTTATTCAATTGGTATAATAGTTTTATATTTATATGCAATAATTGCATCATGGGAAATTCTTTGACTCCTTAAGGTCAATTTTGCAACAACGTTTGTGATTGGTCGGTATTGATTTGGATTTTTCCCCTTTCTTTCTAAACTTGAGTGACCAATGATTAAAAAAAACGCTTCAGAATATCGCCCCTCTATTTTAATCTGCAGTTCGTGCGAGTCCTGCACTGGCTGTTTTATTAAAATCTTGTGGTCCTGACTAGTATTTCTATTGCAAAATTCGATGCTCACAACGTTCGGGCCACTTTTCAAAAACTAAATAGATATATATGTGTCAAAGATTCATGACCTTGTTCAAACGTACCCAACGTTACTATTGTTGACGTAACGTTATTGTAACGCAAACTTGTATTGGCGATCTGAATTATAGAATTGAAAGCAACACAACGTCTTTTTATTGCCTACAAAAGCGAAGTACTAACCCTAGCATCATAGCATCTTACATATTGGTACCGTGACCGATGGATAAGCTGAAAGCAGTGAGAGGAGGCCACAGAAGCGCCGTAACCAGACAGATTTACAAAACTGACGAGAAAATCAACGAAGGAGAGATCACCCGACGGGACATTCATAGTGCCATTGAAAACCTTGAACGGAAACATGAACTTTTGCAGAAACTAGACGCTGAAATATTGGATTCCTTGGATGCAGAAAGTGTGGAACAGGAAATTTTGGATGCAGACGAATTTAATCAGCATATAGACATTAATATTCGCCGCTACAAAGAATGTGATTTGGAGTTGAGATCAAGTACACCTCAGGACTCGGTGAGTCAATTAACCTCAAGTATCGTACAAAATACTAGTACAACGCATTCATCTTCAAATAATTTCAATCAGAATACAAATTAGCACATGCAAACATCGACAAGTGCACACTCACAAGGAGAATATGAGATCAACAGAGATCCGCCATTAAATGAAACTTATAAGTTCTATCACAAACTTCCAAAACTAGATTTGCCGACTTTTTCGGGAGATTTACTTCTATGGCAAACTTTCTGGGAATCGTACGAAACTATTGTCCATACAAACCCATCATTGACAAACGTACAACGTTTCACATACTTGAAGGCCGAGCTTCACGGAGAAGCGGAAAGTTGCATATCGGGATTGTCACTTACACACGCAAACTATGAGCAAGCAATTTCATCACTACAAGAGCGATATGGTCAACAAGGAATCATTATTGATGCACATATGCAAAAACTAGTCGATTTGCCAAACCCCACAATGTCATTAAACAGTCTCAGAACATTCTATGACAAAATTGAAACTAGTATTAGAGGCCTAGAATCGCTAGGACAGTGTCAAACAAATTTTGGAACAGTACTTACACCCATCATCTTTAGAAAACTACCACCGGAATTGAGAACTACATTGACAAGAGAGCATGATACAAGTACATGGACCATAGACTTACTACGGAAGGCTATAGGTAAGGAGCTGCGCGTTCAACAAGCTGGCCACGCTATGAACACAGATAATTTAACCCCTACCGCATCGTTTGTAAGAAAGGCTACAATGAAAGGAAATTATAGACAAGTCAATAGAGTACACACAAACTCCAGGAACAACACTGAATCGAATAAACCCAAGCCATGCATATTTTGCAACAAATCCCATTCAGCTGTTGATTGCTCAGATATTAAAGATAATGCAAGTCGTTACGAAATAGTCAAGAAAAAACAACTTTGTTTCAACTGTTTTGGTAAACATAAGATATCAGAATGTAGATCACGATATAAATGTCGTAAATGTGACAAGAGACATCACACTGCTCTGTGTAATCAGGAAACTCAAGCACCTGTACCTCCCGCTGATGCCGCCGCCGTCAATACAGTAAATGTTAATGGAGAAGAAAGTAACCCTTTGTCAACGTTTTACACGTCAACACCACAAGCACAGGTACATACCGAGATACTTCTTAGCAGTAGCACCTGTATGGTTCGAGGATCGGAGCGCGATGTCTAACATTTTACTAGATAAAGGGTCTCAGAAATCATTTATTTCAGAAGATTTAGCAGCACAATTACAACTTAAACCTTGTGGAAATTCTACAATTAGTTTATCAACTTTTGAAAACACCAACCAGAACGTGAGACACATGGATAAGGCTCAGATTACTTTAGAAACTGAAACTGGTGGATTTATTCCTATTGATGTACTGATAGTACCGCGCATTGCCGCACCCCTCAGTAATGTTACAAATTTCATCGCTTCAAAATTGCCATATCTCAAAGGATTACGATTAGCTAACCCAGTCACAGAGGATAGGAAATTTTAACTTTCTCTTTTAATTGGAGCGGACTACTATTGGAGTATTGTGCAGGATCACGTGATCAGAGGAGATGGGCCAACGGCCGTAAAATCCCGTTTGGGATACTTGTTGTCAGGACCGATGCATACTTTTACAGGAGAACAATCATCAACAGGAATGTTTAATGTACTGATTCAACATCAGCAAGAGGAACGCAGCCTGGAAAAGTTTTGGGATTTAGAATCTATTGGTGTCAAAGCAGACGAATTAGAAACAACCACCATGAAAGACTTCAATGATGAATACGAAACAACATGCATAACTTACCAAGATAATCGCTATACCGCAAAACTGCCATGGAGAAATGATTTCAATGAGTTACCTACGAACTATAATGTCACTTTACGCAGAACTTGCAATATGATCGATAGACTCAAAAAGGATACCAACATGCTGAAAATGTATGGTGACATAATTAAGGACCAAAAACGCCGAGGGTTCATTGAGCGGGTAACAGAAAATGGAAACCAGTCAAACAGAATTCACTACATTCCTCACCATGCAGTAAAAAAGGACTCATCTACGACTCCTATACGTATAGTCTATGATTGTAGTTGTCACGAATCACCTCACAAGGCTAGTTTAAACGATTGTCTCATGTCAGTTCCGCCGATGTTAAACGATTTGACGGGAATTTTAGCTAGATTCAGATTACACAAGCACGCAGTGACTACCGACATAGAGAAAGCGTTTTTGAATGTCGAACTGGATAAAGAAGATAGGGACGTCACAAGATTTTGTTGGTTGAGTGATCCATCTGACCCATACAGTCCACTGATAACTTACCGTTTTAGAGTCGTTCTATTTGGAACTACATGCTCACCTTACATCTTGAATGCCACCCTTATGAAGCACTTCAAACTCAATTCTTGTAAAACAGCCGATATACTGAAAAACGACCTGTATGTTGACAATGTTTTGTCAAGCTTCTGGGATGAGAAAGAAATGCTGAAATTCTACAGAGAATCACGAGATTTATTGGCAAGAGGAGGATTCAATCTGAGATCATGGACGTCAAATAGCACAGAATTACTACGCTTAGCCCAATCTGAAAAATGCATAGAAAGAGATACGAACATCAAAATTCTTGGTCTCCGTTGGAATGTGAACAACGATCAAATCTCGTTTCAAAACAACATAAATACAACAACGGAAAGGATAATAACAAAACGTGAGATCTTAAAACAATCTTCAAACATTTATGATCCGCTAGGTCTGCTTAGCCCCGTCACCGTCAGAACAGAGATGTTAATGCAATTGTTGTGGAAAGAAAAGTTTGCATCGGACTGCCCTTTACCAAAAGAAATCGAATCAACATGGAGTGATTTGACCAAAGATCTACAATTTGCAATGAACATTGAGATTCCTAGATGTTATTTTGAGTGTTCAGGAATAACGGACATTGATACAGCAGAATTACATATTTTCACAGATTCAAGTCAACTAGCTTATGGAACCTGTGCGTATCTTGTCACAGAAAAGGAGTCTGCATTAGTAATGGCAAAGAATCGAGTTGCCCTATTGAAAAGTGTCACTCTACCTAATCTTGAACTGATGGCTGCCCTTTTAGGGGCTCGACTTGCGAAACATCTTATTCAACATCTACATATTGGAAACTTACAAATCAACTTCTGGTGTGACAGTCAGATCGTTTTGAAATGGCTTCAATCAACAAAACCACTCAAAAAGTTTGTCGCAAACAGAGTCAAGGAAATTAAGGAGTCAAATGAAAATCAAAAATGGCGTTATTGTCCGACGGATGCAAATCCTGCAGATTTATTAACTAGAGGCATAACAGGAACGAAATTCATAAACAACAGATTATGGTTTCATGGACCCGAATGGATAACAGACAAAACACAATGGCAAACATGGAGTGGAAACGAAATTGTTGAAAACGAGAATATAATGGAGATTCCCACTAATGAAACCTCAGAAAAACAGCACGTCTTACTCACATCTCAGAAACGTCAAGAATTTGGCATACATAAGATTATGGATATCGAACGTTATAGCAGTTTGAAGACATTAATACGTGTTACAGCCTATGTGATGAGATTTATTCAAAACTGTAAGTTAACACGGAGTGATAGAACATTGTCGGAATTAACCGTTAATGAAATACAGCATGCTACATTGACATGGATACAAACGGTTCAGAAATCAGAATATCATGAAGTGTTTAATTATTTCAACAAATCTGTGACAGTTAAGCCGTCTATTGTAAGACAATTGAACTTGTAATTTGATGAAGAAAATGCACTTCGTTGCCGCGGGAGAATTCAACATGCACCTTTGGAGGAATCAGCTAAACATCCATACTTGTTACCTCCGTTACATAGACTCACTTCACTCATTATTATGGATGCTCATATCAATCATTTACATGAAGGCGTCAACTCTACCGTAACACACTTGCGACAAGTATACTGGATACCTCGAATTCGTCAACGAGTCAAAGTTATTCTTAGAAAATGCGTTAACTGTCGGAAAGTAACAGGGCATGCTTACCAACAACCTGATCCACCGCCACTGCCCAAAGAGAGGTTACACGAGGATATACCGTTTACTGTTACAGGCGTAGACTTTGCTGGTCCTATGTATGTGCGAAATACAGATGATACAAAATCAAAGGTATACTTATGTTTGTTTACATGTGCGTCGACGAGAGCTGTTCATTTAGAACTTGTGAATAACTTATCAGAACCTACATTTATGTTAGCCTTCAGAAGATTCGCAAGCAGGAGATCCTTACCGAAGTTACTAATATCTGACAATGCACTAACTTTTGAAGCTGCCAGTCGAGAAATCAAACATCTTACAAACTCAAATTCAGTGCGCGAAAGTCTAAGCTCTACAGGAACAAAGTGGAAATTTATTATAAAGAAAGCTCCGTGGTTTGGTGGTTTCTATGAACGGTTGATTGGGTTAACGAAAATGTGCTTAAAGAAAGTATTAGGAAGTAACTGTGTCGATTTAGAGACCTTACAAAATGTGTTAACGGAGATCGAAGCAACTCTCAATGATAGACCTCTAACGTATGTTTCATCCGATCTTACGGATCCAGAACCATTGACACCATCACATCTTTTGTATGGTCGAAAAATTACGCGACTTCCGTATCCAGTTAGTGAAAACAATGGACATTTTGAACCAATTAACTTTAACAAACGTGTTCAATTACAAAGAGACATTCTAAACCACTTTCAACAGCGATGGAAATATGAGTATTTGACCTCATTACGGGAACATCACAGAAGTGTAGGAAATAACGAACAATCGATAGCTATTGGTGATGTTGTTCAAATACATGACGAAACTTTAAGAAATTCATGGAAACTCGCCGTTGTCGAAGAACTCGTAAAAGGAGAGGATAATCTTATCAGAACTGTAAAACTTCTTTAAGTCTTGCTTGTCCAATGTACTAATTTTAGGCTTTTAGTCCATGATGAATGGCAGCTTGGAATTTGTTAGACAGTAGGTTGATGCCATCATTCAAAACATTCTTAATCTGTAAGATTTTCCCTATGATACCATTAAAACGTTTAAACTTGCTGCAATTGTTTGCATCTGTCCTAAGTCAAGAATCTGATGTTCAGTAGTTGTCGTTTGATGTTGTGACTTGTATTGAAAGTTGTCTCATCGGCACTTATATCACATCTCTCTTTATCTAAGTATGTTATCACTAAATATCATACCTTTTGAGTTTCTTGACTGTGGTCGTTCTTTATGGCATTCTGAACAATTATAATTCTCCACACTGTTTTCCTTATAACAAGTTGAGCATACCCACATTTTATTACCTTTTTCCCTATGAGTGATAAAATTAATCAATCATTTAACAACTTTATGAAAGAAAATGTGATTTACATATGTTTAAATATGGGAAAACTATAAACAAATAGCATTGCTCTATCAATTCAAGTATGTTTGCGCTTGTTCAATGGTCATCTGTTTTGTATATATGCATGCGTTGGCTCAATAATAACCTTAACGTTATAATAACCAGAAACTCGTTTCATAGGAATTGAATAAGAGGTGAGCAAAAGCCGAACACATTTTGGTAAATGACCTTTATAAGTTATTAAAGTATTATATGAAAAGAAAAATGGGGCCAATTAACTATAGATTAGTTTTTTATTTGTGGTTAACATTACAAAAAGTATTCATTATTTTTCTGAAGAAATCAATTCGTAAATATAACGGAATTTGATGAGACTACCAACAAAGTGAGAGCTTTAGTGCTATAAAACCCGGTTTAATTCACCATTTATTACATTTGAAAATGACTGTACCAAGTCAGGAATAAGACAATTCTTGTCCATTCATTTTTGATGTGTTTTGTCATTTAATTTTGCCATGTGATTAGGGACTTTCTGATAAGATTTTTCTCTGAGACATCAGTTCAGTATTTTTGTGATTTTACTTTTTTCGATCATTTACTTACAATTAAGAAAAAAAATCACTTTTTTTCTGTTTAAAAAATTTCCTTCAAATAGTGTTTACTGATACATTCTCATTTCTTCTTATTTTTTTTTCAATTTAAAATTCACAAATGTTAACACACTGTCATTATTGCTGAAATGTATTGTTTGCACTGTTTAGATGATTCACAGATTTATTTAACCATTATACACAATAAACTGTCAAGCAAAGCGAATCAATTAAATGATCCAGTATCGGGAGAGTTTGTTTAACATGTTTAAAAAACCATAGATGAATATCAGTGTATATGCAAAGTTTTACAAAAAATAAATGTGACATGACCCATTTACCTGTTTACCGTAACAATGAACCTAACTAATGACTTCAGTTTTTGTCTTTTAAGAATACTTATTTTGTCAGAACACTATCGTACAATCAATGTTCTGTAACTTCGAACTTTATCCGTCCTTTTTAACGTTTTGATTTCGAGCCTCACTGATGAGTTTTATATTTACAAAACGCACGTATGGCGGCTAAATTTTTGCTTGTTATGGTTTAACTTCTTCTGATATAATTGCATTAATGTTAAGATTTACTAAATTCATATGTCGGAATTATAAAAACAACATTTCTGTTACACTTTTATTCAGGAATCGATACATTAAACTTCACGAGACTGTTTGATCAGATTTTCAGAAAATCATAACAGTCTTAGTTTCACTTTTAAGAAATTGTTTAAAAAATGAATAGTGCATGATAAAAAGTAAGTGACTTTCTTTTGTAAGTTTTCAAATAGAAATAGAATTATAGGATTTTTATATATGGTTTTAACCACTACTAAGATAACACCTGGTGGTTAATTCTGGACTTTGATATAATTTGTTGTTAGGTAAACATGGTAAACAAACACACTAAAAACTAAAACGAAAAAAAGAAATACCTTGACTCTTTAAATAAACATTTGACATTGTTGGGTCTCCTGACCCATCTTTAAAAAAAAGTTTTGAAACAGAATTCAATAAAATTGATATATATGTGTCCTTTCGGTTTTTATCACAATCTCTGAGTTTAAAGTTTTCCCCCTTTTCTATTTCTTTAATATTTTTATCACAAAACTGAATGAAAGGATGCACAGAGCATTTAAAACTATTGATGGTATTGTTATTGGAAGGTTCCATCAAAATGCGGTTAGTTTTTTCCTCTGTAGCACTTCTATCAGTCATAATTTTTTTAATTTTAGACATTATATTTAAATTAGGATTATCAGTACACACATCATTTATATCAGAAATCATATCATCTGTTGTTTTAGCATATGTTTCAGCATGACCATCAGCAAGTTCTTGTAAACCAAGCGTATATGTAGTATTTGCGTTTGACAGTTCAACGGCATAAAAATGTCTTCCACTTTTAGTTGGGGCATCTTTGTGCATAGTGAGATTGTCATTTTCATTAAAATTTCTGACATTTGTTCTTTAGCCAAAATGTTCATTTCCTTGTCAAAAAGTAGAGCAGAACTACAACTTGGGAGTTCACTATATTCAATATTAAACAGATTCAAAATATACTTTAAAATTGGTCCAATATGTTCAACTCCAACCCCATGACTTCGCATAAAATAATAAATTTGTCGTATATGACATTAAATAGTCGACCTTGTGAACTGTCTCAACTATTTATTATCGTTATTATTTGCATCAAATTGATTTTCAATGTTATCATATAAATCCGCTATCTCCATCTTGGAATCTTTAATTACTTTGGATAAGTTTTCATATTGTTTGTGCTGCCCTGAAATTTTCATATGAATCGGACAACCCTTCTTGAAACGTATTGCCATTTCCATAATGTTTTGTTAACCGTTTTAAATGAGCCACAGTTGTTCTGACTCTGGTATATAGGCTGCTTAAATTGACATTCTTTTTATCAATTTTCGTCATGTGACATAACGTAGTATGTAGTTGTTGCCTATTTCCATTACAGCGATCAAAAATTTCATTTATGAGGCCGTTACTTATACAAGTTCTTGGATTAAACCTATTGAAAGTTCATGAGAAATTACCTACATGAAGTAGGCTGCAAAGCAAAAGCAAATAATTTTAAATATTATTTTGTTTAAGACTAAGGTATGTGATATATTATATGAAGAGACTTGATTGAAATACTTTAATTCATTGATTATTATTTATGGACTAGCAGTCGGTTTCACAAAAAACGACTAAGATTGATTGTAAGTCATGAACAATTCAGTATACTTCGATAAATCTTAGTCGTCATATTTTTTTTGAGAAACAAACTCCAGGAATTGCAAGTTAAGACTAAAATCAATCTTGTATATAATTGTATTAAAATCCAAAATTTATAATGTTACCCATGTATATTTGAGATATCTTAAATATCAAACTTACTAGTTAAATTCTTCAACAAACAACTGAATCTTTCAAGACTTGATCAACAAATTAAACCGGATCTTTCATGTGTATCTGTAAGAATAAAATGAATGTGCAAACCAAATAAACCAGCATGCCCCACAGTGAAAGACAGTGTAACATTTCTTAACTTAACACATATAATGCTATATAAAATTAATAGTGCATGTTTACATCATTTAAAATGTGTTAAATTCAGTTAAGACTTGTTTCACTGTGTGACTTTAATTGTTGTTAATTGAAATACAAAACAATAACTCTGGTCTCTGATTTACCTAGTACAGTGCTTATACTCTCATTATTGAGAACCTCTGGTATGCATGCCCCATTAACTTTTGGGTAACATATAAACATTATAAAATAATTAAATAATACCTTGAGACTATAATTATAAAGCATACACTGATTCAAAACATCAGAGTGGAGTTTTTTCCCTTTAAAACAATTTCCATCATGCATATGATACCTATTGTTTACAGTTAATTAAGGTCATATGTGGTTGGTCTTTCAACACCTATAAATAGCTGTTTGAGCCTGTGTCGCTCACCTTGGTATATGTGAATATCAAACAAAAGAAGCAGATAGATTCATGACAAAATTGTGTTTTGGTGATGGTGATGTGTTTGTACATCTTACTTTACTGAACATTCTTGCTGCTTACAATTATCTCAAAAATCTATAATGAACTTGGCCCAGTAGTTTCAGTGGAAAATGTTAGTAAACATTTACAAATTTTATGAAAATTGTTAAACATTGACTATAAAGGACACTAACTCCTTAGGGGGTTAATTGACCATTTCAGTCTATTGACTTATTTGTAAATCTTACTTTTCTGAACATTATTGCTGTTTACAGGTTATCTCTATCTATAATAGTATTCAAGATAATAACCAAAAACAGCAAAATTTCCTTAAACTTACCAATTTAGGGACAGCAACCCAACAACGGGTTGTCCAATTCATCTGAAAATTTAAGGGCAGATAGATTTTGACCTGATAAACAATTTAACTCCAGTCAGATTTGCTCTAAATGCTTTGGTTTTTGAGTTATAAGCCGAAAACTGCATTTTACCCCTATGTTCTATTTTTAGCCATGGCGGCTATCTTGGTTGGAATGCCGGTTCACCGGACACATTTTTTAAACTAAATACACGAAAAATGATTGTGGCCAAGTTTGGATTAATTTAATCCAGTAGTTTCAGAGGAGAAGATTTTTGTAAAAGATTACTAACATTTACGAAAAATGGTTAAAAATTGACTATAAAGGGCAATAACTCCTGAAGGGGTCAACTGACCATTTCGGTCATGTTGACTTATTTGTAAATCTTAGTTTGCTGAACATTATTGCTGTTTACAGTTTATCTCTATCTATAATAATATTCAAGATAAATACCCAAAACAGTAAAATTTCCATAACATTACCAATTCAGAGGGCAGCAACCCAACAACGGGTTGTTCGATATATCTGAAAATTTAAGGGCAAATATATGTTGACCTGATGAACAATTGTACCCATGTTAGATTTGCTTTAAATGCTTTGGTTTTTGAGTTATAAGCCAAAAACTACATTTTACCCCTATGTTCTATTTTTAGCCATGGCGGCCATCTTGGTTGGTTGACCTGGTCACTGGACACACTTTTAAAACTAGATACCCCAATGATGAATGTGGTCAAGTTTGGACTAATTTAAACCAGTAGTTTTAGAGGAGAAGATTTTTGTAAAAGATTACAAAGATTTACGAAAAATGGTTAAAAATGGACTTTAAAGGGCAATAACTCCTAAAGGGGTCAACTGACCATTTTGGTCATTTGACTTATTTGTAAATCTTACTTTGCTGAACATTATTGCTGTTTACAGTTTTTCTCTATCTATAATAATATTCAAGTTAATAATCCAAAACAGTAAAATTTCCATAAAATTACCAATTCAGGGGCAGCAACCCAACAACGGGTTGTTCGATATATCTGAAAATTTAAGGGCAAATATATGTTGACCTGATGAACAATTTAACGTAGTCAGATTTGCTCTAAATGCTTTGGTTTGTTAGTTATAAGCCAAAAACTGCATTTTACCACTATGTTCTATTTTTAGCCATGGCGGCCATATTAGTTGGTTGACCGGGTCACCGGACACATTTTATTAACTAGATACCCCAATGATGATTATGGCCAAGTTTGGTAAAATTTGGACTGGTAGTTTCAGAGAAGAAGATTTTTGTAAAAGTTAACGACGACGGACGCAGGACGACGACGACGACGACGACGGACGCCGGACGCCAGACGCCAAGTAATGGGAAAAACTCACTTGGCCCTTTAGGCCAGGTGAGCTAAAAACCAAAATATGTAATTATAAAGTTAAGATTTTGAGCAGATATCAATTGTTAACAAATATATGTACTTTTTGATTGCCTTAAGTAAGTTCAAAGCCCCAAGACAGGATTAAATATATACATGTACTAAATTTAGACACAATTATTTCTGGATAATTAAAACAAGGTGAACTATTACATTGAGGGTGTGAACTCTTCTTCACATATACATGTAAAGAATCTGGAGATCAAATAAAACAGAGCTGATTCAAAACATTTACCTGAAATTGAAACCTTAAAGTCAATATTTGGTAAGTTTACATAGGACACTTTGTTGGTTTTTCTGAATTGTTTTACACCTTATGTTACTTTATCTAATAAATGAACACAGATACCCCCACTGGCAAAAGATATTAATTTCCAGGCATGTTTCATGGTGGTAAAACATAAAAAAAATGTTTGGAACTGTGAAAGACCAACAATTTTAACCACATGTGTGCTTGAAATCATTTGAAAAATTATTTGATAGTCTCTTGTGGAAACAAAAAGTAAGATGGACTGTCGAACAGAAAGACAGAATTTGATAAATGTGAACGGACGGACGGACAGACAGACACTTAAAACAGTAAAAACCCTAATTCTGTTTTCTTCTTAACCATCTTGAAAACATTACAATCAGAATCTGAGTCTGTACTATTGATGCCAATTGTACTTGTTTTCATAGATTGGGAGGAACGATGACATAGAAAGCCAGAAGGATAATTTGTTGCTGGCTCAGCAGCTATATTTTCTGGTGAGACACAACTTATTTTCCTTTTCAGTGTTTTCTGTTTTAAAATCCTCTCTGAATCACAAGATGAAGTTTCATTTACATCATTTGTTGCTGACAAAACTTCATTAAGTTAATCCTGCTGAGAAGCAGAAAGTTCAGAAGAATTTTCTCTATTGGAAGAAAAAAGATCTACTGAACCAATTGCTTCAACTGTGATGTCAGTTTTATGAGAGGATCCTGAAAACAAACTCATTGAGTTGTCATACTTGGAGTCTGAGGAGGCCAAATATGTTACAGTTTGTACTTCTGAATATGTGCCTCCATGACTCCATGTATGATTACTTGAGCTTGAATCTTCATCAGCATGATCACGTGTAAGCTGTAGGTATAAACATGGATCAGGTTCTACAATTATTATAGCAAAATCTCCATAAATATACCTACGCATTATAGCCTCACGAGCATTTTGATATAGATCTAAATTTTTATTTATGATATAAAACTCTGGGGCATGCAGCTTTATGATATCTTGCTTATTTTCCAGAGATTTCAAAAGTATAGTTCTTGATGTCATTCTTATTTCCTGAAAACATACATTAAATAAATTTAACATACATTTTCAACTTTAAATATGACTTTTAAAAAAAATACCTGTTTAACATACATTTTCAACTTTTAATATGACTTTTCAAAAAAAAAAAATACCTGTTGAACATACATTTTCAACTTTTAATATGACTTTTTACTCGTTTGGTTATAAACAGGGCGGACCATATGAGTATTTGGACCATATAGGTATTTTTTTTTAAATTACATTATTAAAGTTTCAATAATACAAAAACAGTATCTAAAAAAAAAACGATGAGGGTTACATGACAATGTACCGTGATACCGAGGTCTTGGGCCATTCCAATATGTCTACGATGTTTTTTAAGAAGCTCTAGATCTCAAATATCGTAACATGATTGCAATTCACCATATTCACAAGACAACTTAAATAAAGTTAAATAAACCTTGTTGAAGGCCGTAAGGTAACCTATAGTTGTTAATGTCTGTGTCATTTTGGTCTCTTGTGGACAGTTGTCTCATTGGCAATCATACCACATCTTCTTTTTTTTTTATATTTGTCACTTTCCAGTGACTTCTTGTGTAACAGTTCATTAAGAATTTTTTGGAATTTATTTTTTTAAGTCGACATATTGCCATTCACTCGTAATAACAAATCGGTAATGACCATAGGTAATGACTATCGGTATAAAATGTGTTTATTATAGTTTTGACAAGTAAGTAAAATTAACTATATTAAACTTTTAATTTTGATTCAGCTAATATTTCCATTATAATATAATAATAAAATTACCTATACGATAGCGTCTGAATTCGGTCATATCATATGAAGAGTTTAGAAGTATTAAAAGTAAACTGTAACAGAGTGTTAATTACCCCGACCATACGCGTACGGTCGGACCATACGCGTATGGTCCAAATACTCATATGGTCCGGAACACATACATAATCTCAATAAATTCTTCGCAACCCCAATCCACACTCATTCAATTTATCACTTATACAGAAATATGAAACAATATTAGAAATGCAGACAATTCGCTTGTGTGTTGAAACACATGCACAACATATGCCAAAATTGCATTATCGTGAGAACAGTCATTCCAATAGGATTATACATATAGATAAAGAGATAATACATAAATATAAGAAAATGTGGTATGAGTGCCAATGAGACAATTCTCCATCCATCATAATTTATAAAAGTAAACTATTATAGGTCAAAGTAATGTCTTCAACACGGAACCTTGGCTCGCACCGAACAGCAAGCTATAAAGGGTCCCCAAAATACTAGCCATGTAAAATCATTCAAACAGGAAAACCAACGGTTTAATCCATAAAAAATCGAGAAACGAGAAACACTTTTGAACCACATCAACAAACGACTACTATACATCAAACTCCTTACTTAGGACATGTGCAAACAATTGAAGCATTTTTAAACATGCCCATATACTACAAATATGTCACTTCCTAAGTTGCATTAAACATTTGAAGGCATATACTATAGTTGAACATTATTTTGTCTTCTTTTCGTGTACAAATTGACATTATCTACTTACACTGTCAAACATTCGATCGTTTGAAAATGGACAGCAAAATCGAAATATTAATACGGAAAAGAAAAAAAGTCCTAAAGATCGTAAAAGCAAGATTAAAAATAAATCTCAAGATACAAGAAGAGATTGATCTTGATTCAATCGCATATAGAGAAACATCTTTCAAGATGAATAATGATTGAGGCCATAATCGGCCCTTACCGGACCTACTCCTTTAACAGTTAAAGTTTATTTTTCTCTGCTAAAAAGTGTATTTCGAAACCCATGAGTTGCATATCACAACAGTTTAAAAAGTAAAAGAAAACATTTATAATTTTCGAAAAGTTACAACGGCCAGGAAATCCGTTTAAGTTCTTTAATGATAGGCATATTCGTTTATGTAGTGTTGAAAACAAAAATATTGTTTTTGTTCACACAAAAAATTTTATAATCCAATGAAAGAAACCAACAAAGAATGTCTTAATTTTCTTTACAGCCTTTCGCATTCGGGATCGTGCTAACGTTACAGTATCTTACCTATTTTGAAGTTATTATCCCCATTCCGGCAATCCACGAAAAAGTATGCATATAAAGTGGAACATGAATAAGAATTTCCTTATTTAATCCTCTGTTTTACAACCAGTCGTATTGTGAAATGATGTAGGTTCCAGAAATTGATTTTTCTTTGATATGATCGTAATTTGTTACCTTGATGACATCTTTTTAAAGGTAGCTTTATTTGACATCGATTTTTCGAAAATTGAAACTCGGAAGTTCTGTGAAATTATTTAGAGTCTGTTTAAATGTCGATTGCATTTGAATGAAAGTGTATTGAATCAATATTTTAATCATAGAAAACCGTTGGTGCAAGGCTTATATAATTCAAATGGGACACAGTTTACAAGGACTGACGAGATATGACTTGATAATAGCAGAATGCTATTATTGATTTCATTGACAAGTATGTGCACCATTGGTAACGATGGATGCACAAGCCCCTCAATGTTAATTCAAGCAAACAAGAATAGCAAAAAAAAAAAACAATCATCAAAGAGATGATGCATATAAACAATAATCTTTTTGTTAGCACTAAATAGTACGTAAACAACGCGTAGGATAAGATACTTGTTGGTTTGTAATTAGTTCGTTGACATGAATCGGTTAAAATGAATGGTAATAGATAATGGGTAAATGAAAAAAAAAAAACAAGAAAAAAAACCACATCTTATATTTAACTAAAATACATGCATTGAATGACCTTAAACTCTAAATTACCTATATTAGTTGGTGTTCATGTTATTTAACCAAATATATAATTTAAAAATGTATCAAAAAGATGAAAGCATTGCAGTTTTTTTTTAAATATCATATGATACAATAATAAGGAGTAGTCAGAGGAAAATTAGATGTGAATATATGTAAATATATTGGCTATTCGAATCACACTTCTGCTTACTAATTTATAAAACAATTGTCCGAATATATTTGAAAACATTTGCAATCACAAAAAATATAAAAAAAAGCAACAAATAATAATAAAAAAAAGAATGATAATAAAAAAAAAAAGAAAAAGAAAAACAAGCAGACAATTTATTAAAAACTAAAAAAACAAAAATAGTTAGAAGCAAATACAAAACGAGTCTTAAAGTTTGTGCTATGATAATTTAATTTGATTTCAAGCTTTATTTGTATAACAAAGTATTCTAGCTTACTGTTGGCATTTTTAACTTTTTGGGATTCGAGCGTCACTGATGAGTCTTTTGTATATGACACGCGCGTTGGCGTATATATAAAATTTAGTCCTGGTATCTTTGATGAGTTTATTTACAACCACTTGCATTGGTCGATGTCACTGCTGGTGGAGATTTATTTCCCCGAGGGTATCACAAGACCTGTAGTCAGCACTTTTTGTGCTGACATGAATTATCATTGATATTGTTATATTTATAAATTAACTGTTTACAAAATTTTGTATTTGTTTTTAAATACTAAGGCTTTTCTACCTCAGGCATAGATTACCTTAGCTGTATTTGGCAACACTTTTAGGAATTTTGGATCTCAATGCTCTTCAACTTCGTACTTTATTTGGCATTTATAACATTTTTGGGATTCGAGCGTCACTGATGAGTCTTTTGTAGACGAAACGCGCGTCGGCGTATATATAAAATTTAGTCCTGGTATCTTTGATGAGTTTATTTGCCACAATGTTTAAGTTTTTCTCTGTATTTTGTCAATAACAATAGCAAATGATACCGTGGAGATGGTATCCACAACCAAATAAGTTTTACAGATCTTTTCATTTGATTTGATTTGATAAATGCCGTTTTGTGCTTCTTTGTTAAATATTTGTTGTTTTTATTGTGATTTAGATTAACAAAAAATGTTGAATGCTGTAACCCAATTTTTTACATTTTTACTTATGTCGAATAGTTTTGTTCACGTATCGTTGTCAATGTAATGGAATGTGATGCGACTGCCATACAAATGAGAGGTTTAGCTAGCTATACAATCAGGTTTCAGCCTCTATTTTCGACACAACAAAATGTCTGTACCAAGTCAGGAATATGATGTGTTTTTTTTTATTTTGCCATTTTATTAGGGAATTTCCCTTTTGAATTTTGCAATTTTTTCAATGTTATTGTGAGTTTATTCTTTTTTCACTTAAAGCAGAGGTTATAAATGTTGTTTTAAGTACATCAGCAAATATGCAGGGTGGTAGTTTTTCAATGGACGTGCGTTTCTTTTACGAGAGTCTCATAAGTGATGCCCTGATAATAACAGTTAAAATAACTGATTCCCAAGAAGAATGTAATTAAATGGACAATGTTAACTGTAATATGATAAGGTACCATCATGTCTAATTTGCAATGAATACCTCAATGAGGAACAAAATAATAAGATATGGGTATTTAAAAAAAAGATTAATTTCTTAGACAAGTTATATTCACCATTTGTTTGCTTTGCTATTCATCATTTTTATTGATGAAAAATGATAATGTTGCCTTAACAAAGAATGTAAATTTTGTTTTATTTCATTTATTACATATAAGTTTATTATAATATCAAGATATAGATATAATCTTTAATAAAACAATATTTATTTTCTGTATTTATCGGTTGTATAACAGTTATTTCTGCACTTCTTCTGTTATATCTACTTTTGTATTTCATGAACGTTATTATCTACATTTTGTACATTTTTTGTAAGGAACATTGAGTATGTTCCAGACCATATAAGTATTTGAAATATTCACGTATGGCCATGACCATACGCATATACTCGTATGGTCTGACCATATGTGAATGGTCGAATCATATGAATATTATACTCGTTTTGTTATTAACGCACCAGACAATATGAGTATTCATATTGTATAAGTATTTTTCGAATAATTATGACTTTCTTTTTGAAGGAATACCAAGCCTATTGTCTAAACAGAAAACGACACAAGTTATACTGTCTGAATGTCATTATCTGTCACATAGTGTATTAAACATGGTGTTACTGTTATGTTGCATACGTTTGTGTTAATTTAAATCGCTTTTATACTGCCGATATAGGTCCGTAAAGGGTATTTTTCTGCTTTCTTAGTGTTTCATTCACTATTTCAGAAACACATTTCTTCTTATTTCTGCTTATATCCATACAGTTGGTGCCTATGTTCTTGCTCATACGACCTTGCTGAGGTTGTAAGATTGTATAAATAGGAGAAAGAACACACGACAAATTAACTAGAAACATCTTATAAGAAATATGAAAGAAACTTTGATAATATAATAAAATCATATTTATACACGAATATACATTTAAAAAAAAATAGAAAAGAAAGAGGGTTCAATGTCCAGCGTTCATAAGTTGAGAAATTGTCTGATTGTATAACCATTCACAAATATTTATTAGAAATAATTTTCCAAAGTCGACTTTTCCGTTTCGTAACGACAAATCAATAGTAATAACAACATCAAATCAATGTAGTATTTATTTTTTTTTACCGAAAAAGTCGAATGAATTATTTCATGATAGTCATGTAAATAATATAAGTATGTTGAATACTAAAAATTCTAAACCAAAATGCATTCCATCTTGTAAACCTTATAGTTTGCTTTTTGTAAAGTCTCATCGATGATAAAATTGAGTGTGGAAATGGGGAGTGTGTCAAAGAGATAACATCCCGACCACAGAGAAGACAACAGCCGAAGGCCACCAAATGATCAACAATGCAGCGAGAAACAAATCTCGCACCCGGAGGAGTCCTTCAGCTGGTCCCTTAACAAATATGCTACTAGTTCATTGACAATGCACGTCATACTAAACTCCAAATTATATATAAAGAACTAAAATTAAAATTCATACAAGACTAACAAAGACCAGAGGCTCCTGACTTGGGACAGGCGCAAAAATGCAGCAGGGTTACACATGTTTTTTTTTATGAAATCTCAACCCTCTCCCTAAACCTATATCCAATGTAGGAAAAACAAACGCACAACAAAAAAACAAACAAAAACTTGTAAACATTAAAGAGACACACAATTTGTGTTTTTATTGTGTTGTAGGTTATCAAATAGGGCAATGTAAGTCGCACCTGCAAAACTTTATTGTAAGCGTTTTTTTTTTACATATAACATGTATATAGGTTGAAATTCCAAAAAAAAAAATCTTCTAAAGGCAGTTATATTCAACACTACAGTACTACCCGTGACTTTGTCTTAAGGATGTCGACCATAAAATTTATGGTGGCCATGGTCGACTTTTATGTTCACCTTCTGTTTGATTAATACACTAGGTAATTATCGGATTAAATGTCCCCAGTCAAGCGTACTGAAGCGTGCCAATTGTACCAGGTAGGTGATTATTTAAATACATGTTGTAATAATAGGTGAGCCATCACAGGTAAATCTTAATTAAATGTATGTTCAAGGTGTCACAGTTAGTGTGTTTTGATAGAATTTTGCATGAGCTGTTATCATATTAAATAATAAAATTTTATATCAGCACGTCTGTTTAAAACTATAATTCTTTTCTTTTTTTTACTTTTCAGGTCTGACTAGCAAAAACAAATAATGAGTTTATATTTAAGTTAAAATGTTGTTTTTCGGAAGGTATACTCTAAATGTATGAAAACAATGTAAAGACAAAAAAATAATTGCAATGATAAAGAAAACTATAAATTTTAAATATTGGTATAAATAATATATGATTAAATAAAATTATGTCATTTTCGATATTTTGAGCAGCAAACAGTGCCGTTATTCGTTTTTATTAGATGCAGAGCTCATTTCTTATGCAGGAATGTGTTTGAACGGTTATGACCTAGACCTTAAATAGCCGCGGTCGGCATATGAAAAACAAAACTTTTATAAACAATTTTTTATCTTTTCTCCTACTTACAAAAATGTATGTGTATAATTTCCAACAACTATAATTTTGTAGATCTCCCAAATAATTGTTCTTATTTGCCTTGTTCTTCATTTTATCTAAAGATGTTTCACTTATGTAAATTATAAAGCGTGGTGATGAGGTACGGAAGGGGCAGTATTTATTTTTAGAACTTGTTCACTTTTCTCACGCATGTCATGTAAAAGGCTATATTCCTTTTGATAAATGATTACATTGAGTACTGTTCATTTAAAATAACCCGAGTATTTAAAAAATAATTTAAAGCATAAAATACTTTTAATTTATTTTATTTACTGTCTGTCCATTGATACATTTTCGATACGGTAATATTTCGATTTTGTATTTTAAATATTTTTTCTTTATAATTCACTTCAAATTACTTGTCAATATCTAGAAGAAGATATTATTTCCAATAATGGGCCTCAAAGGGCATAAATATGATCAAATATAGTCGTTACATGCCTGCTAGCAAGCTTTAATATGGCTTCAATTTCCTGTTATAATTAAAATTTATAAGTTGCTGAGAACTTAATTGCCGAGTAAACAAAAAACTAATGACTGATAGACCAATTAAACACCTGTTGACAACTGGATCAAACATTTTATTGATTAAGGACAATAAAAAGAAAAATTAAATTAAGCTGAAACGATAGTTCTATTTCTTATATATAAATGTTCATTTCATTAATTAATAAATATATAAAGTAAATATTTGTTTTTTTCAACAGTATTTAAAAAAGTTGCTACACATGTAATTAATATCATAATTCGAGTTTTATTCAATATTTTGCAAATGTACTTGTGCATTTACAGTGTGCCATGCTTGATGTAAATATGATTTATGTAAGAATGCGTTTCAAATGGGTTCGAATAGTGGGAGATGGACAAAGCATAAATTAAAACTTGAATGATGAACAACAATTAAAAACTCTTTTCTTGAAATTTGTGTAGCCTTTAAAAAGGCTGTTGAATATGATATAAGTGTCTGGTTATCTGTCATCTTAATTCGGTAGGAGGTTGGCGATCTTTTGTCGAAGTAGTGGTTCTTTCAGCTTAGAGTTGAAGTAGTCAATAGATTTCCCAAGAGATCTCTCTGGGAATATCTTTCGTGGAAGGTCTGCCGTAGCTCGTCCTTGGACAATCATAACTGTTGGAACAACTTTATAAAGGTGATCAATAAAACGGTTGCAACATTCTACGGTTAGGTCTGTGGTCCAAAAATCCTCTAGCGCAGTTTCTAGGTCTTCTTTTGTCTTTAGGTCTTTTTTGGCTAGTCTTCGTTTTAGCATGTTCCAAACCATTTCAATCGGGTTTAAATCTGGAGACTCTGACGGCCAACATTCCCACCAATTTATGTTGTTGCTTTTCATAAAGTTTTTTGACAATATAGAAAGATGTTTCGGATCATTGTCTTGTTGGAAACGGTGTTTGTCAGGATACACGTCTTGAATAAACGGTAAAAGTGTTTGTTGAAGAATTTTATCTACAAAAAATTCTGATCGTAGTATGCCGTCAAAAATTAAAAGACGAGTTGTTCCTCTACGACTTATACCTCCCCAAACATGAAGTTTAAACGGATGCTTTGGTTGCGGAATTGGTTGTGCGACTTGGTCTCTCAGGCGATAAATTACTACTTTATTATCATGTAGCTGGACGGTGCATTCATCTGTAAATATGATGTCTGCAAAATTGTCATTGTCTGTTATCAACTGTTGACAAAAAGTGAGCCGCTTCACTTTATTTGCCTCACGAATCATCTGACAATAACGCGGTGCACTGGCAGTGTACCCGGCTTCGTGAATTATTCTTTGAACAGTTGTTTTTGACAAATCTGACCCTTTACTAACAAGTTCACGCCGAACATCAGTTGCAGTCATTGTACATTTTTCGGCTAATGCTGATCTAACTGTTGAAATGTCACCGTCAGTAACTTTACGGAACTTGATGAAATCGGAGTTAGGATCAGCGAAAAGATCCCCTGACTTGTACTTCAAGATGATATTGCGTACTGTACTCCAGTTTACATCTATTCCATGTTGATTTGACAAATAGCGGACTATGGCGCTTATTTTCCAATTTTGGCGGTAGAGGGACGCTATTTCAAGTCTATGCGAGTGACTTAATTTAACTTTCGGCATTTTGTGATAGAAATTCACGCTAGTCGTAAGAAGTTTTTTAAACTATAACTTTACTTTTTCCACTCCTTATTTTATATCTCTGAAACATTTGAAATGGATAGCAATAAACGTGCCACATACAATAAACTAGGACGTGAGGGATTTTTCACATTGGTTTTTTGGCGCCAGTATGTATATTCTAAAGAAACCAGGGGTTATATTTCTGATTCACATGTCATATCTCAAACTGTCAAATGAATACACGAACAAAATAATTGAACGGAAAAAAAAATTGAAGTTGGTCAAAATTCAAATTCAAGTTAAAATATTCTTAAACATTATTATGATTATTGCGGACATCTTTTATTATGATTTTTTTTTCATTTTGCTCCATATTCTCTAATTCTTTTAATCTTTAATTCTCATTTCATCTTTCTATACATGTTTATAAATTTAGTGAATATAAATGATAATAAAGGCTTGTAAATTGACAGATAGTTCGTTAACAGTTACCCATTTGTACATCAAAGTCATAAATTACGTTCTGTGTTTAGATAGCCATATAATATTTCTCATTAGTTGTGCATTTTCTCAGTATACAAATGTACATTGTTTTTATAACAATCGACTTTTAACTTTCTGGTTTCATGAAATGCAGAGGGTCTGATTGGGGTACTCTACAATTCTGTATATATCGTTTTAAATCGTATCTTATTTTTCTTTTTAAATTTGACAAATATTCTCATTATTTTTAGTTAGAATTAGCACTCTCATAATCACTTGTCTTTTTTTCTATTTCTATTCTTCAATTATTTAATTTTGCACTAAGTATTGGCCCATTCGTCTATAATCTGAAAAAACCATCGTGACCCTCATTTTTTATATTGAATTATTGAGGTTTCATAAGGTGGATTTATTTCTGCATCTTAAAAAACATATTGTTGATTTATTTTAATAAATTATAGATCGTTTTATCAAGATCGTTTCTGCACTGGTTTAAATGCATACAAAATCGGAATCTCCTTTAACATGTATCAGGAAAAAAGAACAATCGGAAATAACTTAAAAGATTTATTACAGAAGTAACTTTATTTTAATAACTTTCTTTAAAGGAATTTTCTATAATATTCTTTATTTATAATAAATGATTGTATTCAAACACTTTCTCAAATAAATTTATTGCCATTATAAATAAAGTTGATTTTTTTCAAGGATGTTGTTTTAACCAGTATGTTATTTCACGGATCAATTATCAAGCTTGGTGGGCATGCACACATAATGAAGCCAATTGTCTCAAACAGTAAATGGACCAATTAATCTTAAGACGGGTTCATATTTTGAAGGACTTAGCTAATTTCTTAAATACAATTTTAGAAGTATCCATTTTGACCCAATCAAAACTATCCAGCAAAACTACAAGCCAACCTTGCCAAGCCGACACCCTAATATAAATCACTGTAATTCACTTTTATATCATAATTAAGTACTATTACAAAAAATGACTGCCAGAACGATCACCAAAGAATATAGCCATTACTTAGTCAAATGGGGTAGCCAAGACCAGACTAAACTACTTGTAGTTCCAAGATCCAAGATCCTTGCAGAAGGCAGAATTAAAATTGGAGAAACATACAACACAATTTGGGGTGACTCATCAGCAGAAGCAGATGAAGCAGAAATGATTGCCACTGGTGAGTGGCTAGAAATGAGGAAGCAACTGAAGTTGTACAAAGATGCTTTGCCAACAGATGCTTCCCCAGAGTCTGCACCATCTTCAATAGCCAAATCTACTGATTCATCACCAGATGTACCACCCCCTCCTAAAAGAAAAAGGGTTACACTGCCAAAATTGAAGCCAGATGCCAAAGTAATCCGTTGGTGTGAGGGAATAAGAGATACTGCCCCTGTAGAAGACCCTTATCAGTTTAGATCACCAACACCATCACCAGTTCTACCCATTGAACTTCAACCACCTACGCCACCTTCACCAACACCATCAACTCCCCAATCACCAATTGCAGCATCTGGAGACAAACAGCTACCCGGCAATAGCGTACTGTTAGCCATATCAGACCTGAAGTCACAGGTGCAAGTCCTGAATGAGCGGTCCCTAGCTCAAGATGTGGCCATGAGCAAGCTCCAGCAACAAAATGAAAGGCTTATTCACCTTGTACAGAGTTTAGTTGATAAGCCAGGTGCAACAGCTCAGAACTTCACTCCGCACAGACCGTGGGGCAACATGACAGCAACCCCAACACGAGAGCCAAGACAACTTATGCCAACTTCACTTTTCTCGCCTTCACCTACCAACACACCTGCTGTAACGCCAGTACCATCACCTACCATAAGACTGCCACCTTCCACTACGAGATTAGTTCCATCCAGCAACATGTTTAATGTGATAGACAGTAAGTTTCAGCACATACCACCACAGTACCAAATTGCAGCGTGTGATTTAGTTCGTGAATTTAATTCATCTTCAGGACCTCGTAACTTTGCTAAACATTTGTTGGAATTTATTTTCCCAGAACTGTACACGCAAGATTGTCTGAGACGCCACTATTCCTACCATGGTGATTTCAAAAACAACAAAAATCCATTGGACCAGGTTCGTATACAGTTCCTCATGCAGTATGTTTGCCACTTCTACCCTGAGGTAAAGCAGCCAGCCACAAGCTTGGAAACTTATGGTAGTGACTAAAATCAACCAAGCCCTGAGACGTCCAGTCAAACAGCAAAAGAAAAGTGTGTTATAGACTTGATTTGACAATTGTATATTTGTGCTAACACTTGATGTTGAATGAAATTTGTATTGTTAATTATCACAATGATTAATGAATTAATGTTTTAACTGTTATAATTAATATCTAATTTACCATCAGATTAAAATTATATACATTGTAGTTTTGTAGTTTAATGAATATTATCTACTAGTAATATTAAATTATAACACATATCATTTTCTTTTCTTATGAAACTGATTAAAAAATTGCTGTTGCTTCAGAAAATAATTTTAAATATTACATTTATTATTCATGCTATGTTTAGAAAAACTTTGATGGCAAGTGTAATAAATGTAATAAGAACTTTATTATCTGATGACACATCAATAATTTTATCATGACTGGATAATCCAATCCTGAAAGAGACAAAAAAAAGGTTTAAAAAAGAATATTATTTATTTCAAAATATGTGTACTCAGCTTTCTCCAACACTGCAACAACATCCGAAATTCTTACAAGAAAGAAGTTTTAAAAAGAAAACACGGCATGATACTTGAACCTGAATAAAATAAAGAAAAAAGAACAAAAAAGAAACAAAATCAAAACATCGAAAAAAAAACAAGATACAAAAGTGAATAAAAACAAATAAAAAATACTTAAATAGAAAAAAAAGAAACAAAATCAAAACATACAAACCTGAATGAAATAAATAAAAACAAATAAAAAATACTTAAATAGAAAAAGAAACAAAATTAAAACATACAAACCTGAATGAAATAAATAAAAACAAATAAAAAATACTTAAATAGAGAAAAGAAACAAAATAAAAACTTTGAAAAAAACAAATTAAAAGAAACAGATACAAAAGTGAATGAAACAAAGAAAAATTCAAACAAAAGAAAAAAAAGCAGAATCAAAACATACAAAACAAATAAACAAGTAATTTAAATGAACGAAGATTAAAACAAAATTTTATTATATTATTTCAAGAAAAGGTTAAAATGTCAATTTCAAAAGAGTCATTAGTTACATATATATATGTACAGGTAAATTTTAATGACACACACAAGCAGAAAACTTCAACCCTGATTGATTTCAACAGGTAACATAATTAGATAAAACATCAGCCTATGTTTTATGACCCCAATAAATGGCCAACATCTCAAGATTGAATACCCCAATAAAAGGTGACCATTTAAAGGTGACCATACAAGAGGGTGGACATTACTAAGAGAAAGTCACAGGCTGTACTGTATGTAGTAATTTCCAATAATTTTTTTTTATAGTGGAAAGCAAGGGATTTTTGCATATCAATTCACAATACGTTATTCATAAAATGCAATTAAAAACCAAGTGTAAGGAAATGTTGATTTGTTTGTATCTAAAACCACTGCTTGAAAATAATTCGGCCTGAATACAAATTTTGGACTTTCAATGTTTGGTATATGCAAGTCCAAAAACACACTAAAACAACAAATGTTAAAAAATTTCGAATTTGTATCAGTCTACAGTCTAAAGTTACAATTTTCAAGAACTTGAAATTTAGTATTAGTCAAAGCCATTTCAAAAGTATTGTGACACTCTAAAATTTGAATGTCCAAATATTGTCTGAAATATAACATTCTTAATATGAAATATACGAAACAATATAGTTCTGTTACAATATTAACCAGAAATTCAGTTGTTAGCAATCAGCTTAACTAACGAGTTATCTCAAATACTACTGTCAAATATCATATCATGTTTCACCGGACAAGATAAATATGATTTTATGAATGATTTAAGACGATACCCCATGCGATTTAAAACTCAATTCACAAATTTTGTTTGTAATTTTCATCGACGTCATATGTGTATATTGGTCCGAGACCACAATTGTCGTCCCTTGATTTTCGTTGTACACAAATATTGTCTCTAGTGTTGACAGTTGTCATTAATTTTTATACCCCTTCCAAATTTATTTCTCCATGTTTAATGCCTCAAATTGCAAGTAGGGGGGTTAAATTACACTGTAAAAAAATTTGGGTCAAGAATTTTTAAGGAAAGTAGTGATTTGGTCCAGGTGAAAAAGGTTGAAAAATAGCACTTCGGAAGCTGTCAAAAGATTTCAAGACGCCCTAAAGATAAAATTGTCCATATTTTGAGTTAGAGACGATGAAGTTTTCTATAATTTTGATATAATTTGTCCAAAAAGTAGTACAATACACTGTAAAAGTTTCTTTGAGAAAACGCAGGTGGGATTTTATTTTTTTCATTTATGTTCTAAAAGAAATGCACTACGAAATAATTGTGGTCTCGGACCTATTAGTTACAATATGAAATAAACTCATCATAGATACCAGGACTAAATTTAGTATATGCGCCAGACGCGCGTTTCGTCTGCAAAAGACTCATCAGTGACGCTCGAAAGACTCATCAGTGACATTCGAATCCAACAAAGTTAAAAAGTCCAAATAAAGTACGAAGTTGAAGATAAAATTGAGAATGGAAATGGGGAATGTGTCAAAGAGACAACAACCCGACCAAATAAAAAACAACAGCAGAGGGTCACCAACAGGTCTTCAATGTAGCGAGAAATTCCCGCAATTGGAGGCGTCCTTCAGCTGGCCCCTGAACAAATATATACTAGTCCAGTGATAATGAACGCCATACTAATTTCCAAATTGTACACAAGAAACTAAAAATAAAATAATACAAGACTAACAAAGGCCAGAGGCTTCTGAATTGGGACAGGCGCAAAAATGCGGCGGGGTTAAACATGTTTGTGAGATCTCAACCCTCACCCTATACCTCTAACCAATGTAGAAAAATAAACGTGTAACAATACGCACATTAAAATTCAGTTCAAGAGAAGTCCGAGTCTGATGTCAGAAGATGTAACCAAAGAAAATAAACAAAATGACAATAATACATAAATAACAACAGACTACTAGCAGTTAACTGACATGCCAGCTCCAGACTTTAATTAAACTGACTGAAAGATTATGATTTCATCATATGAACATCAGGCACAATTCTTCCCGTTAGGGGTTTAGTATCATACCATCATAACATATATGAGAAGAACATAACCCGTGTCATGCCAACAACTGTTTTAGAATAAATGTGTTTAGTTCCGATGCAAAGACCTTATCAGTGACTCAATATTAACGCCAAAATATGCTATCTTTAATGACTTGACAACAGTATCGTAATTATATCCCTTCTTAATAAGTCTATTCAAAGGTTTTGTAAGTTTCTGAGGTGACTACTGACACCTTTGTGCTTTATAAAGAATATTTCCATAAAAAATTGGATGTGAAATACCTGAACGTATTAGAAGTCTGCATGTTGAACTATGTTTACGAATGATGTCTTTATACCGATGATAAAATTTAGTAAATGTTTTGACTAGTTTGTGATATCGAAAACCCTGGTGTAATAATTTTTCAGTAATACATTAATTTCTCTCGTTAAAATCTAAAACATTGTTACATACACGAGCGAATCGTACAAGTTGAGATATATAAACACCGTAAGATGGTGACAAGGGAACGTCACCATCTAAAAACGGATAATTAACGATAGGAAATGAAAAATCATCCCTTTTATCATAAATTTTAGTATTCAGCTTTCCATTAGTGATATAGATATCAAGATCGAGAAAAGGGCAGTGGTCATTGTTAGTATTAGCTTTATTTAAAGTAAGTTCAACAGGATAAATTTCATTAATATACCTACTGAAGTCGTCATTATTGAGAGCCAAAATATCATCCAAATATCTAAAAGTATTATTAAATTTGTTTATCAGATGTTGTTTCGATGGGTCTTTGCTTATTTTTGTCATAAATTGTAACTCATAACAATACAAAATACGCAATAAGTGGTGCACAGTTAGTCCCCATTGGAATTCCGATAATCTGACGATATACGGAATCCCCAAAGCGAACAAAAATGTTATCTAGTAAAAATTCAAGGGCATATATAGTATCAAAGCATGTCCAATTAACATAGTTTTTTTATTAGAGCATTGAGGAACAAAATTCCTAAACGTTTTGCCAAATACAGCTAAATAAAACCATATCTATATATAAATTATGAAAGCAAAATCCTCCGACCACATTATGTACAGTTAAGGTAGATCATAGGTATATATTTGTTTGAAATATAATTTTATTATACTTTGCCAAAATGAAGATTTTACTATGCTCTTTAAAAAAAATATAATAAAAAGTATGGGTCACCGTCCTAATTTCTAAGCTACGAGTTGTTGAAAAATGCCTGAATTTGGTTCGATTATCCACGAAAAAACTAATTTAAGTGTATAAAAGAACATCTTTCAGATAGAATTTTGAAATAAATTGTGAGAATATAGGTTGTATAATATGTTTTAAGAAAATAAAAGGAAAAAATGGTGTAATCGAACTTGTTTTCTTGCTTCGAGGGAAAAAAAAACAAAAAAAAAACATTATCAATCCAGAATATGTTTTTTACTAAAAGAATGATCTCCCCTTAAATGGCTAATTTGAAAAACAATGATACTAACAACACAAAAAAAACTTATATTTGTTAGAATATTTTGAGTTATACAATTAATCACCAAGTTATCTTTATATAAATAAACAGAATAACCAATAAATTGCAATTATGTCTCCAAATTTGCAGATTTTGGCAAATAACTAGACCGATTTTGTACTTGGATTGTACAATCCAAGATGGCGATATACCATGAATATACCTTAACTCCCAATGGAAGTTTTATCATCAATTTTGATCACTGTACAACACACATATCAGAATTTAAACGCGCTTTCAAAGCTCCAGATAATGTTTTTGCTCTAACATCCGACGACTTCGAAAGACTTTGCATTGTAGAAGTAGGTTTCGGAGCAGCAGGGGTTTGATTCACTGAAGACACTGTTTTTCCGTACATAATTAGGTATTGAGGATAACACTAATTTTCTGTCAAACACAACAAAGATTTGAGGATCTTTATCTTATCCACACATTTTAGAAAACTAAAGACTGAGCAACTCGAACTCACAAACATGGGGGTGATCTCAGATACTTCGAAAAGGTAAGGAGTCCTGCTCCACATGTGGCACCCGTCATGAAATCCGATAAATAGTCTAAATTGGTAGGTCACATTCATGAAAATGGAAGGAGATTGTAGTTACGACGAAAGAAATATATCCGATATCATCTGTGAAACGGTTATTCCATAACGGTCAACCGACTCGTGATGGCGTCCGTAAAATTAACGAAAGGATGATTTTAACTTTACCATTTGGAATTCTTGGTTTAATAACTTCCTTGAAAGCAGCAACCCTCTGTCAAGGAAATCATGATAAGAAATACACTCGTGGGAATATCGTATCAATTGGGAGATATATACTCCGAGTGCAGGCGCTGCTGGAATGTTGCTGCAGAGAAATTGAAAGTTCACAATTGGGAAGCTGAAATCATCTCGTATGACAATCTAGTGGGGATGTCCTCATTTTCATGGTCCAGCAACTTCTTGGAAAAATTAAAGAGTTTTTTGTCATGTGAATCTTTTCACTTTTGTGGATGAGTATAATTGGTTGATGGTTTCCTTGCGACTTCTACATGTTTGTCAGATTGGTTTCACTGTACCTCAACCTTATATCATGGATCAGTGATCAAGATTAAAGATGTTTAATGATTCCTTGATCAATGTTAAGTTTGTGTAGTTTGGTCTATATATGAGTGACTACAATTATTTAGAACACTATATTTAGTGTATGGAAATATTATGACGTGTATATATCTATCTTGCATTTTTATATTACCTTGCCGTCATTTTCAATGTTCATTGATCAATGTTAAGACTTTTCGTGTTTTTATTGATTTAATTGTAAGGTGAACAAGTTTGGCTGGCAAGAATCATCTGATATTGACCCAATTTTCATTGTTTATAAACAAAGTTCAGTTTTTGTGTTTTGGTCTGTTTTTGTCATTACTTTAAGCAAATATGTAAACTAAAACCAGTTCACTTATCATTAGATATTTTGTATAAATTGATCTTGTCATCACCCCAGTAGTCAGCACTTCGGTGTTGACATGAATTTCAATTTTGTGGTCATTTTATAAATTTCCTGTTACAAAACTTTGAATTTCTCGAAAAACTAAGGATTTTCTTATCCCAGGAATAGATTACCTTAGCCGTATTTGGCACAACTTTTTGGAGTTTTGGGTCCTCAATGCTCTTCAACTTTGTACTAGTTTGGCTTTATAACTATTTTGATATGAGCGTCATTGATTAGCCTTATGTAGACGAAACGCGCGTCTGCCGTACTAATTAATAATCCTGGTACCTTTGATAATACATATGAGAACTTGTATCCTACTGAACAATTACGATATACTTGTATGTACAACATGTTTATTGTGTAACTTATGATAAAGTTAAAAATCAACATATATTATATAATATTCACATAACACCATTAACAAATAAGACAACTGGATAATTATACAACTCTTTGCTACTGTTGTTACAAAACTGTCTATATTTAAATTACATGACAAACATATTGCAAACAAGTTTGTATTGACCACTTTTAATATTGAGTGAAATCATCATGTAATAAAAGCAAAAATTTCAAAAACTAAAGAAATAAAATAAAATGTTAATGGAAAGATGTAACAAGATAAATAAATAGGGATGGGATGCAAGAAATTACATTTGTGTTTAACGATAAAAAAAAACCCATGATACAAAACATAGGGCAAAACAAAAAACACTTTATAAATGTCAAGAGTACGAAGCACTTTCTGGAATTATCGTCAACAGGAACACCCAAAGACGAATATTTGAAAGTGAATGATGTATAAACACCACAACAGGTGACCAGCTACATGAGCAAAACGAAAGAAAGAACAATTATTTGAGTGGTTAAAAAGAGCTAAAACTTCTTTTAACAAAATAATCATGTTCTTTGAACAAAAAGTTGTTCTATAACAGCACAAAACGCAAGAACACTTCTCAATAGCATCAACAAAAAGAAAGTTTATCCGAGTCGTTTTCATCCTAGTGTCCATCACTACTATCAGCCTTCAGTGGGACCAAATTCTGATCCAGGTAAATTTAATTAGCCTTGTCTTCATCCTAGTGTCAATCACTACTATCAGCCTTCGGTGGAACCAAATTCTCACCCATTTCAATAAAATCGCTTCCTTTGTATACATCGTCATCATCGTCGACAAGTTGTTTGTAATGGTCCGAGTTACCTTTAGCATTTCGATAATTGGACAATCTTCTAGGTGGAACGTAGTTTTTTTCACTATTAAAACAAAACAAATATATCAACAATGAATGCCAAAAATGGAGAAGCAGTAGAAAATTAACAAAATAAAACCAATAACTTCATACATGTGACATTAACAAGCTTTGAATTGCTTTCAAAATCTTTATTTGTATATAACTATGAACTACCTAAACTAGCTACTTAGTATGTTGATTAGGTCGAATAACACTTTAACCTACTGAATATTGATACTTTGGGTTTCTTGAAAGTACTTGGATTTTTTATGCTATCATATAATTCACAAACTTTCATTTGCTAATTCATGTCATGGTTTTATTGTAAACAACAGTTGGCGATGTCTTACTAAAATATACAATAATAAGTTTTGTAACAAGAAATATAATTATTAATTCGAGTTTTAAAGTTTTTTGTGTTCGGATAGTTTAGTTAATCAAAATGCAAATTTTATTCTATTTCCGAAGGTGTGGTAAAAAAAAGGCAAGTACTGAAAGACTTTCACAATTTTAATTTGATATGCAGACCAAGAATGCAGAAATTCAAAAAGAGAGCATTAATTTTATTTTTAATTAGATGCTGGTCACCGTTTGTGTACTATTTGAAATGAATAAAACACGTAACAACAAAATATAGCTTGGTAAGTAATATATGTAGACCATAACATTAAAGAACTCAACAAAGTAGATATTGAATAATCAATCTTGAAAAGTAAGTTTCAGCGTTTGAATGATATTCTTTTTTAAAACAATTTTAGCTTTTTCATAGTGGTCAAGACATGTTTAAGGAGGGTAGACCTTGGTTCAGGGAGATAACTCTTTAAATCAGTTAAGCGTTTGTAAAAGTCAAGTTCATCAATGTATTTTAAGCATTTACCTGAAACAGATTGAAAATAATCTATGTAACCTAGAAGCTTAGAATATATTCTTTAAAAAATGGTTGACACAAACGTACTGATGATTTTAAGAGTTATTTCCCTTAACCTCGGTCTACCTCCTTAATATCCCATCAAACATTATTGCCTTTGGACAGCATCTTCAGTCAATAAACTTACAGCGAGTCAACGACATATGTATTGACCAATATAAAAAGGCTATACTCATATATATAAATATATATTACTGTCTTACACACAATGGTGATTATTTTGAATTACTTGCATTTACGTTTGTTATTACTTTGAGTTACTAATATCTACTTTTTTCAAATATTTTAGATTGCTCATTATAACTTTTGAATTCCAATAAAATAAAAAAATACTTATTTTGCATTTACTATAAATCATCAAACAGGATGTCTTGAAAATATAACTTATAATTAGATTTAGGAATATGTGGTACATGTGGTATGTGTGCAAAAAGATAACTCTCTATCCAAATAACAATTTATTAAAGTAAACCATTATAGGTCAATGTACGGCCTTCAAAAATGAGCCTTGTCTCTCACCGAACAACAAGCTATAAAGGGCCCCAAAATTACTAGTGTTAATACATTCAAATGAAGAAAAAAAAATAAAGAGAAATTATAATAATGATTATTCAATATTACTGAAATTGATAACTTAAAATGAACAAGAATTACTAGCACTAAGAAATAATTTAATTTTGAATGCAACACGTCTTCTAATTGGCTGACGTCGTTTTCTTTATCAGCCCATAGACATAACTTACTCATGTGACCGTGACGTCATCAACGTTTTTTTCATTTTTTACTCCGGTTTAAAATAGAATTTAGAATTAAATGATAAGAAATAACTGGTATATTTTTTTCTGTCTATTCGAAAAAACATAAAAAATGTGTTGCACACTGTTAAATAACCCGCTATTTTCTTCATAGACAGAACAAATATTACAGTCATTCCTTAAATACATTAATACGTGTGCTTGTTAGAGTTTATAATCACATTTGTTTTCTTGATATGAGTGAACTACTTTATTATAGCTATTCAAAGTAATTTTTATCTGAAAGTGTAACTGTAGTTTAAAGTAAGCGACGGATAAATTGAAATAAATCAATATTGTCAAACGTTTCCCGTGGATAATGTCTTATGATCATGATAAAGAAGTTTAACCATTATCATAACATTACGAATTCATGGATGCTTTTTAAAGAAGTTTACTGCATACTTAACCTGAATTTTGAGGAGAATCCGACGATATACTGTATATGTCTCACTTCTAAGACTTATTTCAAAGGCACGACAAAGTTATCTTAGATATTGCATCCTTTTAATCTTATATTTAAAAAAAAAAAATGGAAAAATATTCAATATTTGCAATACGTATTCATTGAAACCTGTCTAATATTTACTCTGTTGACACTGACAACTTGTTTTGAAAATACAAGTAAATACTAAAAATCATACACTGTATGCTCTGAAATAAGAATCCATTAAACAAGTTTTGATTTATATAGAATTGAGTTTGATAGCTGTACGCCAAAAGCGTAGTTAAAATAGTTCAACTCTCAACTTACAATTTTTTCTCATAAACATCATCTTTCGACACAAACAGTGGACGTCTGGTAATATTTTGTTCTCTATCTGTTTTGACGTTAACCTGGATCATCTTCTGGAAATCTATCCTGTACATATTACGATTGTTCTCCATGGTATACAAATAAGTGTTCTGTTTAGTCTGATACGTCCTCTCAAGGTCATCCTATGAAAATAACAACTTTATGTGAAAAATGATTAAAAAAGGTAAATGTCAAAAATGTTATTTCACATCATGAACCCAAAGCTAACACCAGAGATACTTAACAAGTTGAATTGTAACGTATAACACAGTATTACAAGCGAATAAGTGATGCATAAGTAACATGGTATTTATTGAGCGCTGAAACGGTAACATACGCGCTTATATGGTTATTTCACCTTAAGAACCCTTAGCTACCACCAGAGATAAGACAAAAATTAAAAAGCATTTTTTTAAAGGTGCAACGTATTACACGCGTATTGCAAGTTAATAAGGAACGAATAAGAAAGAGGGTATCAGCCGAGCGCTGAAGCGGGTACATACCCACTTATAGGGTTATTTATCCCCATTGAACCCATAATTAACACCAGAGAAAAAGAAACAAATGCAAAATATTTGTTTTAAAAGATGCAACGTATAACAAACGTATAACAAGCGAATAAGGAATGAATAAGTAACAGGGTTTCAGTCGAGCGCTGAAACGGGTACATACGTGTAAATAGGGGCATTTCACCTCTAAGCACATAAAGCAAAGACACTATAACAATTGAAAACATTTGTTTTAAATGGGCAACGTATAACACACGTATTTAAAGCGAATACGTAACTTATTTATAACAGGGTATCAGTTAAGCGCTGAAATGGGTTCAAACTCGCATCTATGTTTATTTCACCTTTAAGAACCCATAGTTACCACCAGAGATAAGACAACAATTGAAAAGTATTTTTTAACAGGTGCAACGTATTTCACACGTGTTACAAGTGAATAAGGAACAAATAATAAGTAACAGGGTATCTGTCGATGGCTGCAATTAGCGCCAAAAGTGTATTTCACCTCTACAAAACAAGAACTATTAACAGAAAGTAAAGCAACACAAGAGGGAGAATACTAAAATCGAATAAGTAACGAGTACGTTATAGGTATCGAATAAGAAATAAGGAATAAGCAACGATTAGGTAACAAATAAGGAATAAGGAACAAGTAACGAAAAAGAATAAGGAATAAGTAACGAATAGGTAACGAATAAGGAATAAGGAATATGTAACGAATAAGGAATAAGGTATAACTTAATATTTCTTATTTTTATACGAAATACATCAACACACGTTAGTAGGGATTGCATTCAAAACATCAGAAATCAAAAGGCAAAAACATTTCGATACCCTTGACAGTAACCCCTTGTGCTGTCGCATTTTTTTTTTTAATTTTTTTGTATAAAAGTGATGGCAATGATGGCAAATTGCTGTTTAAACAATCTAGTGGTAACATTACATAAATAAATTAGGTCAAACATTTTTATCTGCTAACCATTCTAAAGCACATGAGATCATTCCTAGTTTATGATGAAGTTCGTGAAGCTCATTCTTTAGTTGTCTATGTTGTATTTTGTGAACTGTTGTTTGTCTTTTAGTATTTTCCTTGTTTAACCATAGTGTTGTCAGTATATTTTTGACTTATGAATTTGAATGTTCGTTAGTATCGGTTGCCTCTTTTTCATGTGATTTGTACTGGTTCGTTATGCTGAGCAGAAATTTTACCAAAAAAAAAAAATTTGACGTGTTGTCAAGTCTTTGTTTAACCCTGTTAAGAATCGCTTCTACGGTTTCTTGCACTCAGACGACCAAGCTACTTTTTCCAAAGTACCAAGTCAGCAAATGGCCATTGTTATATTATAGTTCGTTTCTGTGTGTGTTATCTTTTAGCGTTGTGTTTCTGCTGTGTCGTAGTTCTCTTATATTTGATGTCTTTCCCGCAGTTTTATTTTGTAACCCGGATTTTTTTCCCCCAATCGACTTATGAATTTACAACAGCGGTATACTACTGTTGCCTTTATTTACATCACGTCTGCAGTAAACACAGACTTGAAGTGTGACAAAAATATAAGTTAGACACCCAATCAAGCTTTATGCAGACGAAAAAGATAATGATTAAATTTTAAAGTACATGGGACTTATTTAGTGCTCCAAATATTAATTATAATGTATCCCTACCATCTGAATATGTAATATATGTGTCAAATTTGGATTGTTATTGTTAACATTGCCATGACTATATGGAATTCAACAGATATTACAATTTGACTGATTATGGATGAAACGCACAGGTTTTTTTCAGGTTAAAAAGATACAAATGGGTTTAAAACATATACAAATGTGAACCGTTTTTACCTTGTTGTACATGTTCCATTTTTTACTGCCATCTTGCCAATACCATCTCCATTGTGTAAGATAACTATCAACCAACATTTCATTCTCAGTGAAGGATGGGGTACTCAGACGTCTGACATTACACCTCTGGGTACCAACGGCAGGTTGACCATCAACATCATTAATTATGGCCTGCATTTCTGAGAACCAAATATGATAACTGAATTTATTACTACCATTGTACTTTACCTAAAATTAATTTGAAATATCTGTGAAATATGTATTATAGTATATGTCATTACATTTTAAACGTTTTGTCTCCTTTGAAAAACTTTATTCATTAACAGTTTATACAACCAACCATTTATATGAACGACCTTTTTTACAGACAATCAGTCCGTCATAAATTGTCTTATGACATTTACGTACTTTCTTCAAATAGAATCAAATTAATAACTGAAATCAGTATAAACTTACTTCAGTTGATTCATCATCTAGTAGATTACAGTAACCTTTTTCTATTTTCTCGTTCTCTGCCAATGTTAGTGAAACCCATTTGTCACGCATTTTTATTTGCCACAAGTAAGGAATGCCACTAGGCAGATGCAGATTCTTACAGGATGCAGACGGACATTTATCCTTAGACACGAAAATGCAGATTTCAGAAATTTTTGTTTCATCCTTTAACAAAGCTGGGTTTCTTTCCTGATAATCTTGATTAGATGGACGCAGTTTTGAAGGTTTTGGTGGAGGCTTTGGCTTTACAACTTTACCAGAACTGATTTCTAGCTTCTTCTGTTTGTACTTTTTCATCATTATCCGTTCTTTAATGTCATCATCATCATCATATTTTTGTTGTGGCGCAGATATTTTAGGAAGACATTTGTCGTCTTTTCCTACAATTCCACAAATGATATGTTCTGATGATTTGAATCTTTCTCTGCGGCCAGGTTTTATCGTTCTCCTTTCCTTATCATCTTGCATACTAAGATGTTCAACAGAAGTGATCAGATTATTGGAATTTCTGAACGTCCCACGTGATGGAGTACTTGAAAGACTTTCTTCATTGTCACTGGTATCACTGTCATAACGACTACTGGCATCGCATGCATCGTCTTTATCTTGACTGAGGGCAGAATCATCGGACTTATCGTGATTTTCTTTTCTTTGTATAGGTGGTACATATATAGATCTCAATACTCGTCCCTCTGGCCATCCACTCATATTCCATGACGTAAGAACCCATTTGTTGTGAAACTGAGTGATAGAGTGAGTTTTCATGAACTTGCATTGGCTTTCGCAATTTCCAAATACTTTGTACTCACATAAATGTAAGTGTGGGCATCTTTTTTCTCCATTTTCTACCTTACAACCATTGTTGTAAACATAATCTGCACAAACTGAAAGAGAATTACAATTAAGGATAACTCTGATATCAACATCACTATAATCACTGAAGCCAAGTTTATCCCGTATAGTCTGATTGTGTGGATTTCCTAAACTATGTGACAATAGACAACTGCTTTCTTTACAATTGCCTCTAATAAAGCGACGACAGATATGGAAAAAATCACACGGAATATTCCGACATTGACCAGGATTTTGTCTATTATTCCATTGGGTGCAGATTTTGGCCTCTTGATAAAATGGTTGAATATAAACAATATCATCTTTGTCCCAGAAAACATGAAATCTTCTACTATGCTTCTTAAACCACGAAAATAAATTAGAGCCCTTTGGAAAAAGATCACAACGTATTAAAAAGTCTTTGAAAGTACATCCTCCACCAAAAGATTTGATCAAGAATTTGAAAACATCAATATCATCAACACCAGGTATTTCCCCATCTTCCTGTTCATTTGTTCTCTCCAATTGACGTTTATCACCTCTTTCACGACCCCAATCGTTACCATTACCCCTCCTTTTTTGATTTTCAAGAGCATCATTCTCTTCCATTTGTTCATGTTTATTTTCATTATAGCCATGTCCAACTCTCCCTATTTTTGGACCTCTGACTCTTCCTCTATCTTCTTGGTGTTTAATTTGTTTTTCTTCTTCAGACATTAATAATTCAGATAGTTTCGTCTGTTCTGACCTTGGAGGATCCTGTTTTTTATTCTCTTCTGCTTTATTTTTGTCTTGTTTGCCTTTTTTCTTTATAAGCTGTTTTTCTCTGTCTGAACTTTGTTTGTCTCTCTGTGGACTAACTTGATGATCAATCATATTCAAATTTCCTGCCAAGATATATAAATTTGTTAAGTTATGTACATTTTAATTAAATGATCTAATGGATACATATGTGCATGCCTGTGTTCAGCTTTTTTTTTTAGTGTTAAGAGTTCAAATTTTCGAAACATAATAACATAGTAATTATTCTTTTATCGTATATATTATAAAAACCTTTTTTTTCTTCTCTAAAGTGATTAGTTCGTGGTGGTGTCTTGCCATGGCTTTGTTTGGACTTGTTTATTTGCTTTTTGGCCTTGAATGTTTGTCCCTTATATTTTATTAACTATGCATTTGTATTCAGGTATCGCAGATCTAATTTATTCTTTCAAAGTGTGTTAATTTACGTTTTTTCATTGAGTTAAGCCTTCCTATTGATATTTTATCGTGTGTTTTTCTATGTTGTGATGTTATGCTATTGTTTCAGAAAAAGGGAGAAGGTTCCGTAGCATTAAAATGTTTAATCCCGCTGCAAATTTTTACACCTGTCCAAAGTCAGGAATCTGAAGTACAATAGTTGTCGTTTGTTTATGTAATTTATACGTGCTTCTCGTTTCTCGATTTTTATGTAGATTAGACCGTTGGTTTTCCCGTGTGAATGGGTTTACACTAGTAATTTTGGGGCCCTTTATAGCTTGTTGTTCGGTGTGAGCAAAGGAACGTGTTGAAGGCCGTACATTGACCTATAATGGTAACTCACACCACATCTTCTTATATCTATCTATGAAATTGTCCTAAGTAAAATCTGGTATTTAACACTAGAAACCGTATTCATAGGTTATCGTACAACCTTCATCAATAAGTCAATCCTATAATGCATAGTCTGATATAAAACGGCGTGAAATGACAATGTAAACCCGTTGAAATGAAAACACTAACGGCTTAATTTGTGTACAAAATATTGAACGAAAAAAATTCTTTGAAATAAATAGCAACACATGACAACCATTAAAAAGGCTCATTACTAGGAACAGGCACATACAGAATATTGCGGAGTTAAGCCAAGAACTACACGAATAGGTAACTTGTAAAAATGCAAGTGTAACCCTGCACGCTGCGTTAACTATGGAACGCCGGAACTGTCTTATAGTGTAAATATTTCATGTGTTTTGTCGATTTGCCTTGACGTCCTGTCATTCCTTCTTTATGTTATGTGCAGATGCCTCTATTTCCTGACACGACATATCTTTGTTATGTTAAATGAGTAATTTGTTTGGTCAAGCAATTGTATGATATGTCATTGCTAAACTTTGTTGTGTAAAATATGCATTACATTATGCTGTAACTACGACATATTCTGTGAATACTTCGAAATTTTATAATCAACCACCTTTACATTCTCTCATATTTTATCTATGATGTGTCTATTCTTCTTTTACGTAAGTCAGTTAATAATTGCGTCCTGTCTCAAGTGTTATTGATTTGTCAAATGTTCTAAAGGTTTTGTTTTGATACATCTTTGTTCTATGTAAATCTCATGATATCATAGTCTTTTGGCGTTATGTTGTGTTTATACATATGTATCTCCAGTAAAAAAACACAATACATCATGGTATAATTCATATGCGTTTTGCCGAACAATTGATACTCTCTCTGAGCATGCATTACGTCATGTGCAAATGCCTTTTACATTATGTGCAAACAACTAATACGTTTTGTGCAAACCTCGTTTACCTTATGTGCTAACTTCGTTCACCCTGTATTCAAATATCGTTTACCTTATGTGCAAACAATATAACGTTATGTGCAAACACTATAACGTTATGTGCAAATACCGCTTACATTATGTGCAAACACTATGTAAGTTATGTCCAAATACCTATTACATTATGTCCAAACATCTATTACGTTATCTGCAAACACCTATTACGTTATGTTCAAACACCTATTACGTTATATGCAAACACCTATTACGTTCTGGTAAACGCTTTTTTGACACAGATTAAAACAAAACGCATCAATGATATGCATTTTGAAAATGAAGAAAATTAAAAGTTTGACCTTTCTAGCAAACTGTGCATTTTTATATTAATTATATTGATTGGTGTAAAAATGCTATATACATACAATGTATCTAGTTTTGTGGGAAATTATTTTGCTCTACTTTAAGAGTGTGCGTTATGCATCCATGCTTTGAAAATTTGATTACTTTACTTGTTGAAAATTGTAACAAATATACAGATACGACTTTAGTTTTCAAAAGGTGCAACTGAAAGGAACAATACGATATGAAAATGAAGATGTGGTACGAATACCAATGTGACAACTCTTCACAAGAGACCAGGATGATTTGTTATAACCCTCCAGTAGGGTTTTCATCTAGCGTGAAACGTGTACTAGATTAATGCTACAAATGTAATGACGTCTCCCATGATTCATGTAGCAGCTAAGGAATCCTACAAAATGTTTAAGATTTTATTTTCGTTCATTTCCTTTAACAGTTGTGAATATTATTCTGAATAACCTTCCTAAAACTTATTATTTCCTCCGTCCCTGACAAGGCGTGTTGAGACGGGTGGGTGTCCTGAAAAGGGGTGGTCAGGTGACCCGTCCCTCTTATCTGACAATTTTTTTTAAAACTAACAGGGATGTTGCAAAAATTTGATCCGATTTTGGATCAGACAGGTAGAAGGGTGTAACAAAAAGCTGCAAATCCATAAAAATGACGCATACACATATTTTTTTTCCTGAATGAAAGGGTTATCAGCCTGGTTTCACCTTCACTGGCCATACTCGAAATTAAATCCCGCAACTTGAAACTCCAGATAATGACTTTCATTTATCCGTATTTGGTCCGGTAACTTTCCGAACCGTGTCATCAAGAACGATACTAAAAAATACATATTCTAGTAAATTGTAATTGTTTACTTCTATTACTTTTTTCATAAATGACATGCATATCGTTTATTTTGTTGTCTATAAGAAGAAATAAATAATTTCGTTGCTATAATGGTCATCTTAACATAACTTTCCCCTCGAATTTCAGAAAAAAACTGACTATATAAAAAAGATGTGGTATGAATGCCAATGAGACAGTTGTCCACGAGAGACCAAATGACAAATAGATAAATAAAAATAGATCTTCTTATGGTTTTCAACAAAAAGCCCATACCGCATAGTCATCTAATCTATTTATTTTTCTACCCCATTTAATTTTCCACCAGTTTTTAAAAAAAATGGTTACAGTTAAGGATTCGCTTTTATCCTGCAATTAGCTAGTTATTGTATTCAAATAACAGGTAAACAACCTTTTTTTTTTGCTTTGTTTGTACATGTACAAATAAATTTTCCTGCTACCCGTTTCCATGTTGATCAATCGGTAATATAGATATTTCTTTCTGGGTAATAGTTCATTTTGGGGTTTTCTTCGAGTCCGCGTTTCAATAATTGTAAAAATCAGAGACAATGGTTAAGATTTAAATAACTTATGCTCAAATACCAGGTGTAAATTGTAAACAATATATATACATTGTCAGAAATATAAAATGTATTAGTTCTCGCTGCGAAACAGGAGAAAATTCGGTAAGCCTCGCTTTTCGTCCTGTTTCTAAAGCTCGTACAAATAAATTTCAGGTTTACCGACAAAGTATAATCAATACATTATTCCACAATTGTTAATATGACTTTATCTTTTTGTTCAATATTCGGTAAGCCTCGCTTTTCGTCCTGTTTCTAAAGCTCGTTCAAATAAATTTCACGTTTACCGACAAAGTACATTTATAATCAATACATTATTCCACAGTTGTTAATATGAATTTATCTTTTTGTTCAATATTTCAACGAATATTGTCGTATAAATTAGAAATATCAACCTATTTTCCGAACGGAGAGTCATAAATTCAATGAATATTATTGCGGGGTATACGGTATAAACGGTAAGCTTCGATGCGTTTAGTTATGAACGCGAATGGTTCGATAAATATAGCTAAATACACAATTTAGGCAAATATTCATAAAAGGGATTTGCTGCACATCATTGTTTTGAGAAATCTTATTTTAGAAAATATAAAATTTCTTACAAATGTATTCTTTTTTATCTAAATGTTATCATTCTAAAATATGTTTTGACAGTTTCCGTTAAATATTGCCATTTTTAGATATTTCGGTCCCCCTTTTATCGGCTACTGTTAAAGCGAGACGTTTTTTTTTATTAATAGCTAGCGAGGCATGAAGTTCATATGATTCAATCCAAATTATACTCAAAGTGCGGAAACAATCTTGAATTGATGCAATCTTGTTCGCCTTGAAATCGACGTAACATATTTAGTCAAAATTCTTTAAAAAAAAATCACCTATATAACGAAAAGAAAACTGTGACAAACTTTAACACGAAAGTGAAGGCTTAAATTCTTCTGTAATTTTCCTGCTTCTGATTATAAATTAAGAAAGTTCACTTGTCATGTTTTGTATTGTTTGAATTTCGGAACCCTCTTGTTCATCTGTTTAAAGCACCATGAAACAATTGCCAGCTAACTCCCAGTTTTCAAAAATCTTTAAATGTGCGGTATGTGATTGATACGATTTGAGTTCTCAAAATGAATCAAGATAAAATAAGGATAATAAGACATTTGTAAAAAATATAAAATCCTTGTTATGTTTTATTAATTTTTGAGAACATCTTTATGTTAAAGATATTAATCAAAGTAATGAAGTACTGACCACAAGTTCTTGTGGACGGTCACGAGCACTTGTCTCAGAAAACCAAATCACATCTCTTTACCTGAAAGTACAGATATATATTTTTTCTGTGCGTGGATGATAAATTCAACCTCATCGTAGAAGTGATACAAATCAGTAAACTCAATTATTTTGTTATACATTATTTTAATAATTGTAAATTACAGTTACATGTATATATAATTTTTATCCATTTGTATATCATTCTTTTGCACTATATTAATTTAAGTGCTGTGCAAGTGCATGGTGGACAGTCTTCTTTAATAATTTGATTTTTCTGATAGATTGAATTTGAGTGGGCATTCATATTTTCCAGCAAAACATTCAATGTCCCATAGCAGAGAGGGGGAGTAAAGACAGATAACTCTGCATGGGAGATTGCAAACGTTCTTGAGATATTCTTCCACATGCGGTAACACACTTTTTCTGTACGTGTGTATAAATATTGAAGATTTTTTTACTTTATTTATGTTTCTAACGAGTTTAACGGCATTTTCATATCATTAATTTATGTTCAAAAAATATATTTTTAGGAGTATCCATTTGAAATGAATTAAGAACAAGTGATAAGGAATGTAATTTTGCACTCGATTATGTCCGCGTATCTATTATTATCATGTTTATAGATCGGTTACAATCTCAAAACGAAGGTTATGTTATGGAAATTTAGGCGACAACAATACACATGAATGCCCTTACGGTTATCCGATGTAAAATGAATAGAAAAGTTGTTCATTAAGATATCATTAGAAAAACAAACACACGGACCTAAATTTTTGATTTCTCATTCAATGACCAGTGGCGGAACCAGAATTTTTTAAAACGATGGAGCTGCGTTTGTTGGCTTGCAGTTTGATTAAGAGGGGGCTCTGGACTCAGTTTTGCCAAACTCCCTGCTAATTCAAAAAACAAATACAAGATAAGAGGTGGCGGGAAAATATCTTTGTCCTCGGTCAATATAATCTGAATAGACGCATATATAACGTGTTGACCTTGTCAAAAGTCTATAATTCATAAATGTAATTTGGCGCCTTCAAAAACTATATTTTATGATTATGTATGCAAGATATGGCGATCTATGAAATGACCCGCTTGGTGCAGATGAAAGAGAACATTACATAAATAAGGCCGTTAGTGCTCTCGTTTGCATTGTTTTACATAATCTTTTCGGGGCCTTTTATCGTTGACTATGCGGTATGGGCTTTGTTCATTGTTAAAGGTCGTAATGTGACCTAAAGTTGTTAATTTCTGTGTCATTTTGGTCTCTTGTGGAGAGTTGTCTCATTGGCAATAAAACCATGTCTTTTTTTATATCAACTTATTTTCCGTAAAGAAATGAGGTTGCATTTTGCTTTTTACAAGCTTTTAGTTTCAGTCGATATACACGCCCTTTTGAAATAATAACTTGTTACATATATGGTCCGAGTACACAGTTATCGTCCTTTGATTTTCGTTGTCCACGAATATAGTCCTTAGTGTGGACAGTGTGTTACTTGCCAATTTTTGTTATACCCCTTCCAAATTTATTTCTCCATGTTTTATGCCTCATATAGCAAGTTGGGGGGTGAAATGACACTGTAAAAAAATTTGGGTCATAAATATTAATGTAAAGTAGTGATTAAGTCCAGTTGAAAAAGGTCAAAAATTAGCACTTCGGAAGCTGTCAAAAGATTTCAAGACCCCCTTAACACAAAATTGTTCATATTTTGATTTAGAGCTGATGAAGTTTTCTATAATTTTGATATAATTTGTCCCAAAAGTAGTACAACACACTGTAAAAATATTATTGAGAAAGCGCAGGTGGGATTTTTTAAATTTTCATTTATTGTCTAAAAGAAATGCACTACGAAATAACTGTGTACTCGGACCATATATTCTGTTTGTTTACTTCATGATTTGCTGATATTCAGCAACAACTATTGGCTTAAATGAGATAAATAATTACAGACTGTTTTCTTCTGAGGATATTAAGTCATTAAATGCCGGAAAATTAATTATGTGTATTACATTTCAGATCAAATGTTATTAATTCATGGTCGTTTTATTATGCATATATTAAACACTGAAATTGAAAATTGAAATATCAATCATTAATACGTCTTTATTTGCATTGCTAATCTGCAATATGCACGATTTGTTTGCTAAAAAATGTCCCTGTACAATGTTTTCAAAAATGCCTTAAATGTATTTTATGACTTTTGTCAATCAAGGATCACCTCCAAAGAGACACACCTCGAGAATTGTGTTTATATATTTGTAAATATTTTCAACAAGTAAAGTGAACGCAATTCTTAACTGACTTACGTAAAAGAAGAATAGACAGAACATAAATAAAATATGAGAGAATGTAAAGGTTGTCGATCATAAAGTTTCGAAGTATTCGCAGAATATATAGCAGTAAAAGCATGATGTAATGCCTATTGTACACAACAAACTTTAGCAATGACAAATCATACTACTGTTTGACCAAACAAATAACTAATTTGACATAACACAGAGATGCCGTGTCATGAAATACAGACATTTGCACATAACATAAAGAAGAAACGACAGGACGTAAAGACAAAGCGACAGAACACATTAAATATTTACACTATAAAACAGTTCCGGCGTTCCATAGTTTAACGTCTAGCTGCATGTTTATTTCATTCCAAGATTGCCCTAATAAATAACATCATTTTAGGTCTGACTGAGATAATTATCAGCCGTCAGAGCAATATTGTGTTATTCCAAACCAGTGTTTTGGCGAATAAAAATATAATCGAATAAATGAAATGGAAATGGGTTTTGAAAATATAGATGTATTTACCTTGAGGCGAAATTGTCGGGGTGTATGGTTGCATCACTAGAGGATTAGGTGCTAGTCCTTGACCTGAAGGTGATCCAGAGGGAACATGAATCGGTAGCACGACAACTGTATAAAAAAAGCCTTATTAAGAATTAATGTTTATGAACATGAAAGTTATTTATTGATGGAGAGTTATAAACAGAACTGTATACTGGTTAATTTGTTTTATTTTTTGTGATACTTTTGTTATCCAATTAAGTCATTGTAAGTGATAAACTTAATTTAATATGGAAGAGTCGTTACTAGAATGTTATTTTAATCTGTACGGAACATTTCGGGCACTCTTGCATACTAGTCATTTTGGGGCCTTCCTAGCTTGCTGATTAGTTTGAACCAAGGCTCCGTGTTGAAGACAATAATTTGACCTATAATGGTTTACTTTTACAAATTGAAACTTGGATTGATAGTTGTCTCATTGGTATTTATAAACCACATCTTCTTATATCTTTATGTTGATCAGACAAAATTATCAAACATGTTTTTAAAACTAAAAACTTTAGGCGTTTTTGTTTTATTTCGTTGTTGTCTTATTGATATATACTCTATAGTCACTTCTTTTCGTTATTATTTTTCCTTTCATATTATTTTTATTATTTTCATCATCAGGTAATTTTTCACTGATTCTTTAAGAGTCATTAATAAAAACGCGATAACATATTAATCGTCCTTAAATCATTTAACTTACCAGTGACATTCTGTTGAGGCGGGTTTATATTTTGTGCCGGTAAAAATGGTGGTGGCATCATTCCTTCTAACCCCTGACTATATAGTTGTGGCTGATGTGGTTGGTTGTATTCATGAAACTGGTTTTGGGGTTGGCTGTTACCTTGATGCTGGTTTCGTTGTGGGTTATATCCTTGATGCTGATTTGGTTGTTGGTCAAATCCTTGATGCAGGTTTGGTTGTTGGTTATATTCTTGATGATGGTTTGGTTGTTGGTTATAGCCACGATTGGCACACATTCCTTGTGGTCCTTTTTGATACTGGTTCAGTGGCTGGTTAAATCCTTGATATTGGTGAGGTTGTTGGTTATACCCTTGATTGGCATACATTTCATGAGGTCTACCTGGATATTGGTTTTGGTTTTGGTTAAATCCTTGGTGTGGTTGTTGGTTATACTCTTGATTAGCATACATTTCTTGAGGTCTTCTTGAATATTTGTTTTGGGGTGGATTTAATTCTTGATACTTGTTTGATTGTTGGTTATATCCTACGTTTGGGTACATGTCTGTTGGTCTTTCGTGATGCTGATTAGTAATAGACTGGCATCCTTTTCCTTTTAGATGTTTATCAAGTGGTCTCTCTGGAGAACATTCGTTCTACTCAAAAGAGACAAATTAACCATGTAATATAAAAAAGAAGATATGGTATGATTGCCAATGAGACAACTATCCTCAAAAGACCAAAATGACACAGACATTAACAACTATAGGTCACAGTACGGCCTTCAACAATGAGCAAAGCCCATACCGCATAGTCAGATATAAAGGCCCCTATAAGACAATGTAAAACAATTCAAACGATAGCACTAACGGCCTTATTTATGTAAAAAAAATGAAGCCTATATACAAAATTATATGGAAAACTGCAATGTCTTAGCTGCACGTTTCTTTATTAAAACCATGACAATACCATATATGGTGTATACGATTTACACCACTGGGTCGATGCCACTGCTGGTGGACGATTCGTCCCCGAGGGTATCACCAGCACAGTAGTCAACACTTTGGTGTTGACATGAATATCAATATTGTGGTCATTTTTATAAATTTCCTGTTTACAAAACTTTGAATTTTTCGAAAAACTGGGGATTTTCTTATTCCAGGCATAGATAACCTAAGCCGTATTTGGCACATTTTTTTTACAATTTTAGATCGTCAATGCTCTTCAACTTTTTACTGGTTTGGCTTTATAAATATTTTGATATGAGCGTCACTGATGAGTCTTATGTAGACGAAACGCGCGTTTGGGGTATTAAATCATAATCCAGGTACCTTTGATAACTCTATGTAATTTTGTCTGTCAAAGTATCAATTTTTATCAGGATTTGTTATAGCATTTCATCTTGTATCTTCTTTCACAGTTATTCGTATCAATGCAGCGATTTAGAGTTTTCCAGGTCCTGAGCGTACATGGTGAGGCAACATATATAGAAAAACGTAATCCTACTATGACTAGGAAAGTCATTTCTGAAGATAAATTCAAAATTTAATAAACTGTTTGAATTGAATGGATTTGTAAAAGCTATAGTCAAATCTGAAATAAAGTAAAATTGTGGTAGACTGTATCATATTTGCTAATCAAGGACAACACGCATATTTGATTTTTTCTGTTGAAGATTTTAACAGCTAAGTATGTCCTCTTCCCACTTAATCCGTTGGAGGTGTACTGATTGCAATTTGAATCTGGTTTATTCATAAGTTTACATTTAGCTTTGAACTAGTACTCAGTAACTGCTAGTAATGGGATATTTGTACTTAACATGCTTAACGTATTCTTATTTTATATTTATTGTTGTGCTTTGTACTGATATATAGAGTCAATCCCTTTCCAAATCGTTTTTTCAGTGTGATCCTTATGTGGTGGAGTTGGCTCATTGTTAAATGCTGTATGGTGATCTGTAACTGTTTACACCTGTATTTGTTTGTTAATCTTTATGGAAAATTATCTTATTAGCACTCATACGTCATCTCCCTATACTTTTTAAAAACTTTTACTTGTTAAATATAATGTGCAATTGAAATGACTAAAAACTATTATGTTTGACAAAGGATAGGATTTGACAAAAAAAATTATACACGTCTAGATAGGTTTTCATGAACAAGACGAAGTGGAATAAATACTGACATCAAAAGAATTTCTATCAGTGATAAATAATATATTACACATAATTACTGCCGATTAAGAGATTAAATACTTGAGATCGGTCTCGTCTACACTGTTTGAAAAGATTGTTTGATACATTAAATTTAAAAAGTGTGAATCAAAAATATCTTACTAAAACAAGGGCACTAACAAACTTGTACCTGATTTCTAGACATTACTGGACTTTGATTTGGTCTTTGTTTCATACCATCTAAGTGACCATTTTCGTTTTTGACGTTAGTTCTCTTAGAATCCGAAATCTTTTTTATCACTCCGATTGCTTCATTCAACGTACATTCTTTCCGTGCATTTAGTTCTCTTGTATCTGATTCTTTAGGAGATACTTTCGCTGCAGTAAAGATTATGATAAATAATCTATATTTCCATAAAGAATGATCAGACATTTTATCTATTACCTGCTGCTGAACTTGGAAACTTATATGATATTAACATAGTGAAACAAATTTCATTCATTATCATGATTAATATAATAATGTTTGTCCAGTAAAAGACCAATCTTCTCAGACTATATTGTATGATAATTCCATACAACGTCAATCCCATTTACCTGTCATAAACCTTTTATGCAATTTCATGGATTTATCTTATTCTTACAATTATAAGTTACCCCTTCTACAACAACAAAGACTGTAGAGGCTATAAAATCTCTAGTTTCTGCCCAACACAAACATTGACAAAGAGCAACATCTTTTTCATTTAATAATACCAACTCCTATACAAAGATAACTCCCAATGTTATCTATGCTAACATATTTACCATGTTTACAGATCTTGTATCGCTGTTTTAAGTTTCTATCTATCAATCACATGTATTCAAGATTATTGTTTAAAGAAAACAGAGGGTAAAATTAATCGTTTAGGAATAATAACTGATCTGGCAGTTTGATAGACAATAGGTAGATGTCATCTTTCAAAACATCCTTTATCTGTAGGATTTTCTCTATGAATATCTGTATTCAAGATTTGAGGCAAAACTACATTGCGTCCTTAATTCTTATTTCAAATGTTTTAAGTCTGTACTATTTTTCGGCATTTCGTTTATATTGAATGGCAGTCTGGGTCATCCAGACATACTAAAAAAAAATTAAAAAATACACAAATAAAGGTAGTAAACGGACGACGATGGACAACGACGGCGCTAAATGGGCCAGAAAAGATAATAACATATATCAAAGCATTATATACACGGATTCTAACACTAGTTCTGAAGTCGCATATATGCATAAACCTTTATTTTTATGTATGAATATTGTTGTACACATTTTTACACAACCTACATAGAAAACTAAAGAATAAGCAACACCAATCATGTATTAACCTATATATGTTTTTGTTTGGTTATTTTTTACAGAACTATTTCATTTGCCTGTACCTCACATCTGCTGTTTTTGATTTTTAACTTACAATGTGCAATGTATCTTTCTTCACCTAACCTCGTCGGTCGACTATTGTTTTTACAAATCTCAAAAGTTTTTCTATCAATCCTTAATATATTTACCTTCCAAAACATAATAAAAGAGGGGCGAAAGATACCAGAGGGACAGTCAAACTCATTGATCGAACATAAACTGACAACGCCATAGCTAGAAAGAAAAAGACAAACAGCCAATCATAATACACAAGACACAACATAAAAAACTAAAAACTAAGCAACACGAAACCCACCAAAATATGGAGATACCAGGTGCTCCAGACGGTAAAGGAGATCCTGGTCCACATGGTAGCACACGTCGTGTTGCTCATTATATTACAAACCAGGTTCATAGTCTAATGCGGTAATAAGTATTTTATCACTTAAACATTTTAATATCATACCCTTTGCGTTTCTTGACTGTGGTCGTGCTGTATCGCATTTTGAACAACTTTCATTCTCCACACTGTTTTCCATAAAACATTTTGAGCATATCCACATTTTATTACTTTTTTCCCTATGAGTGATCAAATTAATTAATCATTTAACAACTGTCATGAAAAAAAAATGCGATTAACAAATGATTATGTAAAAATTCTTAATCTTGGAAAATTAAAAACAAATACCATTGCTCTATCAATTCAAATATTTTGTTTGCGCTTGTTCAGTGGTCATCCATTTTGGATATATGCATGCTTTGGTTCAATAATAACCTCAACGTTATAAAAACCAAAAACTCGTTTCATAGAAATTGAATAAGAGGTTAAAGCCGAACACATTTTGGTAAATGACCTTTATAGGTTACTAGTATTAAAGTATTATAAGGAAAGAAAAATGGGGCAAATTAACTATAGTTAACTATTAGTGTTTTATTTGTGGTTAACATTACAAAAAGTATTCATCATTTTTCTGAAGAAATCAATTCGTAAATATAACGGAATTTGATGAGACTGTCAACAAAGTGAGAGGTTTAGCGCTATAAAACCCGGTTTAATGCACCATTTATTACATTTGAGAATGCCTGTACCAAGTCAGGAATATGACAGTTCTTGTCCATTCGTTTTTTATGTCTTTTATCATTGGATTTTGCCATGCGATTATGGATTTTCCGATTAGATTTTTCTCTCAGTTAAGTATTTTTGTGATTTTACTTTTTTCGATCATTCGCTTATCATTAAGAAAATCGACATAACTTTTTTTCTGTTTAAAAAATGTCCTTCAAGTTCACAAATTTTAACACACTGTCATGCTTGCTGAAATGTATTGTTTGCACTGTCCAGATGATTCGCAGATTTATTTAACCATTAGACACAATAAACTGTCAAGCAAAGCGAATCAATAATGAACCAGTATCGAGATAGTTTGTTTAAAAAACCACAGGTGAATATCGGTGTATATGCAAAGTTTTACAAACAATAAATGTGACATGACCCATATACCTGTTTACCATAACAATGAACCTAACTAATGACTTCAGTTTTTGTCTTTTAAGAATACTTATTTTGTCAGAATCAATGTTCTTCAACTTCGAACTTTATCCTGCCTTTTTCACTTTTTGATTTCGAGCCTCACTGATGAGTTTTATATTTACAAAACGCGCGTATGGCGGCTAAACTTTTGCTTGTTATGGTTTAACTTCTTCTGATATAATTGCATTAATGTTAAGATTTACTAAATTCATATGTCGGAATTATAAAACAACATTTCTTTTACACTTTTATTCAGGAAACGATACATTAAACTTCAGGAGACTGTTTGATCAGATTTTCAGAAAATCATAACAGTCTTAGTTTCACTTTTAAGAAATTGTTTAAAAAATGAATAGTGTACGATAAAAAGTAAGTGACTTTTTTTGTAAGTTTTCAAATATAAATAGAATTATAGTATTTATATATATATATATATATATGGTTTCAACCACTACAGTACTAATATAACACCTGGTGGTTAATTCTGGACTATAACTAGTTGCTAGGTAAACAAAAACACTAAAAACTGAAATGAAAAAAAATAAAAATACAAAAGCTTATATTTATAGGTGAACAACTGATAGTTATCTTACATATAACGTTCCCAAAATAATGCAATCGCTCAAAATTATTTTAAAAGATTACAGGCACTTCGAACCATTTACACAGTTTTTATATATATGGTTTTAACCACTACTAATATAAAACCTGGTGGTTAATTCTTTACTTTAATATAATTAGTTGCTAGGTAAACAAACACACTAAAACTGAAATGAAAAAAGAAATACAAAGGCTTATATTTATAGATGAACAGCTGATAGTTATCTTACATATAACGTTCCCAAAATAATGCAATCGCTCAAAATTATTTTAAAAGATTACACGCACTTATAACCCTGTACATAGTTGAAAAACAGAAATGGGGTACTATCGAGATTTCACTCTTATATCATTCTTAAGTATATACAAATTCTCTCTCGAATTTTCCAAGTAAATGCCATGTCGTTGATTTATGCCTTCAGTAGATAATAAGGGGTAAAATGTTTCGAATTAACGACAGGCTATAATATACATATTATTGCAAAGTCCCAAATATGAAAAGGGGTTAATCAAATCCAATGTTAAACAGTATCATATCTTTTCTATAAAACTCTTGATTCCAATTATTATCATTCTGTCCAAGTATTTTCAATTATCATGTTTATTTGATAATGAAAATTAGATAACGTCATTTATAAGACCTTTTCAACATCTCTCGACACCTACAGTTGAGAACGACTACGACAGGTAAAATGTGAGGGGTCGACTCAAAATTTAAAAAAAATGAAATCATTATTGATTTTATTGCTTTCATTGACTTTCCTACAGCGTTCAAATAACATGGATTTTTAAAAAATTTATTATAAATAAAATGATGGGCTTTAAGTCACATTTCATCTTTTTAGACGTTGAGCTTCTAGCTGTCATGGTGGAATTTGGAAAATGAAAAGAACAAAGCATGTCTAATTGTATTTGATATTTAATAAAACAATGTTTTATGTCAGTTTACAAAGGCGGCACATGTTTCCACAATGTCTGTTAGTTTTGGCCTTGTGTGCCTCCGTAATTTACTGTATACTTTGTATATTTTTAATTCACCAATTAGGTGTTCCACTGGAATTCTGTATTCACCAATCACGCGATTAAATTTTCTGCTCTTTCTCTCAAATGTTATGGCTTAAGATTAATTTGAGGTGTTGTAAATGGTGTAACTAAAGGATGACGATATGGATAAACTTTGTCTCTAAGGGAAATGCAGCGGTTTATTTCTCCCTGTTTTTATTCAAAACCTCCCTTATGTATGGTCATAGATGAGATACAAAAAAAAATCTAAAGTACGAAAAAACTCTCCAAACCCCTGCTTAGCACTGTCCATATTGATTTTGCAATGAGAACAAGCCCTATAGTATTAACTAACAACTTGAAATATCAATTCATACGCAGGTACGTAAAAAAAAATGCACTGCTTACAATGTTGTAACATTAAAACGAGAAGTCAATTATATTTTTTTTTCAAAAAATCAAAATTTATCATGAAAAACATCTTGAAGCGGAGAATTTCCTTAGACCTTCAAAATCAATATATGATTATCCCTCAAGAAATTAAATACGTACATCAACTATATATAAGGTGAAGATCGGTTGAAAAATACCAATTTGGTCATGTTCACAAATGTGATACGGACGTACGGACAGTCCAGTAATTAATTTTCATAAATTTTGGAAAATTTCATAAAAGCTTTTACACCATCAAATTAATCGTTTTTTACATGCAGCAAATTATTGGTAAAGGACTCACATAATCATAAAATGGAAGAGAAATCGGATTAGCATGCAGAACGGTTGCTGTATTTGTTTTAATCATTCAACATGAAATGTCGTGTAAATACATATAAAATAAGAATATTATATGACAGTGACATATATTTATTTATTTATTTGGTTGATATAATTAAATTCTGAAACTATATAGTCAAGACAGTATATAACCGCCAATCCAATATGTTACGTATTGATAATCATGATGGTTTTTGTCTTTGAGACGACCCATTCATTTTACCTGTAAACTGTAGGTGTCATTAGTCGGTGTTGAGAGATGTTGAAAAGGTCTATTAATAATTGCATGTTGCACTAGGCATAATTGTCAGACCATTAAGCAAAGGAATGAATATCTATCATGTCTATATAAACCGTTTAAAAAAATAGGTATAAAAGACTTGAAGACTTATAGCTAAAATTTAGACAAAATTATTAATCGAATTCTTTCTGTTTTCAAGTATAAATAAAAGCGGAAACTTTCATCTTTTTCATTATAAACTGTCATTTTGACCCACATTTGTCACAGTAAGCTCAAAAACATCTCATCAGTATTATGGACTTGCGCGTCAATACCTTAACCTTATTGAACCAGTATTCATGGGATATCAATTATACCCCTTTAGCTAGAGATTACTTCTGCCTATTCAGGCGTATTCTGCTATCAAAAAAAATGTCAACATTGAAAGTGAAACGAGGCTGAACTATTTGGTTTAGTGATACGAGCTACAAACAAAATCCTTCTAATACAGAAAGAATCGATGATTTACATATTTGTTAGCCTACAATATGAAATCAAACAAATCTAGAAGGTGTTCGTTTTCTTTGAATCTGTTTTCATGTTTGATTCAGGTTTTTTGACCATCATAAATCTTCGTAGGTCAATTAATTAGATGATATTGGGACTAAAATACACACAACATGCAAATACATATAATGTTGTCCATGCATACTAAATTGTGTTAATGAAGAATGTTTTTGAAATTTGAAAATACTTTTACTATATCATAAATCATATATGATAATTTTAGTAAAATCTGTGAACGTGAATTTAACAGCTAATGCCTCACTAAGAACCAGTTGTAATTAAGAAAAGCTGTCTTCCAATGGAAGCGATTTGAATTGAGCTCACTGTGATGTAGAAAAAATCCAGTGATTCAATTAAATATAAAAAAGATAAGCAAAACTTGTTTTTTAAATTCCATATTATCAACATTTTTCAAAAGTTTAATTAGTTAATTATTTATGAAAGTTACTTAGATAGAATTTCACATAATGAACTGATTTAAATTTACACAAACACAAACTAACTTGATAAAAATTCTGCCTTACCTGCGAAATATGTGTGTTAAAACCTTTTAAAAACACACAGATGTAATTCGAGATACCAAAATAAAACTATAATAAACTTATTGTAGTATACACAAGTTTACCTGATAAAACCCAAACATAACATGAGAAAAAGATGTGTTTTGGAGATGTTTAAAAACATAAAAAGAGATTGAATATTACCTCTCTCACAAAAAAGGCTTGACTTTATTAATTGTTCAACAAAAGTATTTTTTTTTTAAGAAATATTCAATTGCATCAACTATTGTTCAGGCAATATAACGGAATTGACCACTTTTGCCAAAACATTAAAATTTCAGAAATCTCAATCACTCGATTCATAAACATGACTAAGTTTTCTTTTATTCATACTGCTTGTTAGTCTGTTATATTATTGGATGGTCATATATATACCTATTAAGTTTACTGGTTGGTAGATTCTTATAGACTCTATATATATATATAACTCGTCTAAACATCAACCCAACAATGTTAGATCTATAAATTTGCTTTTGCAATTGTTTTGTTCTTCCCTCGCCGGAATTCGACGCCTGCACTGTAGCCGTCCGGCTAGACCAAACGAACACTTGGGCTTCATAAGAATGAAGCTTTCGGTGGCCGGGTGTTACCTTTCCACGTCAGTTTTAATCTAGCGTCGTACTACGGTACATGATATATAAGGCATGCAAATGTTATTCTTACAGACTAGCTAAATTATCTATATATAGTAAACGATCTTACAAATTAATGTAAAATACAGTCACAGAAAATAATTATATTTAGAAGTACGTCTGAGCCAGTGACTCTATAACAGATTTATCCACCAGCAGTGATAGTGATACATGGCTGTGTACATTATGTATATACAACTCGTCTAAACATCAACCCAACAATGTTAGATCGAATTAATTACCAAGCTGTACCTGTCGATTTGTACAGCCGTTTATGCTTATCCATTTGGCACTATATTTGGCCTGTTAACTTTTCCTATTCGAATGTTAATGATTATCATGTCTTTTGTAGACGAATCTTGCGATCAAAACTGTAATTTATATACTTTTCAAAATCTCAGAATAGTGTCAATATTAAGAAAAAAGATTATAAGTGTAATTATTTCAAATCAAAGAATTGAAGTACCTGGTGTAAAGTTACTAAACTACTGTCCCAGCACTAATACAAATTGAATAAAAAACACGAATTAGGTATTGACAATTCACTTGGAACCCCAACATATACCCTCACGACACTTACCAAAGAGGAAATCCTAGATAATCATAGGCCAGTTCTATGTTCTTTTGAAATTTCAACCATAGATGATGAACTGGATCTTCCATCACTGTATTGCATACCTAAACTGCATAAATGTCCTTACAAACAACGGTATATTGCTGGGTCTTCCAAGTGCTCCACGAAACCTCTTTCTAAATTATTAACATCTATTTTATCAGCAATAAAAGACGGGCTTCAAAGTTATTGTAAAACTGCCTATTCTAGAGGTGGCGTGAATCAGATGTGGATACTTAAGAATTCAAAAGATTTTTTAGAGTATATACAATCTAACTCTCTTTCATCTTGCAATAGTATTAACACATTTGACTTTTCTACACTTTATACAAATATGCCAAATTCCAAACTAAAAGACAAATTGAAAGAGTTGGTATTGCTTTGTTTCATAAACAAGAATGCCCAACGAAAATACATGTATCTTGTCTCAGGAAGGGATAAATCCTACTTTGTAAAGGATCACTCTGATTCAAACAAAAATTCTCTTAAACTGACATTATCAAGATGCTTGATTTCTTGATTGGCAACATATTTGTGACGTTCGGAGGACGTGTTTTTCAACAGAGTATCGGCATTCCAATGGGAACGAGTTGTGCCCCTCTATTTGCCGACTTGTTTCTTTATTAGTATGAGGCTGACTTCATACAGAAACTTCTTAGGAAGAAAGATAAGAAGTTAGCAATATCCTTTAACTCTACTTTCTGCTATAAAGATGATGTTCTTTCACTAAAAAATTCAAAATTTGGTGACTTTGTCGAATGTATCTATCCAATTGTACTAGAGATAAAGGATACAACAGATACAGTTAAGTCGGCCTCTTATCTTGACTTACATCTAGAAACTGACAATGAGGGTCGATTGAAAAAAAACTTTACGACAAAAGATATGATTTCAGCTTTCCAATTGTGAACTTTCCATTTCTAAGTAGCAACATTCCATCAGCACCTGCATACGGTTTATATATCTCCCAATTGATACAATATTCCCGTGCTTGCATTTCTTATCATGATTTGCTTGATAGAGGGTAGTTGATCACAAGGAAGTTATTAAATCAAGAGTTCCAAATGGTGAAGTTGAAATAATCTCTTCGTAAATTTTACGGACTCCATCACGAGTTGGTTGACCATTATGGAATAACCGTTTCACAAATTATATCGGATATGTTCCTTACGTCGTAACTACAGTCCCCTTCCCTTTCATAAATATGACCTACCGAATTATACCAATTACCGGATTTGTTATTTCATAAGCAACACGACGGGTCCCACATGTGGAGCAGGATCTGCTTACCCTTCCGTAGCACCTGAGATCACCCCTAGTTTTTGGTGGGATTCGTGTTGTTTATTCTTTAGTTTTCTATGTTGTGTTATGTGTACCATTGTTTGTCTGTTTGTGCTTTTAATTTTTAGCAATGGCGTTGTCAGTTTATTGTCGATTTATGAATTTGGCTGTCCCTCTGGTATCTTTCACACCTCTTTTATGAACTATTGACTTTCCAAACGTGGTCAAAGAAAGGACTGACATTTCGACAACAATTTTCATTTCAACACGAATAAAATATCTATTAGTTTTTATGACTATACACTAAGGATGTATCGTCGTTTACCACATGAAATTAATTTGATGATTTAAGCAACACTAAAAAAAACTATAAAAAATATGTTTTAATCGGCATTACGCTTTCCTGTGTAAAATTTCACTCTAATACATGTATTCAAATTATTAATATTGTTATATTGTTTTTATGTATATGTAAAAAAACAAGTAAATAAATAATTATAATTAAAACTCAACTGTCAGGGAACAATTGAATATTTCCCTCCATTGAAAAAAATAATAAATCAAAACAATTAAAAGAAGAGTTTCATTTTTTATTTATTCCTTTCAATGACTTTGTCACTTTGCACCAGTACTCAGTAGTCCGTATTTTATCGGCACCTAGTTTTTCAACCCAATATGCTCATATATATTAATGTATTTTTATTTAATATGCTTTCATTAATCTTAAATCGAGGCATGTTAACACGCTTACAAGTTTACCTTATTTACCGAAATGTTGTGTTGTCGCTTAAGTGCGATGCCTCAATACGCTAAATCCGATGGTTCGCGAAAGTAAAGACGTAGGAAACGCAGTTGGATTATGACGTTTTCAGTCTTTTATACAAACCAAAAATTTGTTTGCCGTTAGATAAATTCTAAGAATATTCGATCAACATCTTGTAAACCAAATGTTTATGACTTGATTATTTTAAACCACACTTAATTATTTTAAACAAAATCGGACTTTGTCTGCTGAAGCCGAAATATTTTTTTTCGGGTGCTGGAAGAAGTACTTGTGCCCTGCAGTCGACCATTTTACTATAGATACAAAATACGTATGTATTCTGCTTCTATTTGAAGTGAACAGATACATATGAATCATTATAAATGTTGCAGCTTACTTTGCGGTTCACGCTTAAATATTGCCAATTTTATTGAAAAGTAATGGCGGTAAAATAAAGGTTTATGTTTTCATGGGTAAATTGTAAATTGTCGGCTAAACCTTTATTTGTACATTGTAGGAAATATAACAAGAAAGGCCTACTATAACAAGTATTTGTACTTGATACCAAAAAAATGGAGAAAGCTCGGAGACAAATAAATTTTACGTATGCTGACAATGATCGATTTTGTTTGTACATTTTCAATGACAGTGTAAGGGGAGGTGTTCACATTAGTGATGAGTGAACGGCAAGCTGCACCAAATATCGAAATATTTTTTACGTCCTAATTGTTAATTATCATTTACAGGAAATAAAGATTTTGTTTACACTTAACTTAACTTTTTAGTAGAAATTATGTGGTTGGTTTTCTAAACTTTGTTGGTCCATCGCACTTTAGCGTAATACACCATCTTACTTTAGCGAACAAACAACCATCGCACATTAGCGTGTGACACCATCATACTTTAGCGTAGACCATCGCACTCTAGCGTGACCATCGCACTTTAGAGTACCATCGCACTTTAGAGTCCTACATATACATTAACAACAATCTTGTTCATTCTAATTCAATCAGTGAATGACACGCTTATGACTGTAAAGATTGACATAAATATATATCGGTTTTACATTCCGTGTTGATTTTCAGAAAATCATGACATACTTTATTTCACTATGAAAGGTAATGTATTTGCTTTTTAAAAATGAATATAATTAAATACAATCTATTGACTTCCGTAAAGTGGGCTACAAGGCCACTAGAAATGGAAGAGAAAATAGAACGACAAACTTAAGGTTAATATATATTGATAAACAGCTGATAGTTACTTTACAAATAATAATAACACGGCAATTAAATTATTATCCATTCAAAAAACGTAAATACCGACAGCTATCTACGTTAAAAAACATTAATTTACCGATAGTTTTATCGATTTAAAAACGCCGAATTTGGAAGAAAAGGAAAACCCAGGTGTTTTGCAAAATTCAATTTCGTTTGATTCCTTATTTTTTTTCCCTGATATGTTCACCTTTTTTAATTATGTTTCACAATTATTGTTATAAATTATTCATAGGACTAAGCACTAAACGCTATGGCAGTAGAATATTGCACCATTGACTTAGTATGGATGCTTTATGCATTATTGAGTAAAGACAACATAGCATAGACATTGTATTAAGTCATTTGATTTTCAAATGACAACGGTATAAGAATGAAGATTGGCACGCTGATATTCATGTTTCTATACTTTTGATATAGGTCATTCGGATCTCGTTTGTGCGACTGTCATACAATTGGGAGGTAAAGCTAGATATTAAACAAGTTTAATCCACCATTGTCTACATAAGAAAAAAAAGTACCAATTCAGGAATATGACAGTTGTTATCCATTCGTTTGATGTGTATCAGCTTTTGATTTTGCCATTTGAATACGGGCGTTCTTTTGTAATCATTTGTTAATTTCAGCAGTGCGTTATACCAATACTACAAGCTTCTGGTATGTACCTAGCCAGTACTTATAACAACCAGTACAAAGTTATATTTTGAATTATTTTACACAATTCTACTTTATTGTCTAAACACATTATATTCATTTACTTTTTATAAAATAAATGTTGACATTATCATAAACTTTTACAGATCAATCATCAATGTAATTGTCATTTTTTATTTTAATTTTTGAGAATCCGATTTACCATTAAAATGTCAATCATTTATTCTACAAAATCACTTCCATTTTGAAGGTCATCGTCATCTGAATCGAAAACATCGATTACACCATCATCTCTTCCATTACGAGGCTCTGTATTGGAATTGCACCTATTCGAATCTTGACTTCTCTTTGATGGGACATACACTTTTTTCATTATATTTTCCTCAGGCCAGTGACGCATTCCGAATGCGTCAAGCACCCACCCATTATGTTCAGTTTTCAGATTATGACTCAAGTTTTGTGTACAAGGTTCTTTGCATTTTCCAAATTTGTATAATCCACATAAATGCAAGTAAGGACATTTCACACCTCGTTTGCAATGCCCTTGTCCTGAATAATATGTCTGGCAAATAGCAGGATAGCGACCATTTAAAACCTTTTTCATGGGAGTATCTTGTAAATCATCCATTTCAAGTTGTTTTTTAAGTTGTAAATTGTGTTCGTTTGTAAAATCATGGTCTAATGTACACTTTGTATATGGACAAGCGTTATTTCTAACTGACCGTCGGCAGATGTGGAAATGCGAACAATTTGCTTCTGTGCAAACCCCTGGTCCATGAACATTATTATAATGGAAGCAAACACTAGTGTTCTCAAGATACGGAAAAATATAAATGATCTTGCCCATATCTTTATACAGACGAAATTTTGAAGTATGCTTTTCAAACCACAGAGAAATATTGGCTTTTTCAGGAAATATCTTGCACCGCTTACAAAACTTTTCAAAGGTGCAGCCTTCACCAAATGTGGTGACGATATATTTAAAAATATCATTTGCATTGATTCCCTTTATTTCGTATTGACAAATGACTGCAACTTGGCTCTGCATGTTACCTGTGCTATCTTGAGATTGCGTTTCCTTTTGAACGTTAACATCTGAAAGTACCAAATAAATTCTTTCTCAAATGTTTCAGTAAAATCATACTTATACATACCTTTTAAACTAAACAAGCTATTTTTATACCTAAATACAATATTTCATAACTAGAATAAGGCCGTGTTCACATTGACATAAACTCGGTGTTATGTTAGTGTAACTCACATATAAACTAACCATAATTACGTTCCCATTGATAAAACTCAATGTTAACATGTAGTTTAAATTATGTTTTGTCTACATGCAGTCGGTAGTCGATGTAGGCCTTGTGTAGGTTAAGTGTACACAAAACTAGGCATTCAGAACTGTAATTTCCCCATGTATATGTAATAAAGAAACGATTTTTATATAAAATTGATACTTATAACACTTATCAATAAAGTTCTTTACAGAAATATTTGTCTAAACTTGATATATTTGTTCGTTATAAAAACACTTTACGTAGCCGTATTCACCCCTTATCAAGACTCATATCTATCATCATTGCCGAACACATAATTCATTTGAAAAGGTCTTCCCGAATCGACTGGACGTACACACTGACAGAAATATTTGCCACTGGTCTTTACTCAAACAACGATTCACTCATAAATGCATCACTAAAACGGGTCAGGTTAATTGTTTGTTTGTGTAGTATTTCAGATCCGTTAAAATACAATAAGAAATTAAAAACGTTACTCCCTTCCGTGCAAAAAACTCCTTGGAGAAAAAATATCATTTGAAACAAACAGAAAAGAGTAGAAATGTAGTGATTCTTAACATCGCAATTCTCTTTCTTTGTCTGTAAGCACGCCGATGCAGCCTACGTTTTTAAATGCGTAATCGAGACATCTTTAAACTACTGCAAATCATCCAAAATGATATTCTTATAGGAGCAACTACTTCACTTCAAAAAAAAGTGTGTGTCTTAGTCCGAATTTATTTTCGCGCGAAAGTTTATATTTTTATTTTCGATGGTACCAATTCAATATTCAACACTATAATGTATTGGGAAACGTTGGATTCAGAATTTTTGTTCATTCCAATCATCTGTATTTATGACCCTATTTTTTTCAAATCAAATTGTGTAAAAATCCATCCGCCTTTTTTTTAAAGACAAATGGTCGTTCCCTAACTTCTAGAAAAGTTGTTCGAGATTTGAATTCGGTTCTACGTAATTAACATTTAAATGAAATAAAGTTTACAAGTGTGAACAAATCTTATGTACAGGTAACTAAACAAGGTGTATAGATGTGAACGAATTAAATGTGAAACTAGTGTACGTTACATTAAACCAATTGTAAACATGTTTACTTTGGAAATTAGTATGGCGTTCATTATCACTGGACTAGTATATATTTGTTTAGGGGCCAGCTGAAGGACGCCTCCGGGTGCGGGAATTTCTCGCTACATTGGAGACCTGTTGGTGACCCTTTGCTGTTGTTTTTTATTTGGTCGGGTTGTTGTCTCTTTGACACATTCCCCATTTCCATTCTCAATTTTACTGTACGGCCTAAGATATGTATATATATTACACGACATAAGATGTCTTCACAAACTATTAAAATGTACATCTTATTTGAAGTATAAGATATAACATTACATTTATTATATATCTTTTGAACCTTATGAGAAATAGTCAAAATGGAATTAGCGTAAAAACTGTACACCCTTTACATTATAAAGGGGGTATCTGACAAATCTTTAAATCTTCTAGTGATTATCCAATAAATAAATTAGAGATTTTGAGTATAATAAATTACCCAAAGTACAAGTATGACAATTTTCAATAGAGATGACCAAGGGATACACGTTCTTGTTTGCATTGAAACACATTAATGTACTCTATTACCGTTATGTAAATTACTTTGTGTCTTTTGAGAAGGAAACGTATCCACTTTGGTACAATGATCAGAAGCTGATGAATCGTCATATTTTACATTATTACAATCCATCGTTGTTTGTGTTCCGTGGCTTTGAGAAGTCTTTTTCATTTTAGAATTACCCGAACCTGTAATATAGTTATAGTTATATATAAAAGATCGCCTCAACAAATAACAACATATCAAAAGACAGATCCTATCATTGGATCACCAGTGAAGGTGACACACGACTTAAAATGCATATTATGTTATTTGTGACTCTAAATATCAGCTCAACAATGTTCTTCCTTTGCTGTGATTTGAACTCATGCTCCAATCCGCATACACTGCATCCAGCGCTCGGCCACCTGGACTGAACTAAGAGTTCAGCTTTCGGTACTTTTGATAATCTTTTGATTCTTTAAAGATCACTGATACTTGAAATAACAATTGAACCAAATACATATAGTTATTTTTTGCTAGCTTGGTTTTCTGCAAGGAAAAACTATCAGGAAAACCGTCTATTTTTTGTGATGACAGGCAATGTCATATTTGTATTTGCAGTGCAGAAAACAGCATTGCTTTTTGATATAGAAAATCTGTTGTATACGCGACAATTTTGATTATTTAAAGAAGAAATATATCTTGCTAATTCTTTGCACCTTTTGTGTTCAGTGCAATGCTAAAAATATCTTACCCATATTGAAGTAATTATCTCTATTCCAGCAATCAAAGAAGAAATATGAATACAATTTGGAACGTGAATATGAATTTCTCTAATTCCCCCGGATATACAGCTAGTTTTGCATAATGATGAAGGTTATGTTTGTTGTTTACTTGGATATGAGTGTCATTTTCACCTTCATACATGTCATAACGAGAATGAAAAGGTAGCACATTTTGACATTGATTTTTCGGAAATTGTTGTTATGCGACACTTGTTTAATTATCTAGGCTCTACTCAAAGATCGATTGCATTTGAAAAGAAATTTTTGATTGACTGAAGGTATTTAAAGGGATTTAATAATATTTTTAGTTTGGTTTTACAATGGAAACACTGGATGCATGTCAAGAGATAAATGCTTTAGAACACTATTAAATACAAGTTTCCACACCTACAAATGACAATTGTGGATTTATTAAACACTGTTAAAGATCTCTTATCGAGTTCCTAAATGAACTTCTGACCATTTAAACAATAACTACTGACCTCGAACAAGCATAATTAGTTGTGAATGTTGAATTAATTCATTTCTGATGAAACAATATGTTGTGCTGTGAAATGTACAGCAAAAACTGAAGTAATGCATAAAAACATTAAGTATGATGTTGGGCAGACCTACTAAAAATCAAGATAAAAATAAAATGAAAAAAAGAAGAAAATAACGAAGAAAAACGTAATAAAAAAATTTAAAAACAAGTTGGGTCGTTCATAAATGTCATGTAAATAAAAGCAGACCTGAAGTTTAGATGTTTTATGTGTATTTATAAATTCAAATATATTACATATAACAATGAGATACAGATTATACACTAAGGAACAAGGAACATTCCCGGGGGAACATAAGTGATTTTTCTGGTAAATACGATCAGTCAATATCATTTAAAATCAACCTTAGACAGGTCTCTGATTTCCTCATATCAGATTTCGACAGGTTTCACTATAGATTTAGTGAAAAATATTTGCAGTTTGTGTGGTAAATACAAGTTTCAACACCCACTAATGACAATACAGATAAGTTGTTTCACTATAGGTTTGTTCGAAGACTAATGAAGATGAGATTGAAGGTTGGTGGACATTAAGCTAATATTTAAGTTCTAAAGGGAGACAACTGTTTCAAAATGTATAGAAACACAGAGGCCATAGATTTAGTAAAAAAGAAAATATTGCAGTTTGTGTGTTGTGTACTTGAGCACATAAATCATATTTGTTTGATGTGTTTGAGCTTTTGATTTTGCTATTTGATTAGGGACTTTCTGCTTTGAATTTCCTCGGAGTTCAGTATTTTTGGGATTTTACTTTTCATTGACATAATACTAGTATACTACTCGTCTCTGTTTTTTTTAAATCTTTTTAGAAGTTATACATGTTATACTGTATGTTACTTTAAAATTGATATGTGTTTTGAGTATATTGAAACTTAAGTGGAATCTAATGTTTTTACTTTTTATAGACAAAGACTAGATAAATATATTAGAATTCTATTGAAAATATTGAAGTTTCAGAACTTTAAATGCAAGTCATATAAAATATATATGTTTATCAAATTTCAAATTATATTGATTGATTGACTTATTTCATTTTATTTTAATATATACTTTCATGATCATCATAAACTATTTCATCATTGTATATACCTAGGCTTATCTATTTTTTTTTAACAAAAGACGAAATTAATTAATTATTAATTAATTATTACTTAATCTTATGTCCATTTCTCTGTCTCAAATACTTTAGCAGTGCTATTCATATTTTCCAATAAAACGTAATTGTTTACACTTATTCGCTTTCGGAATTAGTAAGTGGGACAATACACTTGCAATTTATATTGTGGGCATAGCCAGTAAATGAGTGTTTAGCACGAAACTAGTATTTATCAAAACACAAAACAATTCAAATGATATGAAAGGTACTGGGAAAGGTTTTCCCCCAGTAAGTCCCATAGAAAGACTTTTAGCAATAAAATGTAATATTTAAATTTCGTTATTTTTATATTTATTTATTTCATTTTACATGTACTTTATTTACTTTTCATTATCTAACATAGATTTTCCAAAAACATGACAGTGATCGACAGTGCAATAGTGGTCGAGTACTATCGGGGGCCTCCAGTTTATTAGTGTTGATCACGTGATATTTATCTTTAGTGGTTGATCACGTGTCACTGTTAGGATATATAAGGATTTGAAATTGAAAGTAGAAAAAAAGGTAAACTAGTAAGTCAGTTTTAAGTTTTAAAGAATACTATTGTAAATGTGTTTATGAGCATGTTACGATTTTGTTTATAAACAATGCTAATTTGATGTTATTCTATAAAATTATTATTGTAATTTTCACCAATGAAAAAAATAACTCTAGTTACTTCCCTTAATCTGTGAAATTCAATTATTTTATAAGTTTGAGCTTTCTAAAAAGCTGTGAACTACTTCGCTATATCTTAATTAAAGGTAATGTTGTTGAATAAATATTGGGAATGTTTTATTTTTAGATATAGATTAATAGACAATGGACGTCTTAGAATCAAAATTACAATTTTGTGTATATATTGAGATGATTTTGTGAAACTCTGGCTTTTGTCAAAATAGTGAAAAAATACAAAATTTTGGAAAACAAGTAACATGAGTAACCAAATAAAAATATGAAAAACCAGAAAAAAATCATACCATATGAAACACAACAATACTCACACTTTAATATTTTCGTTGATCATGCATCAGAAGCAGCTTCATATTTATTATTATCCATATGGACAATTAATACTATGATTATGAAAATGCAGGAGTCACCAAGGACAGGTGTTTAAAGGACACTGAAGCTAATATAGATGTATATTTTTTTATTTTATCAAATCGTTGAGAAAGTTTTCCCCAAGAATAATATACTGTTAATATATTGTTTTCAAGAAATCATCATTGAAATAAATATGTATATATACAATGTATATACTTTATTTACGTGCAGTTTAAAAAAAAATGTTGTTATGTTATTTTAATGTAATGTAGTTTATATGGCTAAACACTGCTCTTTTTAAGTTGAAGACGAATTGAACACTGTACAACAAGATCGAGGATAGAGAATGACACAAAATCAATAATTCCAAATTATTTTTACATAAGTGTACTGCATGAATATATTATAACTATATTATATTAGTAATATCAATTAAATCATTTAATACATAATTCAATCAAACAAACAATGTCTTTTGATAGATGGCTGTTCAAAACAAAGATCTTTCCGAATGGATGGAAAATAAAACATTACCCGAATGTATGATGTATATGCTGAAGAATGAAATTTTATGTGATGTGACGTTTCTTGTTGGTGAAGATTGCAAACCCATCAAAGCACATAGATACATGTTGTGTAGCCGCAGCCCGGTTTTCCATACAATGTTCCAGGGGTCAATGCCGGAGACAAACACTATAAATGTTCCTGATATTGATAGAAATACATTCGATTTAGTATTGAAGTAAGTTATTGAAACGTTTTGAAAACTTATGAACAAAAACGACTGAGAAAGATGTTATATAGGCTATAACCGTCAGAAAAAATATGTTTTTTGTTTGTTTGAAATATGTTTTTTATTTGCGATAATTGTAATAGATGAAGAAAAACTTTAAATAGCAAAATAATCAACATAACCAAAATCGTTAGTCGATTCTTTTTTTGGAGATTCCGCTCCACATTTGGCACCCGTGATGAAGCCAATGAAGTAAAAATAATTAATTACTAGTAGTGCAAAACCGATGGATTTAGTTATTAACAGTCTGAAAATCTCCATGACCTTGTATATATATATACCAATAAGGTTTTCAAATTGTGGCGGTCCAAAGGGTATGATCATCGACTTGTTGCAAGGACCAGCATAATTTTGGTTTTGCAAAAGAAATATTAGCCAAGACCATCAGATTTTCCCCAATGACTATAAAGATAGCCCCTCCCCAAAATATAGAATTAAAATGTTGGAAATGGAAATGATGGGACTTACTTCTAAACTATAAGACTAAATATGTGCGTTCTAGTGTTACTTCTCAGTTTCAAAATACTCTTTTTAATCTACACCACAGAGATCCTGACGAAATTATGAAATTGATGTTACGAACTATATTTAACATATTCAATTTATACACAATGTACCATTATATTTTACTTTTAGAGATATATGGATAATTTAGTCATTTACTCAATTTCTTTTATCGGACAGATCTTTATATTTTGTTTTTAAAAAAAGTCGATTTTAATATGAATATTAAAAATTTCTACTTGACATAAGAAGGCTTTAAATTTGTGTCAACTCATCGGAAATAATATACTTCATCAAATGTTCGTTACTTTAGAAAAAAACAAGTTTTTATGCTTGACATTTAAAGAAGAAATTAATAAGTGATTTAAAAAAAAATAAAAAAACGGTATACAAATAATTTTTACATACTTAAGTCAATACTCATTAATACTGGGTCCATGTACATGCTAATGATAAAAATCAGTCGAAAAAGGGGGATTAACCTCTCCCAACATTGTATAAAAACATTGCTATAATTCTGACGAAGTTATGAGGGGAATATGAGGTTATATATTTAATCTTCGGACTCACAACACAACTTTTTCTTTTCTTTTTTATTTACTTTATCTATTGACTTTATATAATTTTTTATTGTACAGATACATTTACAGTGACGAAATTGAGATAACAAAGGAAAATGTAAGAGATATATTGTATGCAGCTGAAAAGTACATTTTATCAAGAGTTAAACAGAAGTGTTCTGATCTTTTAAAAACTACTGCACGATCCTCCGATGCAGTTGTTGCCCTTTCAACTGCTACACAATTCCATCTTGAAGTACTTCAACGAGAAAGTTTGCAGTTTATCGAAAGTAACACGAGCGCATGTCTAGCATCTGTCCATGCAAACAACCTCTCTAAAGAATGTGTAGAAATTATAATACAGTCCGACTATTTATCAAGTACGGAGACGGATATCTGTAAGTTCTTCTTGGCTTGGACTGACAAATGCATTGAAGCAGCACACTTAGAAAGAAATCCGGAAAATATACGAAGCGTTGTAGGTAATCTCTTATATCTAATTCGGTTTCCCCTTGTGGAAAAAAAATATTTTTCTCAGTGTGTTTCTCATACAGGTATCTTAACTCTCCCAGAAATTGTAAATGTTTTCCGATCGCACTATGGAGAGAAAAGTGATTTATTTGTAGAAAAAACAAGGGTACCACTGTCAAAAAGGGTGACAAATACTTTTACTCGGCATGCAGCTCGACGTTCTGGTTGGACAGCAAGTGGTGTAGATGCTCTTGGTTTCGAGTCGGATAAAAATATACGGATAAATGGAGTAATTATTTTTGGACCAACAGCAGAGATATCTTCGACTCTTCGGTCGTTTGAGTTTGAGATTTTAAACGAGAAGAACATAAGTGTTTATTCGTCGAGTCTTAATCTACCATTAGAGGCTACACCAAGTAAGAAATATACGTTTGGACCAGTACTAATAGAAGCAAACAAATCCCACACTCTGCTGTTGAAGGACATCAAAGTAAAAACATATTATGGAGTCGAATGCAAGACTTCCTTTACAGCAAACAGTGCAACAGTTACAGTGAAAAATTCGACAATGTGTACCACGGGAACAAACACAGAACAAGGACAATTTGCAGGAATCCTTTTTATTTCTTAATTTATAATCTAGACATTTAGTTTAAGATGCCAAAATGTTGATCGTCTCAACACAATTCAGTTCATTTCATTAAAACTGCATCGTCTCTTTTACTATGTCTTAATTTTATAAGAGAAAATAAAAATACATTACAAGGAGGGAATGACAGGCATATTGCAATGACATACGATATACAATACCATTATTTACATTGAACTAATAAAACAATGCATTAACCTATTATCTGCGTTTGGTGTGCTCAATAAATTTGATCATAATAGCTATAAACAACTGTCATACAAGCATAAGGTTTAGCTAGTTTAAAATAGGTTTAACCCACCATTTTCTTCGGAAAATGCCTCTACCAAGTCGGGAAAATGACAGTTGTGTGCCACTTATTTCGTTGATTAATAATAGCGTTTGATTTTGTCAGTTTTAACTGATATCCCACTTTAAAATTTGACTAGGAGTTCGGTATTTTCTTTAATGCTTTTTGTATTGTTTCGCACTTTAAAATTACATGGTGAATACAAACAATATATTTTGGGAAGGGACGAATATAATAGTACTAGAACACACCCGTGATATCGCGGGTCCGTGACTGAATTAAAGTATATAACTATGCGTATGCCTTATTTTAGTATTGGTATTGTCATCCGATAAAGTCATGCTGATTGTATTAAGATGCACAGTTTTCTCTGCTTTCAAAATCTTTCTGTTTGAACCCGTCGACTTGGAACCTATCAATGATTGTTAATATTTAATAATTTGGAAAACAAAAGGGCCTGGAATGGAGTTTTTTTGTAGTCAACAGTATACAGCAAAATTCTAAATACACCGTTTGGTGGTGCGCCTGTCAGATGCGGAACGTACAGATAAGGTTATAGGTAACAGGTGAAAATACTATTGGTATCGGTGTCGGATTCGATCCGGAACTTCTTAATTATTGGCAATATTAATTATGTGGAAAACAAATGGGCCTGGAGTGGTGTAATTTGTAATCAATACCATTGTACTATGTTAGTTATATATAAAGTTGAATTCTTTGATTCATCGTTTTTACGTGATGACGGCTGACAATTTGGACCTCGTTATTATAGTTTTATAGATAATATTCTACATAAGCTAGCATTATCTTTTAACTTCACGTTCCGATATAATGACGATGTCCTCTCACTAAATAATTCAGTATTTGATGACTACAACAGACACAGTTGTCTGCCACATATTGTTGACTAGCATCTAAAAATTGGCATTGAGGATCGTTTGAGAAGAAAACTTTGAGGACTTCCATTTCTCTGTAGCAATAATATTCCAGCAGCACCGGAACATAAAATATATATAATCCGAAGTTAATACGATATTCCAGTGCTTGCATATCCTATCCTTATTTGCTTTTGTAAGTGATGATTTTGATTTCCCCATTTGCAAATGATACAAACGCTATAGCGAGTTGGCCAACTGTTAAGGATTATCTCTGTCATAGATAGGTGAAGACGGATGTGATCAATCTGTTGTCGTTTTCTTTCCTCTAATGTGACCTACCAAATGAGCACCTGAGATCACCCCTGTTTCTGCTGCAATTCGTGTTGTGTTTTGTGTAAAGTTTCGTTATTTTCGTCCTACGTCAGTTTGTTTTCGACGTTCCAGTTTGAATGTCCCTTTTATCTCTTTCCAAATAGATATATGTACATACATGTTAACAGTTTCTGTTTTAACCAACTAGATAACCTAGCTTCAGTATTCTGTCCAATAATGAAGCGAAGTGAGTTGTACATATTTCTATTTAGATATGTTACAAACATTATAAAAAGTTTGAAAGCTTATGGTTAAAAACTGTACATGAGGGGTAAAAGATAACACAGGGACAGTCAAACTCATAGATGAATAATAAACTGAAAACCCTATGTCTAAAAAAGAAAAAGACAAACAGACAAATAATAGTACACAAGACACAACTTAGAAAACTTCAGACTAAGCAACCTGAACCCCACCTATAACTTTGGGTAATCTGAGATGCTCTGGAACGGTAAGCAGATGATTACAATCAGATGCTCCGCAGGGCGCAGCTTTATACGACCGCAGAGCTTGAACCCTGAACGGTTGGGCCAAGTATAGACACAACATTCAAGCTAGAGTAAGCTCTAAATTTGGATTGTGATTAAATAGTTGACACATCATAGGTTTGAATGAATGTGGTCTAATGAACTTAAAAATTTTATTTGCCTTTGAGCAATTCACTTTGCTGTTGAACATTAATCCTCTCAAAAAAATGTTTGAAGAATTTTCTTTTTATTTATGAAATCTGAAATGAGAAAAATTGAACCCCTCCCCCCCCCCACCCCCAATTGTTTTTTCACATCCTCCTTTCCCTTATTCCAAAACTGATCTCAATTCAAATTTCTAATGGAGTTTGCAACAACAACTACTCATTTAAATACATCATAAAATATTAAAATGTTAAAAAGTGCTTGTTATGAATGGTAAAGATTGTTTTAATTTATCAGTTGGTTGTAAAAGTGAATATACATTGTATATTGTATAAAACAATGATTTAAGTTGATTCAACTACTATTCTGGACAAAGAAAGATAACTCCAATTGAAAATTTCTTGCTATGCGCAATACTGTGCAACTGAAGATTTCTTGCTATTGCTCAATACTGTGCAATTGAAAATTTCTTGCTGTTGCACAATACTGTGTAATTAAAAAATTCTTGCTATTGCACAATACTTAATATAATAATTTTGGATCCTGATTTGGACCAACGTGAAAACTGGGCCCATATTAAAAAATCTAAGTACATGTTTAGATTTAGCATATCAAAGAAGCCCAAGGATTCAATTTTTGTTAAAATCAAACTTAATTTAATTTTGGACCCTTTGGACTTTGATGTAGACCAATTTGAAAACGGGACCAAAAATTAAGAATCTACATACACAGTTAGATTCGGCATATCAAAGAACCCCAATTATTCAATTTTTGATGAAATCAAACAAAGTTTAATTTTGGACCCCGATTTGGACCAACTTGAAAACTGGGCCAATAATAAAAAATCTAAGTACACTTTTAGATTCAGCATATCAAAGAACCCCAAGGATTCATTTTTTGTTAAAATCAAACTAAGTTTAATTTTGGACTATTTGGACCTTAATGTAGATCTAGACCAATTTGAAAACATGACCAAAAATTAAGAATCTACATACACAGTTAGATTCGGCATATCAAAGAACCCAATTACTCAATTTTTGATGAAATCAAATTAAGTTTAATTTTGGACCCTTTGGGCCCCTTATTCCTAAACTGTTGAGACCAAAACTCCCAAAATCTTCCTTTTATGGTCATAAACCTTGTGTTTAAATTTCATAGATTTCTATTAACTTATACAAACGTTATGGTGCAAAAACCAAGAAAAATGCTTATTTGGGCCCCTTTTTGGCCCCTTATTCCTAAACTGGTGGGACCTCAACTCCTAAAATCAATCCCAAGGTTCCTTTTGTGGTCATAAACCTTGTGTTAAAATTTCATAGATTTCTATTTACTTAAACTAAAGTTATAGTGCAAAAACCAAGAAAATGCTTATTTGGGCCCTTTTTTTGCCCCTAATTCCTCCCAAAATCAATTCCAACCTTCCTTTTGTGGTCATAAACCTTGTGTTAAAATTTCATAAATTTCTATATACTTTTACTAAAGTTATAGTGTGAAAACCAAATGTCTTTGGACGACGACGACGACGCAAACGTCATACCAATATACGACGAAATTTTTTTCAATTTTTGCGGTCGTATAAAAACAAGTATCTTCTTTCCTTTGCCTGGCCAATAGACTTTTTTAATACTCATTGGTGATAGCCTTTTTCATCATACTGCTAATTGGATATGCATGTTATTCCACCTGGTCTATTTAAACAGAAGCAATAATCGGATGAATAATATCAGTTTAAATAATCGTTAAAATAAAATGACAACTCCTTTATCCTTTAAAATTTTAATTATATGATAAAATTAATAATTGTACTTTTATTTTTCCATCAATTTCACTATAAAATGAAAGACATATCAACAAATATTTGGACTTTGTAACAATACAGGGATGTTGATACAGGGAAAACTATAGTATCACTCCCCAAAAAGTAATTTTGAAAATTAAAACAAAATTTAACTACTGGCTTATGCATCAAACTGTTGTTTATTGTTTTGTGTTTCTTACAATCTTTTGTTTCTTACAAACAAAAATGAGTGAGATTTTGTTCTGCAGCTATTTTCGGTTTTTAGCATTTACTTAAAGGTAAATGAAAGAAAGGGGGGTTCTTTATAAAAATCCATAGATTTTTAATAATTAGTCATATTGCAGTTTTTATCATGCTTTTTTCCAATATATAATAAAAAGTATGGGTCACTGGACTTATTTTCATGCTACAGATTAATTGTTCAAAATTGTTAGATTTTGTATAAATTATGCATAGAAAATCAAATGTTGTGTGAAAAAAAGAAAACCTACAACCAAGGATTTGTAAAGTAAGACTTACTATACAAATCCTTGCAACAACCAATAATACAATATTAACAGTACAACATTATTCTACAGCATCCATGTTAAACCAATCGAATAAATTATACAATCATCAAAAGAAAGACAAACTTGTAGTTTTAAAACTAAAGCGAATTGCACCAAACTAAGCAAACAATAAACAAAAATGTTACAAAACAACTTGAGCAAATAATAAATATGACAAAAGTAATGTAACTGTTTGGGATAAGAATGGGCAACAGTATTTACTACTGCTAAAAAGAGTAGGACCAGCTGTGTGATCTTGGCCAAACTTAAACAGTGTTAAAAGCTTCCAAAATTTAAGGCTGATACTGCTCTGAATTTAGTCTGAATTACTGTTTAAATGCATTTTAAGGGTCTTTTTCCTGCTGGAAGACATTATCTTCCTTGTAAAATTGTAATTGAAGTATGAATTTTGTATAACATAAAAAAAAGAAAAACATGTCACACCATATATGTCACCAATGTGTTCTGACAAACTTGAGGCTAGGCTTAATTACAATGTTTTAATGCAAATTTTTCAAATCACTTAATATTAAATATATAAAAGTTTAATTGGATTTGATTTTGCAAACTACTTTTACATAAATTTTCAACAAATGGTTATGAGGATTATACAATTACTATACCAAAATTTTCAGTATTTCCGTGTTTGAAGGCAAATGTCTCCCTTTTGCAAACAGGCAGTGTTCATATTGCTCTGAACTGATTATTAAAACATAGATTGCTCAGGAGAAAAATGTTTCTTCAATAATACTAGATCTATCCGAGTTTCAATGAAGCACTTTCTTATGAATTTAAAATTAGCTTTTGTATATTCTGAAATTTGTGCCAGCATTAATAATTGCATATTTTTTAAACAAGTGGCAACAATGCTAGCTTAATTATCACACTTATAAAAACGTTTCATTTAAATAAAGCTATATAACAATTTGAAACTACAAGTTTTACTTCTGCACAACCTATATCCTATCACATTTTTTTGCAAATATAAAAAAAACAAGAATTTACAGCATCTCTTTTCAATCTCCTTCTATAATTTGAATAGAGCAGCATCCCTCCCATCATTTACTTAAAAAAAGACAGAAAAAGAATGTGTCCCCAGTACACGGATGCCCCATCCTCACTATAATTTGCTATGTTCAGTGGACCGTGACAATTGGGGGAAAATCTCTACTTTGGCATTAAAATTAGAAAGATCATATCATAGGGAACATGTGTACCAAGTTTCAATTTGATTGGACTTCAACTTCATCCAAAACTACCTTGACCAAAAACTTTAACCTGAAACTGGCACTTCCATTTTCTATGTTCAGTGGACCGTGAAATTTGGGTCAAAAGTCTACTTTGGCTTTAAAATTAGAAAGATCATTTCATAAGGAACATGTGTACTAAGTTTCAAGTTGATTGGACCAAAAACTTTAACCTGAAGCGGGACAGACGAACAAATGCACGGACGGACGAACGCACAGACGGATGAACGGACGCACAGACCAGAAAACATAATGCCCCACTATTATCGTAGGTGGGGCATAAAAAGACAAAAAATTTAAAGTGAAACAAATATGAATGAATTGATATATTGGAAGATGAATGGTTTATGTATTGTTTTCATTTAATGATGCGATAAATGCTTGTGTGTTACATCATGGAAACAATGTCATAAACTATATATTTGAGATCATTTCACTTTTTGTATTTACTGTAATAAAACATATATTTATTATACTGATACAATTATTATTGATTAGCAAATACCTTAATGCTTTGAAAAAACATGTTTTAAAACTGTGCACACACTGCAGTCTTTGACATTCAATACAATATCTTATGATTCACAATAGTTATGATAATAACAAGGATAATGTTCTAAGGTATTCTTGGCATTCTAATTTCTGAAACTGTGGCCATTAAGATTTTTTTTCAATTAATCTTAATACACAGTTAATTAACCCATAGGAATATTTTCACAATTAAAAAAAATAGTTGAATAATCAAATAACCAAAAGTAAAAAGTAAAATAACATAAATATAAACCTATATATATATATATACCCATGTAGTCTCCCAACAAATAACAAGCAGTAACTGGTATTCCTCTTTCATTATGATCAGTGTTTTTCATTGTGTTGCAACATTGTCTTCCAAAACCTATGACCTTTGAAACAAATACAATGGTCACAAACTCGGCTTGCAATCTTTATAAATATAAAATCCTTTTCGAAAGAAAAACAAGAGGCTCTCAAGAGCCTGAATCGCTCACCTGAATTTTTTTGGTTTAATCTCATATCAATGATTATTTTGGCTTTTCAATTTATTTAAATGTTCTTTGAATCGTCCTATTTTCTTCAAAAGCAAAAAAAAAATCATTTTCTCCTATGTTCTATTTTAGCCATAGGAGCTATGTTTCTTGACATACAAGGAAATGAAATATAAAATTTATACTAGATACTCTGAAACTCTAAAACTCATTTAGCCTAAGTTTAGCTGAAATTGATACAGCAGTTTCAAAGGAGAAGATTTTTTAAAGTAAGTCAACATGATGAACAAATTGTGAAAAAAAGTCTTTAAAGGGCAATAACTCCTTAAGAGGTCAATTGACAATTTTGGTCAAATTGACTTATTTGTAGATCTTACTTTGCTTAACATTTTTGCTATTAACAGTTTATCTGTATCTATAATAATATTCAAGATAATGACCAAAAACTGCAAAATTTCCTTAAAATTACCAATTAAGTGGCAGCAACCCAACAATGGTTTGTTTGATTCATCTGAAAATTTCAGGGCTGATAGATCTTGACCTAATGAACATTTTTACCCCATGTCAGATTTGCTCTAAATGCTTTCGTTTTTGAGATATAAGCCAAAAACTGCATTTGACCCCTATGTTCTATTTTAAGTAACAGCGGCCATGTTTTTTGACGGATCAAAAATCGAAGCACACACTTTGTGCAGGATAATCTAAGGAACAATCATGCTAAGTTTCATCCAAATTCATTCAGCAGTTTCAGAGGAGAAGATTTTTTAAAGTTAGCAAATATGATGAACAAATTGTAAAAAATTGTCATTAAAGGACAATAACCCCTTAAGGGGTCAATTGACAATTTTGGTCATATTAACTTATTTGTAGATCTGACTTTGCTGTTCATTTTTGCTGTTTACAGTTTATCTTTATCTATAATAATATTCAAGATAATGACCAAAAACTGCAAAATTTCCTTAAAATTACCAATTAAGTGGCAGCAACCCAACAATGGTTTGTTTGGTTCATCTGAAAATGTCAGGGCTGATAGATCTTGACCTAATGAACATTTTTACCCCATGTCAGATTTGCTCTAAATGCTTTTGTTTTTGAGATATAAGCCAAAAACTGCATTTGACCCCTATGTTCTATTTTAAGTAACGGCGGCCATGTTTTTTGCCGGATCAAAAATCGAAGCACACACTTTGTGCAGGATACTCTAAGGAACAATCATGCTAAGTTTCATTCAAATCCATTCAGTAGTTTCAGAGGAGAAGATGTTTGAAAAATTGTTAACGACGACGTCGACGACGACGACGACGGACGCCAAGTGATGAGAAAAGCTCACATGGCCTTTTAGGCCAGGTGAGCTAACTATATAAAAGCCTAGTTTGGACATTTTTATAGCAATTCAAAATAAAACATTTTACCTTTAGTATGGTAATGGCTATAATATAACTATACAGATTGATAGACAAATTTAGTAATAACATCATTAAAGTGGAGTTAAATTCTTATAGGATTGTAAGTATATTTTATTTTATCACCTTGCACTTTCACATTTTGACTGAACAATTTGTTCAATATTCTGACCAGTTGAACAATTTGATTTTATAAAACAAATTGCAATTTGGTCAAAATTTTGAATGAGTTGCAATTGGTGGATAGCAACACTAACAGTCAAGTCACTGTAATACAATATTCAAAAATCTTAAGGATGTACTAAGGTGAGGTTTTGGAATTAGTGACAAATGTTTGGTCTCCTTGGTGTTTTTCCATACGATACAAGGTAAAATATTTTGCCCCATAACACCTATTTATCTTTTAACATAAGACTTAATAGCTCATAAAAGGTCATTTAACAAAACTTAAGCAGATTCTTGATTTTCTTTCTTTTGATTTGAGACCCAAATAATACCAATGCAAATAAAAGGTTTAAGTCCAAGTCAGCCTCTTCCCGCCATATTTTATAAATCAAATATCTCAAAAAGGAGCTCCATGACCTATCAATATTTTTAGCTTATTTTGATCCTTAACTAATACTCTTCCAGCTTAAACATTGTTAAAGTATCAATTTTGAATTCTTGATTTATTTAATTTTACCTTAGATCACCTAAGTATATCCTTAAATAATAGAATAAGAATTATTAATGCAACAACTCAAAATGGACAAATAAATCAGCTCAACTAATGTCTACTCTCGTACATCTTCACACAAGAATGCTGATGGCTATCAGAACTATATATTTTCTATATATACAATACTCAACTTGCTACATCTTTCATGTTTATAAAAACAAATTGGCAACTTTTCAGTATTTCAATTATTGCAAGTCAGGTGTAAACTTGGACAAATACTTGTGGTCTTTCTTTAAAAATTATATTCCATATGATAGAGATGTAAACAATGTGGCAATAAGCAGAACAAATATAAAAAAAAAAAATATCTTGTAACTTGTACCTTGCAGGTGATGAGTATTATTTTCATTCATGATTTTAAATTGCGTTACTAATGAACATAAATAAAATTCTTCTGCCTTTGACAATCAAAGCATTACTTGGGAGTTCTACTTAGCTTATTAAAATATAAATCTAAGAGAATTTTCACACCCATCTGGTGTTTCAAGAAGGTATATAAAATTATTACAAGATAACACAATCTTTATCCTGTTTTCTACTATTGTTTGCGTAGTTCTGTGATGAGAATGGTTGGTTACCAGATGAACTTGAGCTATTCCCCATACTTAATGCTGAATTAGAAACCGGATTATATATTGGTGAAGTCCCTGAACTCCTTCCACTTGGTGCGTTTGATGCTGAATTAGAATTAGAATTGAATCTAGTTGCAGTTCCTAGACTGGTTCCTCCTGAAGAGTAGGCAGCAGATTGCACTGGTTTCTGTGCAACTGGTTTCTGTGCAACTCCTAAACTGGTCCCTCCGGAAGAGTAGGCAGAACTTACTGGATGCACTCCTTGATGTATTGGGTGCTGAGAAGTTCCTGTTGATAATGGATACGATGGTACTGAACTATGTGTTGTTCCTGAAGAAATTCTTCTCTCACCATAATCCTTCTCTCTGTAGTTAATAAGATATTCTGGGTAACTTTGACTCCTGTCAAAAATTACAAAAATGTTTGGATCTACTGGATGGTCGACACAAGAATCATACAGTTTATGACTCTGTCCTGGTATTTCTGGTGGTCTGCGATACGCTGAGCTACCTTGTGTAAACTTTCCAACTAAAACTTTGGCCCTGAACATGTACCTATCACCAAAATCAGAGGAAGCTTTTGTATAATTATGACTATACTTTGCATCCCTGGCAAAATATGATCCCTCCCCAAAAACTGTAGCATTTTTACCACTTTTTCGAAAATCAAAGTTGTTTATGCATATACCTCTGCAAACGTCTAAAGAATCAGTTCCATGAAACAGAGATCTTTCATCTATTGATGAAAATGTGGGATTGTCTTTTTCTGCATCAGCATGCATGTGTTTCTTCTTGCTGTAAAAAAATTGAAAAGCATAAAAACAAACATTTTCCTGGTAATAAATGTAGATGTGTCTGTCAATTCTTGAACATTTTATCTTGATGATTGCCTTATGATGAAAACTAGCAAAATTACAAGCAAAACATATTTTTATAGCACCTCCACAATGGTCTTGTGGTGGAATGCTTATTTTATAGAGTCATACATGAAGCTGAATATAATATATGCATTCTGTAGTTTTCGTTCAAACGATTAAAAATTATTATTAAGAAAATAGTTCTATGTTTCTAGTGAATTAATAAAATAAAACCCAAAACAGTCATTTTCCTTTTTAAAGAAACTTTATAAATATCAAAAATTAACACACAGAAATATAGTTCTATACAAAATACTCAAAACCCAGATATACTACAACTTATATTTTTGTAAGGGCTTACGTCTCAAACTCTGACCAAAGTTTCCTGCTCTGAATTCTATAAATAGATCTGACTTCATGTTTTCCCCTAGTCATAGTCTTCTGGAATGAACTCAGGACATCATTATATTCACTGGTAAATGACGAGACTATTTCAACCAATTCAAACTCATTAGCAAGATCCCATGGATAAAAATGTGCTGGTTTAGAATCTTCACCATAGAGTTCAATTGCTTTACTCACAATTCTCTTTGGACTGCAAAAGAAAATGATCCTGATTCTAATTCATTGACAAGCCATTCTTTAAAACTAACATTAAAACATATATAGCTAGGTATCAGAGCAATTTGACCATATAGAGAGGTAACATTTAAATTGAGGGTCAAATTGCATGGAGTTTACTAAAGCAGGACAATAATTGGGTAAACTGACAACTTTTTCACTAAATAGAGTGACTTTTACCACAACTTTGAATGCATTTTGTACCCAGAAGAATATCTAGTTTTAAAAAGGATAATTCAAACACCCCCCACACCCTTATCTCTTAATTTCCATGTTACTGTACCAAGTCAGGTACCAAAGTCAGTGGTTGACAGTAGTGTTAACATTTCATCTGAATGATTTTTGGCATTTAGGTATTTTGATATCCACAGCATATCTTTGAAAGGTATATTTATTCACTACTTTTGACTGTATTTTGTTTTTGTTTATTTGTGGTGGTTGGTTACCATGTCATTGACATATACCATGTAAACCCCACATTTTTTTTATTCATATAAATAAAAAGTTTCACCATATAGAAATTATTTCAAAATTGATTGGAAACTCTTCTTTATAAATAAATAAAGTGACACTGATAAAAGATAAAGGAATTGAAAGATACACATCCAAAATAGCTTATATTTTTGGATTAAAGGTCTGCAATGATTATATTATATTTTCTCTGAAAAGCTAAATATAGGCAAGCCTTTTCTATTTTCTATAGTAATTCAATATTTTCAAAAAAACATAATTTTTGACTTAATTAAACTCATTATAGATACCAGGATTAAAATTTTATATTTACGCCAGACGCGCGTTTTGTTTATAAATCGACTCATCATTGACGCTCAAATCAAAAAATGTTTTAAAGGCCAAATATAGTACAAACTTGAAGAGCATTGAGGACCAAAAATTCCTAAAAGTTTTACCAAGTACAGCTAAGGTAATCTATTCCTGAGGTAGAAAAGCCTTAGTTTTTCAAAAAGTTCAAAGTTTTGTTAACAGTTAATTTATAATCTATAAAAAAAACAAGTTATGGTTTATTTAGCTCATTTTGGAAATTTGTTCACAAATTGATAGCAATGGGTTTGTCTCCTAGAAAAATTCCCTTTTATCTTAAAGTTTTTGACTACTTTAACTATTTTTTATGTAATTCCTTTTTTTTACAGTCATGACAGTTTGCACAAATGACACTTACTAATTTTTTTTCAGAAGATCTTCTTTTGAAACAAGTAATGGACGTCTAATAAGTACTCTAGTTGTTCCATATTCCAAGTTGACCTGTTCCATTGAGTTGAAGGATAATCTATACTTTTGTTTATAGTTTTCTCTTGAAAACAAATATGTCTTCTGTTGTTTTAGAAATTTCAGCTCCAATGTGTAAGTCTGTAAATCCTACAATAACGAATACTTGAACTAATGTAGATATTAGTAATAACATGAATATAGAATTCAAAAGAGTAAAAATTAATAAAGCATCAAGATACTTAAAATTTTCATATCAATAAAATGCAGATTTCTTTCAAAATTGTATAATTGATGGTTTTTATATCTCATATGTATGACCTTGACTTCTGACATTTGATCTTAACATAATTTATGTTCAAACAAGACTTACTACACAGAGAAAGGTTTGTCCAAATAACCGTCTAATGTAGATTCAAATCTGACTTGACAGAATGAAAAGAGCAATAATTTCACAAACAGTTTACTTGTAGATTGATGGAGACAAACTCAAATTGACTGAATTCATTTCTTAAAGGACTGAAAATTATTTGAGATTCAGTTCACTGTTTAAGAACCAAAGCAATAGCCAAGGAAAGAAAGAGAAAACAATGTATTTCATATTTTCCATTTTTCTCCTTTACAAAAACTTAACTTTTCCAAAACGAAAAACCTGATTGCCTATAGCTAATCAAAGAGGGAAAATAAAACAGCTGATTTTCTAGAAATCAGGTCTACTTTATGGTAGGGTTTAAATACTTACTGTATCATAACATAACCACACACCATGGTCATTTTTCCAATACCATCTCCATTGTGTAAGGTAACAATCTATATCCAGGTATCTCTCACCAAATGATGGAGTACTAAGACGTCTAACAATAACCCTATTAGAACTACTACCAGTAGCATCAAATACAATCCCATACATATTTTCATCTACAATCTCAAAGCTTATATGAACTGTACATATGCTTCCAGAATAGACAATATCCTGTCAACAGAGAAAAAAAATTTGAATTACAAACTAATCAATTAAGTAGCAAACTACAATTGATATATCAAAAAATCTGATAGCAATGAAAGAGCTGCGACAATAAAAATCAAGTAACACGCAAACCCTGAAATTATGTAAAGACTGAATTTTGATGAAAATTGATTTGTCATTTCATAAAAAAAAGAATGAAAATGGTATAGAAAAATCAGACCGCTAAGTGATTCCATACTTCCCGTACGAAAATTTCAACAGGAGTTCAACTGGACTTCAGCTGGACTTGAGACGTATTCCAGTCTGACTTTGAAAAGTCCAGTCTGACTTGAGCCGTACACATACTTTTTCTTATACTTCGGTTATTTGCCAGCCGGTATTTTCTTAAAAGTCCAACCGCACTTTTTGTAATTCTGACAAGAAAATAAACAAGGCTGGACTTTTGAGGGAAATTATTCTTTCTGTAGAATGATCAGCAGGATTTTTGTCTTAGAAAATTTTACAGTCATTTATGAGCAGGAATTAAGACTTAGAATATTTTCATCAGCCAAATCTGCCCTTACTGAAATAAAAAGTTTGTCACTAGGATTCTGTTCTTTGAAAGGAACAATTTCTTTCAAAATGAAAAAGAGTTATAAATGAAAATTTGCAAGTTATAATAATGATATCATATTTTTTTACAATATACTTTAAGATCAAACTATCAGATGTGATCTTTTCCCCTAAAATTTTCAATTCCATCATAAAATATTTAAAATAGACTGTAAATGGAAAATGGAAATTTAATATAGGTGATATAATTTGATTGAATTATATCCAGTTAATATGTTTTCAACAATTATTTAACATTTCTACTTTTTCATGAAATAAAACCCCTAGCAAAATTACATCTATTAATAGGTTAAATTTTTACATTTTCTAGTATATTTATATTTAATTAGATGAATGCATAAAATAAATAATTATCATCATCCTTTAAATTAATATCAATTAGAAACTTGAGCCATAACAGTGATTTAATAGCAGTATTATAGTCTTGTAGAGAGTGCCATCTGTTTTCAATTAACCTCAGTCTGGACAGGTCACAGGAAGTAGCATCTACACAGAGGTTGATCATGGGGCCATTTGAAGGATAACACATTTCTAAATACATATATTTGCAATAACTATCACTTTTATTAAACATTTCTTAATTGAACAAATTAATAATTGATTTTCTTTTTTTTAATATATCACATATTCAAAATTAAGACATTAATATGCAAGAAGTCATAAGAAGAAATTTTTTCACAGCTCCTCAAACAACCTCATGTATTGCAATACAACAAAATTTGAATTTGGAATAAACAGGAAGATGTGTCTTCTTTCTTCAACAAAATGAGAAATTTACATTGGATGTAAAGCAAATGTTTGTTCTTTTCACATTATATTAGAGAAGATTGGATCCTTCTGACTGGCATCAATTTCAATTTAGGAAGATTGCTGTTTGCATGTATTTTGGATTGCATATTCTGGTAAGTACAATCTGATATGCTCTTTTTTCTTCAACATATTAATGAAATGATTACAACATTATAAATATATATTAGCTTAATTCATATTTTTGAAGAGTAAAAAGAATTAAAAAAAACTACATTAAATACTTAATTATGCAAAATATTTCAGTGTGAGTGATTTTCAAAGCTTTACTTTATTTTATGACTTTAAATTTATTTAGTCTTAATATATAATCATGATAATTATAACCACACACTTTTAGGAGTAAGCATTTAGCTTCACAATTCCCCGTTTCTTGATTTTGCCAGCAAGACAGTAGAAAAAAGAAAAAGAAATAAGCAGTACGTATATGCATAATGCCATCTGTTTTATTTTTTATTTTCAGATTATAACAAGGGATGCATATCAAATCAGAAGAATCCACCATCTAAAAAAACACTAAGCAGAAGTAATCAAGAGGGAGGGTTCTGCGGGGTGGAACCCCCTCCCCCCCTAATTTTTGGTGGATCATCCCCTGCTGAGATCATCTTTAAAGGTCAAACAGAACTTTTTGAAGTCCAGCTGAACTTTTATGAGTTCAGCTGGACTTCTTAAAGTTCAGCCGGACTTTGTAAAGTCCAGCTGAACTTTATAGAGGCCATATTTTTGCCAGAAATGCCGGCTGGATTTTTTCAGACGTACTTTTATGAAAGTCCAACTGGACTTTTTGAACCGGACTCCTGCTAATTTATATATTTCGAGCCGGTTTACGGCTAATTTCGCTGAAAGTCCAGCCGGGTTATCCATTATAAGACATTCAAAGAAAAGTCCAAATGATTATTCTAAGTACGGTTCTCAGTACGGCTACTGTCCAGCTGGAGTACGTGTCATGTTTTTCGTACGGGTATTGTGGATTCATTATTATTCATTGGATACAAATTTTCCTGGACTTTGTTGGTACAAGGGAACCACAAATTTAAAAGTTCAAGGAAATACTAATTTTCAAAAGGAATGTATGCCTACTTTGTCAAAACCACGAAATTACATATCGACGAATATACAAGTTTTCCATAATCCATGAAAATTGGTACCCACGAAAATAAATGAATCCACAGTACTGTGTATGTTTTCATGATAATTAAGTATGTCAGAATGATTAAGCAATCAGCTAATTAACTTACTGAGTTACATGTACAAAGAAAAATGTCTACGCTAATACATGATAAATGTATGATAAAAGTCTGTAAAGCACAGCAAGGACTAACCTTAATCTGTACATTCTGTTCAAGTGAGCAGAAGGCATTTTCAATTATAATGTTGTCCTTTGGTAGAAATGACACCCATTCCCCATCCATTTTTAACTGCCATAAGTATGGGACACCATTCTGTAAATGTAAATCTGAACATACAGAGCTTGGGCAATCTTTCTTCGTCAATGCTAAACATATGTGTTTTTTCCCAGCAGCATCTACCAGCAGACTATCATCTGATTCTGGGGTATCTTCAGTGACTGTAGATTCACTAGACAATGTATATCTTATCCCCATTTTTTCTTGTATTGTTGGTTGAATTACATTAAACTTGAACGTTGAAAGATGTTTAAACCTTCTTCTCCCATCTGTCTGTTGTTCATTGGCTATAGATTTAATGCTTTCTTCCCTTGAAATGTCATCTGATGAAAAATCTTCTGTATCTTCCTGTTCCTCCGGTTTCTCTAAATTAGGAGGAACATAAATCATTCTTTTCAAAACGTCTTCATTCTGATTGCCTAGATGACAAGATGTTAACACCCACTTATTATGGGGATCTGAAAATGAGTGTTTATACCTACAACCATCACCCCTGTCACATTTCCCAAAGAAATAATCTTTACAATAATGTAGATATGGACAGGCTTCACTTTTATTTTCAGTTTCTTTACATCCACCATGTTCATATATATAATGGGGGCATAATCTTGGAAATTTCCAGTTTAGTAAGACAATTATGTCAGAGTCTGTAAAATCGTCAAGTCCATATTTTGCTTTGATTCTAACATTCTGAGCCAAATTCAAGTCATGAGGAAAGCTGCAATGGCGTCTTTTACAATTCCCTCTCACAAAATTCCTACAAACATGGAAGAAATTACAGTTCTGATTGTCACAAATTGTTGGCTTTGAGGGATTGAAAAAGTGCTTGCAAATATTCAGGTCCTTGTAAAAAGGAGCAATGTAGACTATTTTTGATCCATCTCTGTAGATATGAAATTTGTTTGACCTTGTGTTGAACCATTCTCTTATTCCCTCAAATGCATGAAATAAATCATAAACAGAACGCATAGTTGGCACACTGCCTGCAGTACAACCAAACAAATCCAAACTACAGCCTCCCCCAAGTGAATGAACAAGAAATTTAAGTAATTCCATTTCATTTACTTCATCTAGTGCTTCTTCTTTGAGTCGTTTTTCTTTCATTTCTTTACTTTCAGTTTGTATTTTAACCTTTGGGGTATCTTCTAGTAATGTATTAAATTTTGCTAAAGAATTGGTAACATCAACTGTTGAAAACTTGTCATCAAAACCACTGGATATGTCTACTTAAGAATTTATATTCTTATCTAAATCATCTGTCATTTTATGTTTCTGTTGATGATGATGTCTTAGTCTCAATCCTCCTCTAATCCTACTTCCTTTTCTGTTTTGTTTACTACTTCCTCTGACTGAAAAATGTGCACCTCTTCTCCTTATTCGTGTACCAGAGTTTAAAGAAGATTGAGAAAGACTATCATCATCCATTTGCATAGATTAATCATCAGCCTCCTCACAACCTTGAATCTTAACAACTTGAGCTTGATGCCTTGTATTTGTCCCTTCTTTAATTGTCGGGGAAAAAGACTCTTCTGACTTTATTAATGTTTCAGTATCTCTGGCTTGAGGTTTATTCCTAGTATCTTTATGTCTCACTCCATCACTACTTCGTTCTAAAGCAATATTTCCAACATTATCATCAATCTCTGTTTGTTTAGATTGAGAAGTATCAGCAATAAAATCATCCTGTTTTCCCCACCCACCCTCTTTTTCTATATTTACTCTATCTGGTAGCTCAATGTGAACTGGATTGTGTTGTTCACTATTGATGGAAGAAAATGATTGTGTGTCATCTAATGATTTATCAGAATCTGCAATCAACTCTTGAGTTTCAAAATCATTATTTCTCACATTAGTTCTGACATCATGCTGAATGACATCTGATATCTTATCTGTTTGATTTTGTGTGTTTTCCACTTGTTGATTAATTCTTTCCCTAAAAAATCTTCTTCCTCTCCCTTCCCTGCCACCTCTTTCTGTTCTATTACCATTTAATCTACCTCTATATGGTTGTCGATCATTGGGATTTTGCGGTTCATTATTGATTGAAGAAGAAGATTGATTTTCATCTGAAGACTGCTCAGAATCTGATGGCAATTCTTTGGATAAAGACTCATTTAGATATTCATCATTTCTTTTAGAACGTTGAGCATCTTCATGAATGACATTTGATCTATTGTGGTTTTGTGTGTTTTCCACATGTTGGTAATTATTTCTCCCCCTGTGACCCCCACTAAACCTACTTTCTCTCCCTCCCCTGCCTCTTCTTCCTGCTCTGTTACCGTATCTACCTCTATTTGGTTGTCCAGGAATTTGATTGTGCTTTTCACTTTTGATAGAAAAAGATGAAGACTCTCCAGAAACTGATTCTTGAGATAATGAATGACCAATTGCAACATATGTATCATTTCTTTCAGTAGTAGTTATGTTAGCATCTTGCTGAATGACATTGGGTCTCATATCATTTTGATTTACTGTGTTTTCTGCTTGTTGTTGATTATTTCTTCCACTTTGACCTCCTCTCAATCTACTCCCTCTCCCTCCCCTGCCCCCTCTTCCTGCTCTATTTCCTTTCCCTCTATTTGATGAGCCCAGTTGATTACAAATTTGCTCTTTTTGTTCAACGCTGATAAAATCAGAAGAATTTTCATCATCTGACAATACTTCATTCCTTTCAGTATCTTTAACATCTGTTTTGCTACTGAAAGTGTTCTAAGAATAAAAAGAAAACTTTATACATTTCTTTGGAATTGTATTAAAACCCAAAAATTAAAAGCCATTGAAAAAAAGAAAGTCAAACATAATTGTGCTGATAATCAGTTAGACAGGAACCAAACTTCAAGTGATCAACATAAAGCATTCAACAAAAACAAAGGTCTATTTGGTATATATATATACATAATACAGAATAAAGCTCAATCCTGTCGATAGTTTGATTTGATTTGTTGATACATTTAACAGATGCAGTCATAGATCACTTGTTGTCAGATTTCTTAATAGTGAAACAATCATTTGGGTATAGACTAAGACAGCCACTTTTTCTGATAAAATGTAGACATATCTACACGTGCTTTGCTTAAATTAGTTTTGAGAGTACTCATCCAAGCTAACATGAATTACAAAATGTTCAAGATTCAATCAAAATATACATTTACAAAATAAGTTTATAACTTTCATGTTTTCCTGAGATATGTGTACACAAGTTTCACTGGCTATCATATGCCTCATCATAACTTTGAAATGTAGAACAGCAATAAGAGCACCTTTTGATGTTTATTGTTTTATCTTTGCTTAGTGATTCTGTGTCATGAAGTAGAATGTACACTATATTATTTCCAATGCATTGTATTATATTTTTATATATTTATAGAGAACACTTGCAACAAGGCAGTTTGATCTAAATGATTTATTTTAATTTATTTACCTTCAGAGCATCCAATTTGAAATTCAGCAAAATTTTGGCATTTTCTACAGATTCTGGTGTACCAATTATGTTGAAGACAACACCCTAAAAGAAATAAAGATATTTATAATATATTTATAGTCAATTTCATTGAGTATGAAGCCAAAGGTTATATCTTTGGTTAGCTTGCTTGTCAGCTGAATCATGAAGTCATTTTTATGTCAGGTAAACTACCCTCCTTTAAGAGTAGAAAAGTCCAGCAGATAACCAATCTATCTGTCTTTTGGACAAGGATACTTCGAAAGGAGGGTAGAATACCTGACCTATTAATGATTTCACTGTTCAGCTAACAAAAGATATTACCTTTAACTACACACTCCATGAAATCGGCTGTAATAATAAGAACTATCAGGAATATGTCTTAAAATGAAAGCATTATTTTAGCATTCAACTTCATTCAGCTACTGTGGATTGATTTATTTTTCGTGGGTTCCAATTTTCATGAAAATTGATGAAAACTTATCTTCGTGAAAATTTAATTTCGTGGTTTCCCCCTCGTCTGCATACAATCTATTGCAAGATATGTAATTCGTTGAACATTTAAATTTGCACCCACAAAATCCACGAAAAAATGTATCCAACAAATAATAATGAATCAACATACATTGTTCAGATTACACCTGATGATATAGGTTATAGTAAACATATTAACAACATTTTGGTTTCAATTTTGTCAATTAAATAAGTGTGCATAGTAGTCATGCAGTCTTGATTTTTTAGGTTATTTTTGAAATGAAAGCATAATTCAAACCTAAAATCCTCAGTTTTGAATTTTAAGGATATATTTATTTGTTTTATCATCAGTTTTATACATTGTAAGTTCAATCACCAAAAAATTTGCACTCCATGTATTTGTGGCCATCATGTTCAGGTTATTGTTTGGCTTACACTTCAGCCGTTGTTTTTATCTTTTGCCATAAAAAAAAAACCCACCATAAGACAAGCCTCGTAACAAATAAATTAAATAATAATGCTTGATAAACTTACATCTGGTCTATTTTGTCTCATAATTTTGATTACCATTGATTTATTTATGATCTCATCTATTTCTTGCCCAGCCTTGCCAATTATACGTCCTAAAATTTAAACACTACTTAAAAATGGTGATACTTATAAAGTGTCTTGGAACAACTTAAATAAGTGTACCAGTTAAACAACTTTTTGAAATACAGAAACCACTGCATGCAAAAAGATTAAACATAAAAGTAAAATTTCCATCGTACTGGCTAATACTGTGGTAGATATCTCCTTATCAACAGGGTTGAGTTCAATATCGCAGCAGCTACGTAGCGGCTATGTAGCTGCTATCAATATTTATGTAACAACTAGCTATAGTATATAGCTACACGTTCAATAGTGAAAATCTATGTAGCACTACGTAGATGCTAGGATGTTGAACTCAGCCCAGGTTTGTTCTAACATGAGCAAGACGATGGGTCCCACATGTAGAGCAGGATCTGTTACTTTTCTATGCTGTATTTTGTGTACTGATATTTGTCTTTTAGTCTATCTTTTTTTGCCATGGCATTGGCATTTGTGTTTTTGTATCATATGCTTCTGTTTTGTAGTTTTATTAGGGTATGCAAGTATTGACATAAGCATATTTGTCATCTAGCATGACAAAAGTCATACAAAAAGTATGTTCAGGGCTATCATTTTTACAACCATATACCACTGCAAAAAATTAGTCCAGTCAATCTAGCATTAATTTGACCCTAACCTTGAAGTAATTGCAACAGAAGATTTTATAGTTTTTCTCTTTAGCATTATATCCTAAATATACACAGACAAAAGTCCCATAAAATCTTACTTAAGGAAGACTAAAAAATCACGACTTAAAATTCCTATGGAGATTTGCATTGAAAAGGGAGATAACTCTGCAAAAAAGGGAGAAATATCAATAAAAATTGATACAAAATTATAACTTTACTGCTTCATTTCAACAGATTGTATTGATTCGTGATATTTTAGCCGTATTTGGAGTATAACTAACAAGTCTAAAGGTGTTTTCATGTCTTTTATCAAGCTACAATCTAGATTTCATAGTTCATTAATTGACCATTTATTGAATTTTTCAACATGGCAAGGTAAAGAATCTCAAATTAAAAAAAGTGATTAGGCATACATTCTTCTTTTTGTGGTTTAAAGTTTCTTTAAACAAGGTAGAGGTTGAACAAATATAATATACAGATATAAACAATACCAAATTTTCACATTATTTTTTTAAACTGGTCACAAAGCCACAAATTTGCAATTTCCTTAATAAAATATGCAAAAAAAAAAATAATACCCATAATACTTCGGTTTTGTACATTTCCGGAGCAGAAGATTATATAATATTGTCAACTTTGAACATATAACCCCATCAAAATATCATACTTTACCTAAATTTTAAGTAGATCAACCAAAAACTGAAAAAAGACTCAATTTTGCGGAGTTATCTCCCTTTACAATGTTAATTTCCATAGGATTTTGAGTTTTCTTAAAGTTGGATTTAATGGGAATTTTTTCTATGTATATTAAGGGCTTAATGCTATAAACTAGAACTTAAACATTTTTTGTTGCAATTAGTCTGAGGTTAAAACTTAGTTTGACTGGACTAAGTGTGGGTCTTGAAAAAATCATTTTTTTTAAGAACATCTAACCTGCAAAATGGTGTGGTACTGTTAGTTGCTCTTTCTTGAACTCCAACAACTCTCTAGCTTGTTTAACAGCTTCTGGAGACTTAAATCAAAGCAATAGACAATTGAAATTTCAGTATTGATTTTGTAGTTTGTTACCCAGATTTTTTAGTTTGTTACCCAGATTTTGTAGTTTGCAACCCAGCTTTGTTTTCCCTCAATTGATTTATGACTTTTGAACAGCAAGATACTACTGTTGCCTTTCTTTATATGACCCACTGCCAGACTAACAAAGACTAATCTATATACAAAATTAAATATCTGTAATTTACTTTGTACAGAGGAACACTTAGTATGTGTTATTGGAATGAAAGTGAAAGTTAACCCCTTCTCTTGTTAATAAAATAAATGGAGTATGAGTATGTTCTATTGGAATGAATGTGAAAGTTAACCCCTTCTCTTGTTAATGAAATAACTTTAAAGTTAACCCCTTTTCTTGCTAATAATATTAAAAAAATAGAATTCAAAAGTATAAATTTCAACCTTGTGTTTTGCAATCAATCTGCATTTGATTTTTTTTTTTTTTGAAGGTAAATCATGTTTTATTGATAGTTTTTCACATTTGTTAGTGGATACATCAAATAACGGTACCTTATCCCGGCCTCGTTAACCGTTAGTATTATATATTAAATTTTGTTAGTACTTGTTAGTTTAATTTGTCTGTAAAACATACATTTATAAATTATAATATAATCCAACTAATTGCTAGTCAAATACAAATAGAAAAAAATACAATATACAGTCAATTACAAATAGAAAAAAAATACAATATAAGCATATATAATTGCGAATCATTTACATTTATAATTACGTAATTTGTTCTGTATTTGACCTTTACTTTTACATTCTCATTATTGGATACAGTCTACCTGACACATATTGCTCGTTTAGAAAAATCGTGCAAGGTCTTAGTGTGATCAAATAATTTGATTTTTTAATGCCATTCAAAAACAGCCCATTCTATAAATTCAGAAATAACTGTCTGCAATTTATGTTGCAGCTGTTAATGGAGTTATGAAAGTGCAAGATTGATTAATATTAACAAAGGAACATTTTACATAAAGACGAGAGAAAACATCTTTTTTCATTTTGAAAGTTCAGCTATTTTTTTGAGCAAAGTATTGAATTATGAGTATTTGTGTTTTTACCTAAAACAATCCAAAATTAAACAAAAAGTATCTTGAAAGGTAATTCATGAGGGAAAATATTGATAGTGTCTATTAGTGAAAGTAAACAAGAGATCCCCTTCTGTATCCTTTGTCCTTTATATGACCTACTGACAGACTTGCAAAGATATATCTTATTGTTATTTGGAAATTTGTCCTGCTTGACAAGTAAATCTGTTGCTCTTGACCCAATAATCTGTTCCGCTTGAACTTTTGATGTCATAACAATCCCTTTTTCCATTGTGGTGTCAGATATTTTCTATTATGACAAAAATTTTACAGGAACTTTTATGATGTCAAGTAATGGAGACAAATAGTGATAAGGTGTATTAAACTACATACAAAATTAAATAGCTGTAATTCAGTCTTTTCCTTAATAGAACTGACTGTGAATATATATGGCTAATCAGGCAGAAACACAACGATGAGGTCACAGGTATACATGCAGAGGGTACACAGATAGTCCCTCTTTACAGGAATACTAAAATAATTTCAGTGCTATAGCTTACTGTCAATCATTACCGTATAGCAGATTATTTTCGCGGTGTAAAATTTCACGATTTTCAATGAATAAGATCATGTACGAAATATTTTGGCAGTTATTTTTTTCACGGATTCTAAACTTTTATCAATACCTTTGCATGTGCACTTTAGAATTGGCAGAATTTATTTTGACAAATTTTTTCTCACCGCAAAAATAACAAAAAATTTACACCCCGCGAAAATAACCCGGTGTACCGTATTTGAAAGTGATTTAAGGGGCACAATCTTACTGACTGGGTATAAAATTTAAAGTCTGATTTTGCAAAGATCCCCAAATTAGATAAAAATTATCACCAAAAACAATAAACTTTACCTCACCACTAATTTTAAACAGATATCCATCATCACATTCCACTTTAGTTACAGACCCAATGCCTTTTATGCCTGCAGCTTTCTTGATGTTAGAACCTTTGGTACCAATGGAAAATTTCATTAAATCTGATGTGACCATGAAAGTTTCTGTATGCTTCTTCTTTTCCTGTAAAAACAATCAAATTAACTGTTATTACAGAGATATGTCTCGCTCGTTTATAACTTCTATAATGCAAATGTTGAAAATTAAAAAATAGACTCTTTAACATGCAATTTTTGCAAATATTCAAAGTTGATGCAGCATGACTGAAGGTACATGGCTAAACAATCTCCATGGAAATGAGATGTGCCAATGCTAATACAACTGCAAATACCATTGACTTATCATAAGTAGTTTCCTTTAAACAAATATTAACACAAACTAAAACATGTAAACTAAGAAATTTCAAAGTCAATAAACCATAACTTAGGGGGAGGGGCGGGGTCAAATAATCTCAATGTTAATGAGATGTGCCAATGCTTCCACTTATGGTTCCCCATAAACTGACCTTATCACAAACTAATACATAAAAACTAAGCAAAGTTTCAAAGTCACAAGACAATGACTGAGGGGAGATCAAACAATCTCCATGGTAATGAGATGTGCCAATACTTATACAACTGCATACTAAATATATCACAAAATTGACAACTTGTGAAAATATCCCTGTTTATTGTACATCTTGTGTTAAATAATCTCCAATGGTATGTAACTTACCCTATATTGTCTCTGGTGTAACTTGTCTTTTAGTGCCTTCACATGTAAATCTGTTAGAAGTTCAGCTTTCTGTTTTAAATCTTCACTTGTAGACTGTTCATGATATTAAATGTATATATGATAATATAAGATGTAGAATGTATGCAATTGAGACAACTCTTTACCAATGAACAAATGAAGTAGAAATTAACAAGGCAAAAAATAAAATATTGTTTGTTTCCCCTCACCCGACCAACCCGGTTAAAAAACTGTGACCCGAAAAATTTTATTGGTCATTCTTGTCCACTATTTTTTTTGTTGCTATGTTGGGTATTGGTGATAACTTTCCGATGCTGTAGTCAATGAGCGTTGGGTTTTGGTGATACCTTTCCGATGCTGTAGTCAACGAGCGTTTTAAATCATGGTATTTTTGCATTGAAGTGTCTACATGATTCGGAATCAAGGAAAACAAACAAAATGCTTTGCCACAAGATTTGTTTGTGGGCAAGGGTGATCTTTTTTTGAAAATAAAAAAAAAACTGAAGCATCTTTCATTGACCTACTGAGTGCATCTTGAATCGCTTTGTGTCTAACCTCTGTTCCTGTTTAAAGGATAAAATCTTAAATACTATGAGTAAAAATGGTCTGACTCGTGCTTTAAAATCTATCTACTTTGTGTTTGAACAGGTTGGGCACAAGTCGGGAAATGTGGGATACATGTAATTTCCCTGTTTTCTGGTGTAAAACAAACCAATTTAATGGGATTTCCTTTTTCAATTTATGGCATGAAAATTACAAAAGGGCACGTTTTAACGTTATAACTGCATCAGTAGAATTCATAAATACTTATTTAATGTATTTCAGGAAATACAAAACATGAATATAAAGTGAAGCCTTGTTTTTTCTAGAACTCGAAAAAAACATGCAAATCTTTGTTTAGGAATCAATTGACCAAGCTGCATGATCCAGGTGTAACTGAACATAACTGAATTATGTTCACTTCTATTGAAAAGTTTTATTCATTCAATTTTAATTCCCAAGTGATTAACATACATGTATTTTTTTGTCTGACATCTCATAATTGATAATCAAGGTATGAATTGGTGAACAAAGGAATTGTTTTGTTGTGAGTTATGCATCAAATTAGACTTGAAATAAGCTTGATTTTTTAACTAAAAAAACACTTGCTATCATTAAGCATTGTTATCACTCGTAGAATGTGCGCTTTGGTAGATTTCATTAATTAAATGAATAGGAAAAAAAGGAGTCCCTGTCTATACTGTTTTTTCTTAACACCAGAAAACTGTGGTGTACACTGAATTAGAAAACAGGGAATACCCCACTTTTCTTGACCTGAGCCTTACCTGTTGAATGTTGTACAAATTCAATATAGAAAACCATATCAAGGAATAAAATAAAATAATTTGCCTACCTACCTACCCATACCCTAACAATCTCAGTTGGGAGAGGGAAAAAAAGAAATTTTTAATGTTGGCCCCATTCATATATGAAGGTTTATTATATAAACACATGTTGAAGATTGATACTCAAGATTCATAGTGCCTTAGAAAAATGTGAGAAATACTTCAAAAATGGATAAAATATATGTAAATATCAAGAAATGGAAATTAATGGAAATTAATGCATCTGATATATACAAAAAAAATGAAATAGTACTGTATCAAATGGTTTAAACAATCTTTATGACAGAGATAGTATTGAAATAAATCTGCATAACAAGTATAGAAATAAGAAGATGTGGTATGAGTGCCAATGAGACAGCTCTGCATTCAAGGCACAATGTTTACAATCAAAATAGATATGACGATGTGGTATGAGTGCCAATGAGACATTAAGTTACACTCCATGTTTACAATAAACTTACTACAAAAATCAATGATGATGATGTTCGACTGTATATTACTGCGAGTACGCCTGAATGTTTGATGAATTCTGAATGTATTCCATCTTCTTCACAACTACAAAATCATGATTAAGTGTCAAAAAAATTCCCTTGAAAATACTAGTAACTGCTTTCAAAATTTTAAGAACCATTGTGTTTAATGTATAATATTAGTATATAAGTAATTACGGTTTTGGTATTTAGTGGAGTTTTGTCTTAGAATAAAACAAGCCTCTGACGTCAAACAACAATCAACATGCATATATATAGTTATGATGTCAAACATTTAAAATTGTCATGCAACATTTTGCAGAAACTTTTGTAATTGTTTTTTAGTAATGGAAGAAAAAATGCATTAAAGTGTAATGAATTCTATTAAAAGATAAATTTAGTATTTAAGTTAAAGATTTCATCCATACTATGATACGGTGTGTAATTATAATTTTATATTTACAAGGCAATTTTTTTTTAAATATATACAGCAGATGTAAGTGTTCAGGAAGTTGAAAATACAAGTTTATAAAAAAATGATTTATTGATTAATAATTAATGTCATCTGGCAAATATTAACATGCATTATAAAAACAACACTTAGGAGAAATGATCACATACCTTGTTTTCTATCAAATAGACATGCAGAGCTGCGCATGCAGCGCTTTATTTAATCATTTTTAGTTCAAAAGGTCAAAGATTGCTGGAAGGAATTGTTACTCTATTATAGCTCTATTTACACCTAATTGATGTGAGCTTTCGCCAGAAACAGTGAAAATTTTGTGAATTAATTAATCAAATCTTTAAATAAACTTACATGGTTTTGAGATTTTTTGGTACTTTAACTATATGCTTTCTAAAACAATCACTAAAAAAGAAATATTTTTAAGTCACTAAAAAGTCATTTACTTAAAACACATCCTAAAAACTAACATAAGAAATTGTGATACATTTCCTTTGACATTTTTTTGTAGCTTAAGAAAATGATAAGGAAGCAGAAACGCCTATCAAAAATACAACTGATTTTGGCTGTTTTACGAAAAGAATTTGTAAAGCCAATGAGTTCTTCTGACATATTTTGAATCATCTTTCAATTGCTGTCCATGACCTTAGACCTAAATGACAGTGTTCTCACAAACTGGCATAATAGCTTTATATTACCATGGTGCTTAATCCAATGCTATAATTGTAGCAACACCGTGCTATTTCAAATGCATGTTGCTATTGGGAAATACAAGGATATTCACAGAATGATTTTATTTTTCTGTGTTCTTACTCAAGTGAGCCAAAACAAATACACAATCTTTGACCTCAATCAGAAAGTAAAAGAGATTCTGGAATTTTTTTTTACTATTTAAATATTCTTTTTAATTAGGGTAGTTTTGATTTAACTGCTTGTAAGTATTAGACACTGTATTATGTTTTCTTAAACTACTTGAATAAAATGAGAAATACTGTAGATTCAAGTATGCATATTGTTCTTGGCATAAATTCTCATTTTATGAAACCTCATTATTTTTCAATCCAATTCTTTGAAAGTTGTTTAAATGATTGATGCGTTCTAGTACAAACCCCTGATTAACTGGTCGAATGTTGTCCTTCGTAACTAAATCCATGCCGTCCCTGTCTATGTATTTTATATAACAGTTATCTCCCTTTAAAACTCGAATCTTAGCTTTCCACCAACCCTCAATCTGATCTTCATCAGCCTTTGAATTAACCTATGAAAATACAATACATAAAATTGAGAATGGAAATGGGAAATATGTCAAAGAAACAACAACTTTACCAAAGAGCAAAAAACCTCTCTAAATCTAAAACGAGGTAAACCAGATACCTGCCTTTAAAAATTTACTAGATTAATTTAAAAGATGAAACATTACATACTATTTATTCATTTTAAACTTGTAGTGAGAAAACTCCTGCATTATCTGTGAAAATAAGTTCTGTGTTGCATAGAGTTGTTCATATACAAATCATCTTAATCATTTCTGTCTAATTGTTATGTGTAATGTTCTGGTGTATTTAGATTGGATGAATAAACATAGAATTTCTGTATTTCAATGAACAAGATATTTAAGCAACTTTTAAAGAATTTAAACAAAAAGTTAATATAAAAATAAAAGCATGTGGTATGTAATCCATTGAGACAACTCCCCACCAGAGACCAAATTAGTAAACAAAGAAATATTAGCCTGTCTGAAATCAGGAACTTTTCAGTGGTTATTGTTTGTTAACATGATTAGGTTGGCTCGGGCCTATTCGAAGTTTCTATCAGAAGTGCCATATGTTTTGTTTTTTTAATCTTTACAGAGAGTGAAACAAATTGGTCGAAAAAAATAGGGGTCCCGGACCATTTAAGCTCAAAACTTTACTTTTAAGGTTAATCATAACAAATGGACAAATATAGCCGTATTTTCACCTCAAAAACTACTCTGTGTACAGACTTACCTGTGCTGTTTGGAAAGTTGTAAGGTCTAGCATCCACTAGATATATAAAAGTTAAATCCATTTTGTGTTTAAGAAAGATCAAATCTTTCTTGCTTTTTGATGGGCATTTTTTTTCCTTTCTGCAGAAGGTGTAAAAATAAACAAACACCTGAATTACTTTGATACTTTCCACTCATGCACTGACTCAGATAAACTCTTTAACTCACCTATAGTTGTGAAGATACCTCTTGTGCATGTCAATTAAGGACAATCAAAACAATACAAACCGGTTTTTTTTACCTAAGGGAGCATCTCAAAGTTGTACCACAACTTTGTTAATTTTCACACCTTATGCATGAAGGGAAAAAAATGTCCATCAAAGTCCGAAGAGATTTTATCTTTCTGAAACACAAAATGCATTTAACTTTAATTTATCTAGTGGATGCCAAGCATTAAAACTTTTCAAACTTCACAGGTAAGTCTGTACTCAGAGTAGTTTTTGGCATCGTAAATACAGCCATATTTGTCCGTTTGTTATGATGAACCTTAAACAGGTATGTAAAAGGGACCATTTTTCAATGAAATGGTAGGGAAAATAGAGGTGTTGACATATTTTATCATATCAAATCGGTCTGTGACACATGGCCCAAAACTTTAATATAAAAAGCTGAAATATAGCTTCAAAGAATAAGCGGAAAGTATGAAGCTTTACTGGTACCTATATAACATGAATAACTTTTTACTCTCATTTATGTCTTTTTTTAACACTATTTACACAAACCTGAATTATGTCCCCTTGTTTGAAATCAAAACTCTCTTCATCTTGATGTAGAAGCAGTTTTACTTTTTCAAGTGTTACACTTGTTTCTGGCTTCAAGCTGAAAAATAGAATGAATGATGAATGAAAACAAGGTGATTGTCGCTCTTGCTTGTCTTTGATTATTGGTGATTCATGGTGATCACTATCACATAATATTTTTCCCACTGTTTTTTACAGATCAATGAACCAGATATAAAGTTTTGTTCCTTTCCATTTTCATTCATTTCAAAATCTCTTTCAGATTTATGTATTCATGTTACTAACTTACTCATCTTTGAAAACAACAAGAATTCCAGATTCTGTAATTTCTTTTATTGAAGCCTGCAATAGATGTGATACTTTATTGCATAATTATGTAAATGTTGTTCAGGGGCAATACTTAATATCATACTTGTTTACCGAAATATATTTGAAGATGAAAATTTTGTATTCAAGGTTTAAATCTCCCCTTTTGCTAACCACACTATTTTGGAGTCTTTGTAATATATCTTTAATTTATGGATAAAATCATTGCACAATTATTTGTCAATTCTTTTTTATTTAGTTTTCTTACCTTTAATATGCAGGATTTAAGATATAGAAGTACTGTTAACCAACTTATTTTCTCACTACCGTTAAATCTATTTTTATGTTTATTCTTTATCGGCGGACTAGCTTTGCAGCTATTCATTTTTGCGATTCTTGCTCCTATTTCCTTGATGTACATTACAATATTAAGGCATGATAAGTGAAGATTCAATTTTGATATGTTTGCTACAATTAAGATATATATATACAGTAAGGTCACAATATTTTTCTACTTGAGAAAGTTTTGAAAATGAAAACGTTGCTTAACAGTAGTAAGGAAGTATTTGTTGCTCCCTTCTTCTGGTTTTAAACTTAAGAAAGTTATACACAGGGGGATACATCATGTTCATGTAAAGAAGAACATTCAAAAGTCATTTCAACAGTTAATATACTATTTGATCATTTAGCAAAGAGAAAATTGATTACCAGCTTACAAAGGGAAAGAGACATGGCTCAACGGAGTTCACTCCTTTAACCAGTTATATATATATCAATTATGGACTTTTGACGAGGTCAATAAGTTTTATATGGACCTGGTCAGATTATATTGACCGAAGACGAAGTACGAGTGTCAATATACATGTAATATGACAGGTTCATATATAACATATTGACTAAGTAAAAGTCCTTAATTTGTATATTACATATGTAATATAACATGTTAGGAATATGACACTCAATGTTCTTTCTGTGTATTTTTTAATTGTATTTCGCCAGAAATTTTAACATGTTATTGAAAATATCATATTTCGTATTTTTGAAGAAAAAAACTTCAATAGCTTGTTGCATTATCATTCTTGTATTCTCATCGTCTGCATTTAATATAAAACTCTTGAAATCTCCTGATCAAATTTTCTTTTCTGATGTCACGCTTCCTCTGTGGTTGTTATGTGTGACGTCATAAATCTAAATTTAGTAACATTTTCATATTGACCACCAATATACGTATACATAGAAACATTGCTTCAACATATATACGTATACATAGAAACAAGACGTCAGATACCTAAAATAAACTTTGAAACACATTACTGATCCTCGTATCAAATGAAAACAGTTGAATGCAACACCTTATGTATTATATAGTTATCTTCATCAATGCTTTTAATGCATTAACGTCAAACAGCAAATAATCTGTGTTATTGGTTGTACTTAGAAGCTGAGCATATGCTGGGTACGCTAAGGTTTGCATCAACCATTGCTATAAATATATTTAAGAGAGTCGTTGATCCTTGAACCAATGATATACTACGACTCACCAGATAACATGCACCATTTGGCAAATAAACCTCTACTTCTGTATTTCTCCAATCCATGCTTTTAAACTGTATTTTTTATCTGAACATAGCTTCCATGTCATGCCGTCGTCTGCTTAAATATTTAAGACAAATCTAAATGTATTTGTAACCTATAAATTCAAAAAAATGATGCATAAAATCTTTCTGAAAGTCACTGACTTGAACATGTTGAATTTAATTTGGCATTAATACTTTAATTTGCTTTTTCAGCATTTTTCCATTACCATAAATTAAGGTTAATTTATGTTTGGGAAAAATATAACTGAGTTCGAAATTGTGAGCCATTATAACACTATAAAAGTATGTCTCTTTTGAAATAGTGTCCTACTGGACACTTTTTCACAGAAAAAGTATGTTTAAATGTGTCCGATGCTGTGAAAAAGTGTCCTTACAATAGAAAATAATTTCATTTAAGAATTGCATGCTTCTTTTTGTAATTTTATTCGGGTGTAAAACTGCTGATCGAAGCACATTTTGAATTAAGCGCAGAAGCGGTTCATTCTAGCGTAACTAGTAAATGAGCGCACAATGAACACTTTTACAACTTGACTTCTGTTACCTGTAACCCATGGCCAGTATTCTGACATACAGTATGTTATATTTATTCTTATAGGTGATTAACTTATAAATTAAGTACCTTACAGAATAAAGCCTGACAGTGGAGGATCGCGAACTTTTTATAGGGGAGGGGGGGACTGACTGTTTTAAGAGGGGGCCCGCTTATACGGTTGTTTCAGTGATTTCCTATATCAACCAATTTTTTCCCACAAAAAGGGGGGAGGCCCCCTCTAGTTCTTTATTTCAGCCAATTTTAAGAGTAAAGGATATTTGTTCCAAAAGGAACAAGATTTATACCATGCTTTTTAACGTTTTCAATTTTCTGTTCTAGATAGGAGAAACAAACATATGTGTAGCCCATCCCCCTTTTTGTGTCATAAGTCATAAATCATAAAGCTTTATTTAGAGTCGGTATAAACATTGCAATTACAAACATGAGCTCTGAAGAGCTTTTAAAACAGACAAGTAAAACAAAACATACATATCAAGTCATGCACACAAAATTAAACATATATAAAGCAAGAATTCATATCAGTATATTAACATGCAGCACAAAAGGTCTTTAAACATCTTACAAGTTAAACACATACCGATTCATGAAATTATGAGATAAAAACACGATAAAATGGTTTGCACATAAAAGGCACATTAAAAGCACATGAAGTATAGAAAGTCCCTGCATAAAGTTACTAAAATTATCACAAAGCAGCAGAAGCACTATAGTTGTGAACCAACCTCAACCACTGTAAGTATCTGTAATTATTTAATGTCGTTGAGAATAGACTACTTTGGAGAAGATCATTGTTATCTAACAGTTAAGTGTTTATCACAGTGTTATTTATCTTATATCAACCTTTGTGACTCTACTTTCATTTCTGTTTCCAATGGGCTTGTTTATTTATCATCTTAAATCTGAAGTACACCACACGTTGATAGTACTCATCAAAAGTAAACAATGATATGATGATCATTAAACGGTTCTATATTGCATTATCATATTTCTATAGCTATTGATTTTTCTTCAAATATTTAAGATAGTACAATAAACCAACTATTATATAATTTTGAACAATATTCAAATTAAAATGGAAACCAGCGTACTTTTTTTACCGTTCAGTTCTGCCATAATTTTCTGGAAATCAGATGTTAGAAAATGTTCACGAAAGTTTTATGAACACATGATGAACAGATGCAATCTAGTATTCATGTCACTTGTAAACATGTCATCTAATGAATAAGATATGACAAGAAATGTTACTCTTATAATTCTCAAACTGGTAAGTTAAAAATGAAATCACATTTCTAAACAGACAAAACGATATTTACTACTTTATATAAGAATCAAAGTTTATAGTAAATATAAACAATTAATATGTCACTGAGTATTCTAAATAATTATAGCAACTAACTGACTTTGATTTCTTGATTGGATAATCAGGGGCAGATCCAGTCATTTTCCAAAGGGTGTGTTCCAAACCCAGGACAAAAGGGAAAAAGGGGGGGGGGGTGTTCCAACCTTTACATCTTTATTCAAATGCATTGAACTTCCACAAATATAGGGTTTCCAACCTCCGGAACTTCCCCCTGGATCCACCACTAAAAATACCTCAGCCAGGACTCTATGTGTTCTGAGAGTCATACTCATATTTGAGAGTTTGTCATGTGATATGAAAGTCCAAATAAGTATGACGTGTGGCAAGGCTATTTTAGTTTTTTGTCTGGGACACCTTCCTACATCATAACCTGAAGCCATTTTTAACGTCTGGACTTTGAGAGCAAATTACCATGTCTATTTCCAGCAGAAGCGGAAAATATAATATATATCTCGCAGTTGATACAATATTCCAGAGCTTGAATATTCTATCCTTATTTCCTTTTGTAAGTGGTGATTTAGATTTCCTCATTCGGAAATGATACAAACGCTACAGCGAGTTGGTCGACTGTTAAGGAATATCTCTTTCATAGATCAATATGTTGTAACCCCATTCTCGTTTTCTTTCCCCTAATGTGACCTATCAAATGAGCACCTGCGATCACCCCTGTTTTTGTTTCGATTCATGTTGCTCAGCTTTTGGAGATTTCTATGTTGTGTTTTGTGTAATGTTTCGTAACTGTCGCCCTTCGTCAGTTTGTTTTCGACGTTCAAGTTTGAATGTTCCTTTTATTTCTTTCCAAATAGATATATGTACATATATGTTTACAGTGTTTGTTTTTACCATCTCGATACCCTTCAAGATTCTCTCCAATTATGAAGCACAGTGAGGTGTACATATTCCTATTTAGATATTTTACAAACATTTTAAAAAGTTTGAAGGCTTATGGTTGAAAACTGTACATGAGGGGTGAAAGATATCACAGGGACAGTCAAACTCATAAATCGAAAATAAACTGACAACGCAATGTTTAAAAAAGAAAAAGACAAACAAATAATAGTACACAAGAAACAACTTAGAAAACTACAGACTAAGCAACACAAACCCCATCTATAACTTGGGGTATTATCAGGTGCTCCGGAAGGGAAAGCAGATGAATACAACAAGAGTGCACACACTGAAATGTCTCGCCTTCTATACTAATCATTGATATTATGTTGATAGTCCTAAGTATAAAGCTTAGTTTTATTACAACTGTCTCATAAACTTAACATTAACAAAGATAACTAAACAAAGACCAATGAACCTTGAAAATGAGGTCAAGGTCAGATGAACCATGCCAGGCAGACATGTACAGCTAACAATGCTTCTATACAACATATATAGTTGACCCATTACTTATAGTTTAAGAAAAATAGACCAAAACACAAAAACTTAACACTGTGCAATGAACCGTGAAAATGAGGTCACCGTCAAATAAAACCTGCGCGACTGACATAAAGATCATAAAATATTTCCAGACACCAAATATAGTTGACCTATGGCATACAGTATTAGATAAAAAGACCAAAACTCAAAAACTTAACTTTGACCACTGAACCATGAAAATGAGGTCAAGGTCAGATGACATCTGCCCGCTAGACATGAACACCTTACCATCATTCCATACAACAAATATAGTAGACCTATTGCATATAGTATGAGAAAAACAGACCAAAACACAAAATTTTAACTATAACCACTGAACCATGAAAATGAGGTCAAGGTCATATGACACCTGCCAGTTGGACATGTACATCCTACAGTCCTTCCATTCACTGAATATACTAGCCCTATTGCTTATAGTATCTGAGATATGGACTTGACCACCAAAACTTAACCTTGATCACTGATCCATGAAATGAGGTCGAGGTCAAGTGAAAACTGTCTGACAGACATGAGGACCTTGCAAGGTACGCACATACCAAATATAGTTATCCTATTACTTATAATAAGAGAGAATTCAACATTACAAAAAATTTGAACTTTTTTTCAAGTGGTCACTGAACCATGAAAATGAGGTCAAGGACATTGGACATGTGACTGACGGAAACTTCATAATATGAAGCATCTATATACAAAGTATGAAGCATCCAGGTCTTCCACCTTCTGAAATATAAAGCTTTTAAGAAGTGAGCTAACACCGCCGCCGCCGCCGGATCACTATCCCTTTGTCGAGCTTTCTCCAACAAAAGTTGCAGGCTCGACAAAAACAAGTATCTTCTTTCCTCTGCTGGTCAATAGACTTTTTTAATACTCATTGGTGCAAGTCTTTTTTTTTTTTTATTATACTGCCAATTGGATATGCCTGTCATGCTACCTGGTCTATAAAACGGAAGAAATTATCAGATGAATAATTTGAGTTCAGATAATCCTTAATATGAAAATGACAACTCCTTTGTCTTTTAAAATCTTAATTAATATATGATTAAAGTCACATTTGTAAATTTATTTCTAAATGCATTTCAATACAAAATGATAGACATGTTAACAAACATTTGTACTTTGTAACAATATACAATATTAGAGTTCTAAATACAGGTCAAACTATAAAAGCTCAACCAAATACTTGCTGACTGATGCACAAAATATCTTTACAACTGCAATTTGAGTCTAATGCATTAAAGTTATCCAACTGTCTTGTGTTTCCGAAAAACAAAAATAAAAAAATGAGAATTCTTCTGAAGTTATAAGTTATAACTTCAGAAGAATTATCATTTTTTTATTTTTGTTTTTATTAAGCAGTTACTAGGTTCTTCTAACATTGTTTAGGTATACTTTCTATATAACAAATGTCCATCATTACTACTTAAAGATAATTGTTTCATATCCAATTGAAAGTCATATCAATACACACTTGAACAAAGGAGGTATAATCAGAACCATTATTCCATCCATAGAATTACCCATTTTCCAAACAATGAATTTTACAGAAAGGCTAATTTAAATTTATATATTTGTTATTTAAAATGTACTTTTGTTTTTAATCAAAAAAAGTTATGTATTATAATTTATAATAGTGTTAACTGATGGATATTTTCATAAGGAATATTATAGCCTTCAAGACCATTATAACTGACTGAGGACCAATAAGAGGGTCAATTTGAAAACACCCATTTCTTTACACTTTTATAAACCAAACCATCAATGTGTATATAAATAAGATTTTGTGTGTGGAGAAGAAATATATTTATATAATTATTACAAATGCAGTACTATTAAATAATTGATGCTCCCGCTTGCGTTTTGTATAAAATTATAAAGGGACTTAAGTGAAGAATAGTATAAGTGACTCTACTCAAAATTGTACTTGATATGATTTTTGTGGTAATTAATGAACATTTTGTAAAAGAATCATAACATTTCGTTGAGGCAAACTAAAGTTAGAGAAGGTAAACTTGTAACTTTTATTGTGATGCAATGGAATAACATCATGAACATGTAAATGTAAATATAATTTTATTGTTGTCCTATTTCAAGTAATGTATGGCATATAAAATACAAGATTTCACTCGGTATTTTAAAACTCAAAATATTTTGATACACATCATGGAATGCATCATGTAATTATTAACGTGACAACTTGTTCAATTCAAATAAGTCATTATTTTTTATACCTTTCAATTTCTTAATGTTTCTTTTCCCCCTAAATACCAACTGAAAATCCTTTATAGCCCTGATTAGCTATAATTTCCTTTTTTTTTCATAATATCCATATTTTTCATAATGACCTTGTTTTGTCGTAATGTTTTTCTTAATGGCTCTTTTTATACATTATAGCCCTATTTATTAATAATGGTCCTGTATTAATGCCCTGTTAGTCTGTAATGGACCCAGTTTTGTTTTTAAAAATAAATGGGCAGTTTCATAAATAGAGCACTAAATTGGTTAATAGCTTATTTTATGACAGTTTTAAAAATTTGTAAGGGTTCCTTGGAACCCAGTGTCTCTCCTACTTTTGATGTACTCGTCGCAGGCTGAAAAAAAGAGGAGAAATCATTAAAAATGTTCCTTGAATGTTAGAAGCTCCTGTCCAAATTTGGTAGAAATCCAGGATGGTATATGTATGTAATAAATGTTCTAAAAATTTTCAGTGCAGACTGTTACAGTGTTTGTAATGTTAACTTGAAGAAAAAACTATGAAGTCCATTTATCATTGTTTATAAGTAATATACAGAAAAACAAGAAATAAACTATACAACATTTCCCTCTAGATACAAGCTTTTGATTATGAACAAGCTTCTGTCCAAGTTTGGTACAAATCAAGGATAGTTTAAGAAAGTTATTTTTTTTTTTAATTTAAATTTTAAAACTTTAACCACAGAGTGAATGTTATGTTAACTGGCATAAAAACTAAGTCCATTTATAAGTAAAATACTAATAAAAAGGATTGTTTTTAAAAAAAATACTTCTGGATACTATCTTATGATCATAATAAAGCTTCTATCTAATTTTGGTACAAATCCAGGATAGATTAAGCAAGTTATTGAACTTTTATAACAAACAAATATGAATACATATAGATGATTGGTACCTTAACAGAAATGTATGTGTTATTCTGTACATATATGGAATAAATACTTTTACATGATTAAGTCATAAAATAAATGTAAGAACATAGAAAATATATCCGAGATTCATTAGAAAAATACATGTAAATATTGTAGTGATAAATGCATTTATTATACCTTTTTAACATTTGGTTAGCATATATATATATACCTAATCACAGCTGGTTAAAGCATACACCAAAACAGCATACAAGATAGTTCTTTACAGTTGATACAATGCCTAATTGTTCACAATAACAACAAGAAGCTCCTAGCAAACTGTTTTTTTCTTAACCTGTGAACACAGGCACTTGTCTCAGACTTTTCCCCCTATATATACCTTACAGGCATATGATACAGTTACAGGGGAGGTAATGACATTGCTAAAGTAAATTGTTATTTTCGCGACATCAAGCTTATAATGACTTATCAGGAAAAGATTTAGTTTTAGATTGATTTTTATCATTCTAACTTTTTTAACTTGAAAACAAATTTATGTACCCCCATTTTTTAAAATGCCATTTGGTTTGATTATGGGAGAAGATTATGTATGCCAATTTTCAGGAAAACATAAATAGTGCAGTTTTTTTTAAATTTGATAAATATACAGCATAAAATGATGTTTACTTCTACATTCATGAACATTTGATAAATATGAGTTATTTCTGAATAAACATGTATAATAAATTTTAAGGATACTTATAAAATACAGAAATTGCAAATTATTTAACCAAAAAAAATGTGTTTATCTTTTAAAACAACAAAAGTTTTGTCTTTTTTTCTAAAGTGAAAACAGGGCCACAAATCTGAATTATTAGCAAATATACAAAAATTCGACCTCATTTTACTCAAAAGGTAGCACATGCAGGTATATTTTTTATTACATATTTGATTTACTCAGGTAAAAATTAGTCTATATGGATTTTCTTTTATCAAAATGTAAATAGAGGGTCAAAACTGTCTTGTATGCCCTTAATATAGCACTATAAAGGTATATAGGGGAAAAAATTCAGAGACAAGTTCCTGTGCCTGTGAACTAAGTTGTTGTAGAATAGTTAAAATAAATATAGCTAGTAGTGAAATAACCAACAACATTAAATGAATATTTTCCAAAGTATGAACAAGTTTTGCTAAGTTAATCAATTAACAAAAAAATGGTACTCCTCTTACATTATTCATAAATAATAATTTAATTTTGGATGTAACGCGTCTTCTGATTGGCTGAGTTTATTTTCTTATGAGCCCATAGACATAATTTAGTCATGTGACGTCATCAACGTCTTTTCATGGTTTTCTACGGTTTAAAATGAAATTTAGAATTAAATTATAAGAAATGACTGTAATATTTTCTGTCTATTCGAAATAACATAAAAAATGTGGTGCACACTGTTAAATAACCCGCTACGCGCGTTATTCAGTGTGCACCAAATTTTTAATGTTATTTCTTCATAGACAGAAAAAATATTACAGTCATTCCTTAAATGTATTGTTGTAACATGAAATGTTGTAATATAAAAGAAAATTGAAAACAACACTGCAGCTCTAGTCTAGACTAAAAATCCTCCTAAATTTTGTAGTGATCTTGTATTCTGAACCTATAACACATCAAGCTTGTGATGTTTAATGTTTTACAATTAATAACAGGACTTTATCTTGTCTAAAACAATCATGTCAAATAAGTTTCATCCCAATCATGGTTATGGAATGTGCAAATTGTAAGTCTAGGTTAGTCTTTTCATGCATGGCTTTCCTTGAAATTATGCTGAATTAAATATAATTTTTTTCTTTTGGTCTTTAGTAAAATCTATCTAAATATTTCCAATGAACACAATGACAACACATGGTTTCTTTGCAATGCACAACTACAAATATTCATAAACAGAAGTCAGTATTCTTATAAAACGTATTAAATAATATTAATGATTAATTCATAACATGTTCTTAGCAAATAAAATTCTTATCTAGTAGTTGACATCTTAAAAAAAAGAAATCAGTTGTGTCTGATATGGTCATTGCACCAAAAAACTATGACAATACACAATTATTTGTTAATAATCTAGCCGATAGATGCTAAAAATCAACTAACAAAAAAATCAAAGATAATAGTTTTTGTGTTGTTTTTTTTAATTTCCAAGTAAAAACTGGAAGATTGATTATAATATATATATATACATGAATATAGATGGCACATTTTCTTCAGGCATTACCACAATTTTTCAATTCAGGACATTGTACTGAACATGCATAAAATACTTGCCATTGGACATCAGAAAAACATAATCAATCTATGAATTATGTATTGACAAAATATATCAATTTCCTTAAAAAAGTTTTAAAAAACATTTCTTAGTTACCTTAATTTCCTATCAGGAGGTTTCATAGTTAAAACTGTTTAGTGTACAAACATGACAAACTAATTGCATGCCATGATGATAAATTATCACAGTTTTAAGATAGCTTTGTACTCTAATCAAGGTATAAAGGACTATATGTGTTTCTCTTTATCTAAATGAAAGAAACTTGCAATTGTCAAAAAACTTTTTTTTATCCAAACATTTTAATAGCAGGATATTTAATCAAAGTGGTTGTAAGCACTGAAGGGTAAAGATTGCTTCAATTTATCAGTGGGAAGTTTGTTTTTATAGTGATCAAGATTATAACACAATGTTGACTGCTGTACCCCTATTTTTGACTTTTTTACCTTTTATGTCCATATGTCTGTTTGTTTTGTTTACGGATCATTGTCAATATAATAAAATTTGATGCAACTGTCATAAATGCGTGTGGTTTAACTAGCTAAAAACAGGTTCTATCCTCCATTTACTACTTAACAAAATGTCTGTACCAAGTCTGAGTAATATGACAGTTGTTATTCATTCGTTTGATGTATTTGAGCTTTTGATTTTGTCAATTAATAAGGGACTCTTCTTTTGCAGTTTAGTATTTTTGTGATTTTACTTTTTAGATATTGCACTGGTTGTAGTTGATGTAACAGCAATTCTAGACAAAGGAAGATAATTCCAATTTTTAAAGATGACTTTAACAATGACATCATTTATATTTTCAAAACAGATATTATATTCCTGCACCCTGCAAAAGTAATGTAATTTCTTGACAAGTGTAATATCATTTTGTGCCTTAAATATCTGAGCATGTATTACACATCAATATATTTCTTGAAATGTTCATGGATAGGATGTATTGAATGTTATGATAAATGCACTATATATGTGCATCAAAAAGGTAGTGATAAGCCTTGAAAGAATCAGATTTCAAGTCAGTACAATAAAGTTGTGATTGCATTCACTACCTAAAAGTGAATGTGAAAACTGATCACAAACAATTTAGTTTAATTTGGAACACATCATTTTATCTTCAAATAGCCACTGGAAATTTCTGTTTTAATATCTTGACTACAATACAATGAAACCTTTCCCTTTTGGTCATTAATGCATAGTTACTTACTACATGGAAAAAGTATATATATGTATGTACTCTGAAAATTAAAAGTCAAATTCAAGCCATTTGATTGGACAAGAAGTTGTAAGTATGTGATAATTATGGTTTCTTAGAGTTGGCTGTACTGCCTTAAATAAAGGCAACAGTAGTATACCACTATTTTAAATTCATAAATCGATTGAGAAAAAAAATCTGTGTTACAAGCTAGAACTGAGGGAAACACATTGAATACAAGAGAAGAACTACGACACAACAGAAACACAACACTAAAATGTAACACACACAGAAACTAACTATAATGTAACAATGGCCATTTTCCTGACTTGGTACAGGACATTTTAAGAAAAAAATGGTAGTTTGAACCTAGTTTTGTGGCTAGACAAACCTCCCGCTTTTATGGAAATGCCAAATATAACATTAAAATGACAACATTACATGACAGGACTTTAATACAAATTAAAAACCAATTGTTCAGAGAACAATTGAAGGTGTTTTCGCTAGTAAAGATCTATTTTGATGTTGAAATATGAAAAATCAGTTTGAAATGTTAGTTTCTATGGCTTTATGATGTATTTATATGAATTTAAAACAAAGGTCAAAATCTAGAACGTCCTATTAACCTATGACCTTGACCTCAATTTCAAGGTCACAAACCCAGGACCTTAAATCAAAAGACCCTAGGTATTTAATATGTTTGGTTTATGAGTAATAGCACTTTACGTGTAATTCTAAATGTAAGATGGACAAAAACTCCCATTTATTGTATGCACATTCTTTCAACCAAAATATACAAGTAAGGATATGGCGCAACTAACAATTTAGTGAAAATAATTTGTCGATATCTTATACGGTTTTTGAAAAGAAATCAAAATAAGCCAAAATAAAAAAATTAAAAATATGACCTTGACCTTTGACCTTGACCTACTTTTTATTATTTTTGACCAAGGACCTCAAATCTAAAGACCCTTGGTTTCTATCACTTATGGTTTACCATTTAGAAATGCATATCACTTAAGTCAATGAAAAAGGGGGAATAACTCTCATATGGAGTCTCCGTAAAGCTTAGGTCCAAATGAATATCCTAATCCTGAAGATGTAACCAGCAATTTGGTAAAAAAAAATTGTCGTAATCTTTTACGGTTGCGAAGGAGCAGTGGCCACAAGAAAAAGTGTTTGGGGAGATAACTCTTACAACGTAAAAAAGTATTTTGTTACGCGGTTGTAAATTTTTAAAGCGTATAATCTATACGATATCATATTCCAAATATCTAAGCGACATCTTTTGAAACATCAATACTACGCAAGAAAAAAAATTAGGCGAAAGAAAAAAAAAAATTAATAATAATGAGAACAAAATCAATAGGTCTTTCCACGGAAAGGTGGAAAGACCTAATAAACATGATAAATGGGAGTGCATATAGAACAGAGAAACAAACGCATAATAGCTATCAAAAGTACCAGGTTTATAATTTAATATGCCAGAAGCATGCCTCGTTGACATAATTTACCGGTGATGTTCAGATAAAAAATGTTCAAACGCCAAAACAAGTACAAAGTTGAAGAGCACTGAGGACCAAAAATTCAAAAAAGTTGTGCCTAATACGGCTAAGGTTTTCTGCCTGTAATAAGAACATCCTTATTATTTAGAATAATTCATACTTTTGCAACAGTAAATTCATAAAAATGACTATATAATAGATATACATGGCATAACCAAAGTGGTGACTAACTACAGAAAAAATATGAATACATAAAACAACCTATACCAGCACATAAAATGCCACAGCCTAGTTAGCTGAAGAGATCAACGCAAAAAGTTACTTCACATTTCTAAATTTGTCCTAAAAACTTACCAAAAATAGGATAGAATAAGGACAGAATAAATTATTCAAGATTAGGTTTGTAATAATATTATTACATTAATATAAGCTTAAACTCCATGATCATTTTATAACTTGACCTTTCACATTTGATATATTAATGTGTTCCTTTTGGCAAACTAAGTAAGCACTCATGGAGAACAATTTAAAAACAAATAGCAAACTTAAGCTAAACAATATTAATTTATCAATAATTGCATTTCTTGGCTTTTAAAAATATCAATAACCACTTAAACATCTTAAATAGGATAACAATTACTTTTTTTACAAAATCCATGTGATAATCCCTTCAACAATCAAGGCATAACTTTTGGTTAGTTGATAAATGCCTCTATCTTTTTACTAGTGTATAAACTGTTGTAATTACAATATAACACAATCTTTGTCCTGCTTTCTTCTTCTGCCTTTGATATTGATTGTAGGATTACTGTTGCCAGAATTTAAATTAGATTGAGAAGTCTGAACATTGGATGAATGCATATTTGAACTTGATGACATTGAACTGTTTCCCATACTTGTGGCTGGAATAGAAACAAGATTGTGTCTTGTTGCAGCTCCAGAACTGGTTCCCCTTGACACATTGGATCCGGAAATAGAATTAGAATTATAACTTGTTGCTGTTTGTAAACTGGTTCCTCCTGTGGAGTGAGCATAAGCACTTGTGGAAGGCATACTTGAGTGTACTGGTTGCTGAAAGGCTGACAAAACTGGAGGGATCTGCACTGAACTTAGTGCTGTTACTGGAGAGATTCTCCTCTGACCATAGTCCTTCTCTCTGTAGTTAATAAGGTATTCTGGATAACTTTGGCTCCGATCAAAAATGACAAAAATTGATGGATCTATTGGGTGGTCAACACAAGAATCATACAATTTATGACTCTGCCCTGGTATTTCTGGTGGTCTGCGATAGGTTCTACTACCTTGTGTAAATTTTCCAACTAACACTTTGGCTCTGAACATGTATCTATCACCGAAATCTGAGGACGGTTTTGTGTAATTATGACTATAGATTGCATCCCTAGCAAAATATGATCCCTCTCCAAAAACTGTTGCGTTTTTACCACTTTTTCGAAAATCAAAATTGTTTATGCAAATGCCTCTGCAAATGTCTAGAGAATCTGTGCCATGAAACAAAGTTCGTTCATCTATTGATGAAAACGTGGGATTGTCTTTTTCTGCATCAGCATGCATGTGTTTCTTCTTTCTTTAGTCAAAAAAATAAAAACATTATAATGATTACAAATTTCAATCCTGGTATTGTGGGTAATATTTTCAATTATTCTATCAGTTAAATGTATAATTCACTGTGATCTCAACCCATGATAATTTAATAATAGCAACTTTTGGTTAGAGATCATTCTTTTTCTAGATTGCAGCCAAGGGTTTTCTCTAGCTTTTAAGTCCAAAAAATGCACAAAATTTTAGTATTTGGAATATTATATATTCAAAATGTGCTGCTTTTGAAGCCAATAATGTACTCTTATGAACAGATTTAGTTTTACAGAGCAGTAAGGCTTTTAAAATAGATCCACTTAAAAACCAAATTATTGCCAATGTGGAATATACATTTGGATCCTTACTATTTCAAAAAAAGATAGAAAAGTTTTTGTCCAAAATTTTATGGGAAACCCAGCAGATCTGTTTTATAGAAGTATGCAATAAGACACTTGGTATTTTATTTTTTTCATGGAAACAGCAGAAATATTAAAGTCATACAATAATATAAAATTAAGGTTTCCATATAGTCTTGAAACCAGATGCTCCGCAGGGCGTAGCTTTATACGACCGCAGAGGTTGAACCCTGAACGGTTGGGGCAAGTATGGACACAACATTCAAGCTGGATTCAGCTCTAAATTTGGATTGTGATTAAATAGTTGACACAGCATAGGTTTCTGACACAGAATGAATGTGTTCTAATGAACTTAAAATTTTTGTTTTCTCTTAGAGCAATTCACTATGCTGTTGAATATTAATCCTCTCAAAAAAATGTTTGAAGAAATTTTCTTTTTTATTTATGAAATTTCAAATGAGAAAAATTGAACCCAATTTTTTTAATCACATCCCCCTTTCCCTTATTCCAAAACTAATCTCAATTAAAATTTCTAATAGAGTTTGTATCAATAACTACTCATTTAAATACATCATAAAATATTAAGATGTAAAAAAACTGCTTGTTATCACTGAATGGTAAAGATTATTTTAATTTATCAGTTGGTAGTAAAAAGTGAATATACATTGTATATTGTATATAACAAAGATTTAAGTTGATTCTGGACAAAGAAAGATAACTCCAATTAAAAAAAAATCTTGCTATTGCACAATATTTAGCAATTAGATATTTCTTGCTTACTATTCTGGACAAAGAAAGATAACTCTAATTAAAAAAAAATTTGCTATTTCACAATATTGTGCAATTAGATATTTCTTGCCATTGCGCAATACTGTGCAATTGAAAAGACTTGCTATTGCACAATACTTAATATAATAATTTTAGATCCTGATTTGGACCAACTTGAAAACTGGGCCCATAATTAAAAATCTAAGTACATTTTTGGATTCAGCATATCAAAGAACCCCAAGATTTTCAATTTTTGTTAAAATCAGACTAAGTTTAATTTTGGACCCTTTGGACTTTAGTGTAGACCAATTTGAAAACAGGACCAAAAATGAAGAATCTACATACACAGTTAGATTTGGTATATCAAAGAACCCCATTTATTCAATTTTTGATGAAATCAAACAAAGTTTAATTTTGGACCCCGATTTGGACCAACTTGAAAACTGGGCCAATAATCAAGAATCTAAGTACATTTTTAGATTCAGCATATCAAAGAACCTAACTGATTCATTTTTTGTCAAAATCAAACTAAGTTTAATTTTGGACCCTTTGGACCTTAATGTAGACCAATTTGAAAACGGGACCAAAAGTTAAGAATCTACATACACAGTCATGACAGTTAGATTCGGCATATCAAAGAACCCCAATTATTCAATTTTGATGAAATCAAACAAAGTTTAATTTTGGACCCTTTGGGCCCCTTATTCTGTTGGGACCAAAACTCCCAAAATCAATACCAACCTTCCTTTTATGGTCATAAACCTTGTGTCTAAATTTCATAGATTTCTATTCACTTATACTAACGTTATGGTGCGAAAACCAAGAAAAATGCTTATTTGGGTCCCTTTTTGGCCCCTAATTCCTAAACTGTTGGGACCTAAACTCCCAAAATCAATACCAACCTTCTTTTTGTAGTCATTAACATTGTGTTTAAATTTCATTGATTTCTATTTACTTAAACTAAAGTTATTGTGCGAAAACCAAGAATAATGCTTATTTGGGCCCTTTTTTGGCCCCTAATTCCTAAACTGTTGAAACCAAAACTCCCAAAATCAATCCCAACCGTTCTTTTGTGGTCATAAATCTTGTGTCAAAATTTCATAGATTTCTATTAACTTAAACTAAAGTTATAGTGCGAAAACCAAGAAAATGCTTATTTGGGCCCTTTTTGGCCACTAATTCCTAAAATGTTGGGACCAAAACTCCCAAAATCAATACCAACCTTCCTTTTGTGGTCATAAACCTTGTGTTAAAATTTCATAGATTTCCATTCACTTTTACTAAAGTTAGAGTGCGAAAACTAAAAGTATTCGGACGACGACGACGACGCAGACGACGACGCCAACGTGATAGCAATATACGACGAAAATTTTTTCAAATTTTGCGGTCGTATAAAAACTAACAGAAAGTTTCTAATCAAATGGCAAAATCAAAAGCTCAAATACATCCAACAAATGACTAATAACTGTCATATTCCTGACTTGGTACATATTTAGAAAATGGTGGATAATAAATACACCTGGTTTTGTAGTTAGCGAAACATCCCATTTGTATGAGTGTCACATTAAATTCCAACACAAATATGTATGAACAAAACAAACAGAAAAACAAAGGTAAAAAAAGTCACAAACAGAAATGACACGATTGAAAATTATAGGGTTGTGTCATACTATCATTATGCATTGTCCAGGGTAATAAAAGGCAAACATATAATTTAAATTGTACTTTCCATTTTTGTAAAACTGTTCAACACTATCTATAGCAACTATCAAATATTGCCCAAAGAAGAAAAATAATATAGTATCACATTGCAGGCAACAATTAAGATTGACCTTTCAATAAAAAGCTTTTTCTTTTTAAACTTACGTTTCATAATCAGACCACAGTTTCCTGCTCTGGACTCTATAAATTGATCTAACTTCATAATTTCCCCGATTCATGGTCTTCTGGAATGAACTGAGGACATTGTTGTATTCACTATTAAATGAAGAAACTATTTCAACCAATTCAAACTCGTTAGCAAGATCCCAAGGATAAAAATGTGCTGGTTTAGAATCTTCACCATAAAGTTCAATTGCTTTACTCACAATTTTCTGTGCACTGAGAAAGAACAATCATAATTTTAACACATTAACATTCTGTTTTTAGACTTCATTCTTTGTTCATTAAATAAATAATTTAAAGAGATGCTTGAAAAATAATTAATTTCTTCCCTCTTCATGTTAAATCAGTGCATATTTTTCTTTTTGTCATTTAAGAATGTGTTTTGATGGTCAAAATCATGAACGTTTTATTTAATTTAAATACAATTTTCTAGACTTAATGGAATTTAGAGATTGACTTTTGATGAAGACAGTGTGTTGAGTAAATTCCTACAAAGAGATAATTCTTACTATTGAGAAGATCATTTTTTGCTTAAGAAAATCTCTCAAAAATCATTCAGTTTGAAAATAATCATAAGATGTGGATGTAAACAAACTATTAAATGGTGAAATATTTGAATATGGCAATTAAGTACTATGCAAATCTCCTAAACGTTCTCAGTTATGGCGTTTTTATTCTAGAGATATATTCTCGTTTTGTGTTGAATTTTCCTACTTGCACTAATTTATTTATCAAAATTGTAATGATTTTTTTGGCTGTATTCATTAGTAATTTCCTGTCAAGTTTTCTAAAATATATCTTGATGTGCCTCCTGGTTGTCTAAATGTTTCTACATGTATTGTTTCTAATAAATAACAATACTTTATCAGAGTGATTGATTGTCTTGCAGTTTATGACAGCAACTGTTTTTAACAGGTATATTTAGAATTTGTTGGTATTACACTATACATGCTATATAGTTAGACTACAGGTCTTAAATATACAGTGGTAGTGTGATTGACATTCAACAAAGTACTGTCAGTTGAAATTGGTGCTAAAGGGCCATATTTTATAGAAATTAATGTAGGTTTCTAAGGGGTATATCTTTTATGAAATAATTGAATGTACTGATTTTTAAATGACATTGCTGATATAAATTTGATAAAAATCTGGCAGACTAATATTTCCAAAGGACATAACTCTTTAAAAAAAAAGTTGATTAGCACTGATCATACAAATGTAAAAGTGCTTACGAGGATGATCGATGGATTGACACACGGTGGAACTATTAGTTTGGTACTACTTTTTCCTGTGGGGATAAAACTCAAAATAGCATTATAACTTGTGTCCCCTATTTGTTTAATTGCTTTATAGATATGTTTTGTCTAAATTATCCTCATTTGTTTACCCAATACATTAATGGAGTTTACAAATATCTGTGTATACAACGACACACAATGAATGATAACTATCAAGTCTTCTTTTTCAAACAGTTGTACCAGTTGATATAAAAACACTTACTATTTTTTCTTTTCAAGATCCTCTTCTGAAACAAATAATGGACGTCTCATGAGCACTCTAGTTGTTCCATATTCCAAGTTGACCTGTTCCATTGAGTTGAAGGATAGTCTATACTTTTGTTTATAGTTTTCTCTTGAAAATAAGTAAGTCTTTTGTTGTTTTAGAAATTTCACCTCCAATGTATAAGTTTGTAAATCCTAAAATAAAGAGATAATTGAATTAGTTTTGATATAACAACAGAAGAAGTTACCATAAATGCATTATCTATCTAATTTGAATGTGAATAATATTATATGATATATGTCCCAGGTTAGGGGGAGGGTTGGGATCCCGCTAACATGTTTAACCCCACCACATTATTTATGTATGTGCCTGTCCCAAGTCAGGAGCCTGTAATTCAGTGGTTGTTGTTTATGTGTGACATAATTGTTTTTCATTTATTTTTTTTATATAAATAATGCCGTTAGTTTTCTCGTTTGAATTGTTTTACATTTTCTTATCGGGGCCTTTTATAGCTGACTATGCGGTATGGGCTTTGCTCATTGTTGAAGGCCATACGGTGACCAATAGTTTTTAATTAATGCCTGTGTCATTTTGGTCTTTTGTGGATAGTTGTCTCCTTGGCAATCATACAACATTTTCTTTTTTATACTTTCTTTCTTTGAAATTTATTTTTCATGGTTTTTAGTCCATTTTCATGACCCTGCCTTCTGACCTCAGGTTTCTAGATGGTTTGTGCTAAAATCAACATTTAACAATTTGAATAAACAGACAGAGAAGGATTTTCAAATAAAATTATTTATATTATAAAAACTTTACATATGACCAAAAATAGAAGAGCAATCATCTCTCAAAAAAGGGACAGCATGAAAAAAAATCACCAAAAAATTGATTATTTGTCATCATTTCTGCGTTTCATATATAATATAAACACTTCTGTTAGGTATTATTAAGTTACAGATCAAAACTCTCTTCATATCAACACTGTTGATTTGTTCAAATCATTCTTGTGAATATGTTTGAAACTTTTACTTAATACAAGAGCAAAAGATACACTTGTACACTTGTACAATTTCTTCCATATGTACAGTAAATGGTAACAGATCATTCTCTGCTAATAACTTTTATTTTTTTTTATTAAAAAATGAAATCACTATTTCTACATTTCTTTATAAAGATTATGGTTTTATTATGATTAACCTATTAAACTATGAATAAAAATAAGGTTCAAAATCTGCGTTAAATTTTTAATTAAAAAATTGCTTAAACCTTCACACTTAAGACCAATACCTTTAATTACAAGCACAATTTATAATTTCTTTTTCAGTGATATAAACCTTTTTATCAAACAAAAAAATATTTCTGAATGACAATGGGAAAACTGTCAATATCAAACTTGATCTTAATTCATCTTCTCATCAATATCAACATATTAAAGTTTAAATGTAATGGTTAAACAGTTTTCAAGTTATTGCACATAAAATGGTTGAGCCCATGTACCTGCCTACAGTCAGACTAATATACAGAAAAATCATATTAAAAATATTCAACTTGAGACCAAAACCAATATAGATTCATGCTATCCCTAATAAACTACTTTCCAATTCAGTAACTCATGAAAAATGTTTGAATATTTGAATTTATAGATTTTGTCTAATGCTTAGTCCATTGCTGTGTGTTACATTTTAATGTTGTGTTCTTGTTCTCCTCTTATATTTAATGTGTTTCCCACAGTTTTACTTTGTTACCCCGATTTTGTTTTTTGTCCATAGATGTACAAGTTTTGAACAGTGGTATACTACTGTTGCCTTTATTTAGTTATTCTAAAACTATATCAAAACAATGACTGTTTTCATGAAAGTTTACGAACTATTCCTAAAAGCCTTTACCTCCACTCATTTATGATGACATTAAGATTAAACAAAATATATTGCCTGTAACACCTTTTTCAACAAGAAAAAACTTAATTTTTGGTCAATATAAGCTTAAATCATAATAAATGTTGAACTTCAAAAGCTTTTAAACTTTTATCTTTAATAGATTATACCTTTAAATTAAATATATTTATTTTCAATGACTTACTGTATCATAACATAACCATACACCATGGTCATTTTTCCAATACCATCTCCATTGTGTCAGATAACTATCTACTGATAAACATCTCTCGCCAAATGATGGTGTACTGAGACGTCTAATATCAGCCCTATTAGTTTTGCTACCAAAAGCATCATAAACAATCCAAAACATATGCTCATTCTGTACTTCAAAGCTTATGTGAACTGTACATATGCTCCCTGAATAGGTAGAATCCTATGAATAAAAAGATTTGATCATGATAACCAATAATGACTTCACTCAGAGACATCCTTGATATTATTATATAAAACAATAAAACTTTAAACAAATAATTCTTTGAAATTAAGTCATTAGAAAGTCAAGTTGAACTTGATATATTAAAAACTATAAACCATTAAAAAAAGGCTTTCAATACGGTAAATTTAAAAGCATATTTAAGCACATTCATACTCATTAAAACACTTCTGACAATGTAAGAGGAGCATTATGTCCTCTTAATCTTAAAATCTCAGATGCAGATTGTGCAAGATTGGCAGTTATGCTACAGATAAAATTTCACATAAATTTCATTGTATCTAAGATAATAACCATCACTGGAATTTAAGCAATCAAATGTTCACTGTTTTTTCCCTGTGTTCACGCTTTAGTAACTAATTGTAACCTCTAGTTTTTATAATACTTTACAGGAACACCAAGTAAAAAAGGAATAGTGCTTTGCAACACCAAATATTTATGTTTTTGACTCTGAATGTTTACTGCCTTCGACCTCATCACCTATGGATTTTACTTACCCTCTATGGATCCTTAGAGGGTCAGTAGCATACTATACACCTTATAATATAGCAGCAGTTGTCTTACAGTGAGTTGACTGTTAGTGTTGCTCTCCACCAATTGCAACTGATTCAAAATTTTGACCAAATTGCAATTTGTTTTATTAAATCAAATTGTTCAACTGGTCAGAAATTTGAACCAACTGCTGTAGAAAACCACAGCCAAGTCATGAAAGTGCAAGGTGATAAAATAAAACATACTTACAATCCTATACTTAAGACTTTAACTCCACTTTAATGATGTTGTGACAAAATTAGTTTATCAGTTTGTATAGTTATATTATATTCATTTCCATGCTGAAGGGGAACTGTTTATTTTGAATTGCTATTAAATTGTCCAAACTAAGCTTTCAGTATATTTTATTTTATCACCTTGCACTTTCACATTTTGACTGAACAATTTGTTCAATATTCTGACCAGTTGAACAATTTGGTTTAATAAAACAAATTGCAATTTGGTCAAAATTTTGAGTTGCAATTGGTGGAGAGCAACACTAACAGTCAACTCACTGTAAATTGAATAGAAATTCATCTAGTAAACATATCAAATACTAACCTTTATCTGTACACTCTGCTCAAGAGAACAATAGGCATTTTCAATTTTGAAGTTGTCCTTTGGTATAAATGATACCCATTCTCCATCTATCTTTACCTGCCATAAGTATGGCACACCATGTTCCAAATGCAAATCTGTACAAACATGACTTTGGCAATATTTCTTTGTTAATGCTAAACATATGTGTTTTTTCCCAGCAGCCTCTTCCAATAGACTAGCATCTGATTCTGAAGTAGCCTCTGTAACTATAGATTCACTAGGAAAAGAATATCTTATTCCAATGTTATCATGTAAAGTTGATTGATTTCCAATAAACAAAGACTGTAATGTTGAACGACGATTAAATCCTCTACTCCCATCTGTCTGACGTTGATTGGTTGTAGATTCAATAGTGACTTCCCTTGCCAGATCCTGCACTGTCATCTCTGTATCTACCACTTTTTTGGGCTTTTCGAAATTAGGAGGAACATAACTCATGATTCTTTCCTGTTTAGTTGGCTGATTTTCATTAAACTTTGATTTTGATTTTGAAACAAGTACAAGCCCATCTACACCTTCTAACCAATATTGATCTGTACATGCTGTAGTTCTAGATTTATCAAGAGCTTCATTAATTGAATCGAAGTCTATTGTCATTTCTGTATCTACCTGTTCTCTTTGCTTCAAATTAGGAGGAATAGTACATGTAGTAATCGTTTTTCTTCCCTGTATAGTTGGTCGATCTCCAATAAACTTGGATTTGGATTTTGAAGCAATCATATCTTTCCGTTCTTCCCAATATTGATTTGTACTTCTAAATGGAACATTTTCTTCCCTTGAACGTGTTGAAAGGTTATCCAATGTTGCTTCTGTATTTACCTGTTCTGTGCGATTCTCAAACTTAGGAGGGACATAAATCATTCTTTTCAAAGCATCTTCATTTTGATTGGGAAGATGACAAGATGTTAACACCCACTTATTGTGGGAGTCTGAAAATGAGTGTGTAAACTGACAATTATCACCTCTGTTGCATTTACCCAAGAAATAATTTTTACAGTAGTGAAGATATGGGCAAGCCTCATATTCATTCTCAGTGTGTTTACAGCTATCTTGCTTGTATATATAATTAGGGCATAACCTTGGAAACTTCCAGTTCAGTAAGACAATTATGTCCGAGTCTGTAAAATTTTCAAGCCCATATTTTGCTTTGATTCTAAAATTTTGAGCTGAATCAAAGTCATGAGAAAGGTTGCAATCCAACGACCTGCAATTTCCTCTCACAAATTTCCTACATACATGAAAGAAACTACAGTTCTGATTGTCACAAATTGTCAGTTTTGAAGGGTTGAAAAAGTGCTTGCAAATGTTCAGTTCCTTGTAAAAAGGAGCAATGTAAACAATTTTTGGACCATCTCTGTAAATATGAAACCTTTTGGACCTAGTATTAAACCATTCTCTCATTCCATCAGATGGTGGAAATAAATGAGAAGCTATACAAATAAAAGTACCAAAGCTGCAACCACCGCTACATGACTGAACTAGATTTTTTAGCACCTGCATTTCATTTATTCTGTCTAATTGTTCTTCCATAAGTCTTTTCTCTTTCATTTCTTTACTTTCAACCCATGTTTTGACCTTTGGTGTATCATCTAATAAAGAATCAAAGTTTACTAAAGATTTTGTAAAATCTTCACCTGTTGAAAACTTGTCATCCAAACTAATTGATAAAGGGGAATATTCATCAACTTCCATCATTTCTACATCTGAATTTATATCCTCATCAGATTCATCTTTAAATTGCTGTCTTTGTTGATGATGATAACTTTGGTAAAACCCTCCTCTTATTCTACTTCCGGACCTTCTTCTTACACCATTTCCTCTGATTGAAGAATTTAAATATTTTTCTGCTCTGTCAATATCATTTTTTATATTTTGTGTACACCAGCTATCATAAATTGAAAGGCTGTCATCACTCTGTTGTATCCATTCATCACTACCTTGATAACCTTCTTTTTGACCTTCATGCTTTTTATTGATCCCTACTTCAATATGTTTTGGAAAATAACACTCCTCTGACCTTGTTCCTGTATCTTTTGCTTTAGGTTTATTCCAGATATCTTTATGTCTCACTCCACCACTACTTTGTTCAAAAACAATACCACCAACATTATCATCTACCTCGTTTTGTTTCAAATGAGTACCAGCGTTAATTGCATCATATTTTAACCACAAACCCTCTTTCTCCTCATCTAAATAAGTAAAATGTGAAATTTGATCCTCACTTGGTTGATTATCTCCACTATTCAGCCTTTCTCTATATCTTCCTCCTCTTCCACCTCTACATCTTCTTCTTGGTCTGCTACCAATCCAGCTATTTCTGTTTGGTGGCTTGTGAACTGGATAGTGTTGTTCACTGTTGATGGAAGCACATGAAAGTGTGTCATCTGATGAATCTCCAGAATCTGCAACCAGTGTTTTAGAATCTAATACAAATCCATAATTTTTTTCAGTAGCTCTGACATCTTGCTGACTGACATTTGATTTCATGTAATTTTGATACTGTTTGCTTTCTTCTTCTGTGTGATTATTTCTTCCTCTTTGACCTCCTCTAAATCTATTTCCTCTCCCACCCCTACTTCTTCTACCTGTTCTATTCCCCCTCCTTCTGCTTGGTGTGTGCTGGATACTAGAAATGTTTTCACTGCTTATAAAATCAGAAGAATTTTCATCATCTGACCATATGTCACTTCTTTCAGCATCTCTTATATCTATTTTGCTAGTGTACAAGTTCTAAAATATACAAAAAAGCTGTTTGTATATAAATTTCAGGACACTTTAATAACCTTGTAATTAACAAAACAATAAACTTTGATAGACATGATGAAGACAATTGTTAATTGAAAAAGTATAATCACAAAAATACTGAACTCCAAGGAAAATTCAAACGGAAAGTCCCTAATCAAATGGCAAATCAAAAGTTCAAATACATCAAACGAATGAAAAGCAACTGTCATATTCCTGACTTGGTACAGGCATCTTCTTATGTACACAATGGTGGATGAAACCTTGTTTTATAGCTAGATAAACCTGTCACTTGTAACAACAGTTGCATCAAATTCCATTATATTGACAAAGATGTGTGAACAAAACAATTTTTGCATTGTTGGTGGATATATCTGATTTCATTGTTTAATAAGGTTTGAATACAAGCCTATAGACCAGTTGAAAACAACCTCTCAAGGGCTCCCAATCTGAAAAAAATAAGTTTTATGTCTTTTTGTCAGGTTTCTTCTTGCAAATAGTTAGTTGAAAAAGTTATCATAATACATTTAAGAAAAGAAGTCATAGATTCGGTTACAATGAAAGACAATTGACAAACACATTTAAATATGGCTGGTTTAAACTAGTTTTGATAGTTTTCAACCCAAAGAGCATTTGATGAGTACACAATTTTTACAGAAAAAAAATTATTGAAAATTTTCAACTCTTTTGCTTTCCTTGCATCAACGTATAAATGTTTCATTTGCTAACATTGGTCTCACTTTGACTTTGATATGAAGTACAGCAGTAAGTGCACTGCCCATAGCTTTTGGTAGTTTTATGTGTGTATATTTTATAGTGGTTTGTGTCATAAAGTTATACATGTACACCATATCCTTTCTGGTCCATTATATAACATTTTTGCATATTTATATTAAAAGCACTATACAGTTCCTAGTGATTCTTTTGAATTTATTTACCTTCAGAGCATCTAGTTTGAAATTAATCAAAACCTTTGCATTTTCTATGGATTCTGGTGTACCTATTATGTTAAAGACAACACCCTAAAAAAATAATAAAAATATTTCACAATTAACACTGATTAATTTTAATACCAATTCATGGAAAATGAATTTAATGTGGGGAATTTTCACCAGACAACTTAGGCTCTACAAAAAACTAGAGGCTCTAAAGAGCCTGTGTCGCTCACCTTGGTCTATATATGTGACTATTAAACAAATGAAGCAGATGGATTCATGACAAAATTGTATTTTGGTATTGGTGATGTGTTTGTACATCTTACTTTACTGAACATCCTTGCTGCTTACAATTATCTCTATCTATAATGAACTTGGCCAAGTAGTTTCAGTGGAAAATGTTAGTAAAAATTTACAAATTTTATAAAAATTGTTGAAAATTGACAATAAAGGACAATAACTCCTTAGGGGGTCAATTGACCATTTTGGTCATGTTGACTTATTTGTAAATCTTACTTTGCTGAATATTATTGCTGTTTACAGTTTATTCTATCTATAATAATATTCAAGACAATAACCAAAAACAGCAAAATTTCCTTAAAATTACCAATTCAGGGGCAGCAACCCAACAACGGGTTGTTCGATTCATCTGAAAATTTCGGGCAGATAGATCTTGACCTGATAAACAATTTAACCCCATGTCAGATTTGCTCTAAACAATTGGTTTTTGAGTTATAAGCCAAAAACTGCATTTTACCCCTATGTTCTATTTTTAGCCATGGCGGCCGTCTTGGTTGGATGGCTGGGTCATAGAACACATTTTTTAAACTAGATACCCAAAAGATGATTGTGGATAAGTTTGGATTAATTTGGCTCAATAGTGTCAGAGGAAAAGATTTTTGTAAAAGATTACTAAGATTTACGAAAAATGGTTAAAAATTGACTATAAAGGGCAATAACTCCTAAAGAGGTCAACTGACCATTTCGGTCATGTTGACTTATTTGTAAATCTTACTTTGCTGAACATAATGGCTGTTTACAGTTTATCTCTATCTATAATAATATACAAGATAATAACCAAAAACAGCAAAATTTCCTTAAAATTACCAATTCAGGGGCAACAACCCAATAACAGGTTGTCAGATTCATCTGAAAATTTCAAGGTAGATAGATCTTGACCTGATAAACAATTTTACGCCATGTCAGATTTGCTCTAAATGCTTTGGTTTTTAAGATATAAGCCAAAAACTGCATTTTACCCCTATGTTATATTTTTAGCCGTGGCGGCCATCTTGGTTGGTTGGCCAGGTCATCGGACACATTTTCTAAACTAGATACCCCAAAGATAATTGTGGCCAAGTTTGGATAAATTTAGCCCAGTAGTTTCAGAGGAGAAGATTTTTGTAAAAGATTACTAAGATTTACGAAAAATGGTTAAAAATTGACTATAAAGGGCAATAACTCCTATATGGGTCAACTGACCATTTCGGTCATGCAAACTTATTTGTAAATCTTACTTTGCTGAACATTATTGCTGTTTACAGTTTATTTCTATCTATAATAATTTTAAAGATAATAACCAAAAACAGTAAAATTTCCTTAAAATTACCAATTCAGGGGCAGGAACCCAACAACGAGTTATCCGATTCATCTGAAAATTTCAGGGCAGATAGATCTTGACCTGATTAACAACTTCACCTCATGTCAGATTTGCTCTAAATGCTTTGGTTTTTAAGTTATAAGCCAAAAACTGCATTTTACCCCTATGTTCTATTTTTAGCCATGGCGGCTATCTTGGTTGGTTGGCCGGGTCACCGGACACATTTTTTAAACTAGATACCCCAATGATGATTGTGGCCAAGTTTGGTTTAATTTGGCCCAGTAGTTTCAGAGGAGAAGATTTTTGTAAAAGTTAACGCAGGACGACGACGACAGACGACGACGACAGACGACGACGACGGCGCCAAGTGATGGGAAAAGCTCACTTGGCCTTTTGGCCAGGTGAGCTAAAAAGCTTTTGGTGGCTGGGTGTTACTTTCCTTGTTAGTTTTTATCTTGTGTCGTAACATAGTACATGATATATAAGGCATGAAGATGGAATTTTGACAGATCAGCTTAATTATCTAGTGTAGAGGATCTTTCAAATTAATGCAGGATGCAGTTGCAGAAATAATTATTTTATTAAAAGTATGTCTGAATCAGTGACAAAACTGTGTACCAGTATGTATTTGAATTGTGGTTAACCTATTTCAATAAAATCGATGAAAATTAGTATCAACTGAAAAATAATGATTCCATATTATATATATATATAGGCTCTGACTTAAACCTTATGTTTCCAATCTAAAGGTTTACAGCCGATTGCAATGAGTGTGTAAGCAATTGTAATACATAGTATATATCTTTGAATAGCTTGCTCGCTAGCTGAACCTTGAAGTCATTATTAAGTAAGGTATACTACACTCCTTTTGAAGTAGCCTAGTCCTGGTTATCTGTCTTACTAGTCTTCTCTTAAAGGAGGATAGTTTACCTTGCCTAATTACGACTTCAGGGTTTAGCTAGCAAGCAAGCTAACCAAAGGTATTACCTTTGCCTACACACTCAACACAACAGGCTGTAAGATTAAAAGAGCTCACCTCTTTGATTGTATCATTCACCAGTGTTGTCAGAAAACTAACAATAATGAAATTTTGAGTATTAAGAAATAGGAAGATAACTGGTTTATTATATTGAATAAAAGAGTTCCAAAGTCCAAATATGATAACAAATTGTGTAATGGAAAGGTTGTTAGTATGAAGTGTATGCTGAGAAATTAAAGAAATATACATACCATCCAGCTCACTAATGAATATATATATAAGCACAGTAATTATATTCTATGTTTTGCTGCAAAGACTAGTAAAGTTTTTTGATATTGATTGCTAACAATGGAGCTACTGATCAGGTTTGATTATGTTCATAGAAGCAAGTAAAATTAGTTCAAAATTGTCAAAACATATTTATCCTTCAACTTTACATTTAAATTTGATGTTATTGTGCAAGAAAGTTATATCAGTATTGAGCTTGAGCAACACTGTATTTTAGCATAAATTTTTGTTTTTAGAGATATTCTTGTAAATAATGCAGATAAATTATATGCAAAATAGATTTTTACTGTAAACAGAATACAGAAGTTTGCTATAATATTCTCTTTGCTTTGGAGGTACTTTATTATGTAGTGATGCTACACAGTGGTTTTACTCTTACAAATTGAGTTTTCTTCAGACATGTACCAGATAGTAAGTCAATATTTATTACAGTGAATCCATGTATTTTGAGGGCAAAGTTTGAAATGCAATACAGTTACCTATATTCTTAGAAAAAACAAAACATTCCATTTGAGTTATTTTTTATGCATAAAATTTTAATAAATCTAAAGTCATAGGAAAGATAGGTTCTTGTCTTAGGCACTGTCAACCATGTAATAGTCAAACATACACACCAGATATGTTTAAGCTTTAAATATGCTTCAGCAGTAAATGAAATTTGACAAAAACATTATTTTCAGGTGAGAACTATATTAAGGTGGTACCTAACACTGCAGGGAGATAACTCTGTAAAATCAGCTAAACGTTTTAATTACGTTGTGTTGTTAAGGGAATATTAAGCTTCACAATGATCAAAATTAGTGTTTGTCAAACTGCTATATAACCAGTGTAATTTTTCTGATAAAACGCTTGGTTCAAATTTTTTGATTTTTTTATATTTTTGTAAAAGGGTCAAGTAAATAATTTGTCAAAATTTTATGAAAATTAAACGAGCCAAATTAATTTTAGTGAAAGTGTTGGGTACCACCTTAATAGACAAGTATGATTAATATTAAGGAAATCAAACACCCATTAATTTTGGAATTTAAAATGGAGGCTTCCCTAACATTTCTAAATTAAAGCCTGGTAAACTCATGGATTTTACCACCTCATGATTTATGATATTGTCCAATCAAAATCCGTACTAAAAACAAATATCTGTATTATGCCTGAAAAACTTACATCTTGTTCAGTTTGCCTGTTAATTCTGTCTACCATTGATTTATCGATGATCTCATCTATTGCTCTTCCAGCCTTGCCAATTAAACGTCCTAAAATAGAAAATTACATTACTAGATGCTCTAAAGAGCATGTGTGGCTCACCTTGGTCTGTGTGCATATTTAACAAAGGACACTCTCCAACTTTGTAGACAAAATACAATTCATTACAAAAATCTCTCTATATCTTCTTTAGTTTATTCTCAGAACAAAAAAGAGGATAAATAGAAAATCCCAATGTAAGGGCAATCACTCCTATAAAAAGTGACAGTCTACTAACTATATTAGCAAAATATTACTTGTTAGTAGATCTTACCTTTCTTATCATTTTTGTGATTAAAAGCGTCTTCTTATCAATTATAATTTTTATCATATTCATATCAATGCAAACGCAAAAAAATATGTTAAAACTTGTTATAAAAGGGCAATTACTCCAATAAGGAGTCATAAGACGATTTAAACCAAACTGTCTTCATTGAAGATCTCATCTTTCTGATCATTTTTGCTAAGTTAAATTATTATCTCTATATTATAATTTTCAGATATAAGGCAAAAAACACAAAAAAAAATGGCAAAAATTGTCACCAATGACTTTAATAAGATGTCGACTGACAATTTCCACCTGTTTCTCCCTTTTTATTATAATTTTGAAGATTATGAACAGGCAAAAATGAAAAAAAAATGGTAAAAATTTCTCAATTAAGGGCAATAACTCCCATATAAAGTTGTCCAACAGTTTTGACATATACAAATAATTTCGAACATTTTAATCACAGTCAGTTTTTTCTTTTAGAAGGGTTTTCATAAAAGATTAGATTCAAAGAACCCCAAGAATTCAATTTTGATGAAATCAAATAAAGTTCAATTTTTGACCCTTTAGAACTCTATGTTGACCAATTTGATAAAGGGGCCCAAATATCAAAAACCTAAATACATGGTTAGATTAAGCATATCAAAAATCTAAATACATGGTTAGATTAAGCATATCAAAAATCTAAATACATGGTTAGATTAAGCATATCAAAGAACCCCATATATTCAATTTTTGTTAAAATCAAACTAAGTTTAATTTTAGACCCTTTGGACCTTAATGCAGACCAATTTGAAAATGTGACCAAAAATTAAGAATTTAAATACACCGTTAGATTTGGCATGTTAAAGAACCCCAATAATTCATTTTTTATGAAATCAAACAAAGTTTAATTTTGGACCCTTTTGGCCCCTAATTCCTAAACTAATTGGGACCGAAAACTCCCAAAATCAATCCCAATCTTCCTTTTGTGTTCATAAACATTGGGTTTAAATTTCATAGATTTCTATTTACTTATACTAATAAAAGTTATTGCACGAAGACCAAGAAAAATGCTTATGTGTGCCCCTTTTTGGCCCTTAATTCCTATACTGTTGGGACCAAAACCAATCCCAGCATTCCTTTAGTGGTTATACACCATGTGTTAAAAAAATTTATGATCGTATAAAAAAATATATGAGAGGAAATTTAGCTACAATATATAAATTATGAACTATGAATTTTGGAGCCAAAGTATCTAATTAGGGTTCATAATTCAAACTGAAGGAACAGATATTTATGCTGTTTAATTTGTAAGAAACATATTATGAATTTAATGCTTTCCCTTATACTTTTGTGTCAGTTTTCTAGTTATGACAGAAGCACATTTTCATATGTAGCCTTGAAGCCATCAAACTTTAAATGCTATTTTCAAAACCATAGAAAACTACAAAAAAGAAGGAACTAGAAAATCAGCTGTAAACTGATGCAAATCCTATATAATATTTCTTTTGAACAATGTTGAGAAAAATTTACCTGCAAAATGGTGTGGTACTGTCAATTGCTCTTTCTTGAACTCCAACAAACTTCTGGCTTTTTTAACTGCCTGTGGAGTCTTAAATAAAAGTCACGAAAAAACATGAAGATGTATTAGAATGAAAATGAAAAAAACCCCAAATATTGACAATATGTTATTCAAATACATAAATTTCATCTTTTTACTGTATTATTCATCAATCAACCTTTGTTTTTCCTAGTCCCATTTAATGGAAAGAAGTCCATTTTATAAATTCAGAAATAAGTGTTTGCAATTTGTATTGTGACAAGTTACAGTGGTAAACACAAGGATGAGATCAAAGACTCAAAAGATAGTACTGCAGTAGGAATTCACACTACTTTGTATATGCAAGGAAACTACAATGATACCAGTGTTGCAGCATTTAAATTGTCTCTTATTGTCCATTTTTTAATTTTTAAAGGGACATAATTATATTGATTTTTTTTAATTAAAAGTCAAAACTTTGGCAAAGATGCCCAAACTTTACCTTTGAAAAAATGTTCACCTCGATCTACAAAATTTCATAATAATCAACAAACTTAAATACCTCGCCACAAATTTTGAAAAGATATCCATCATCACATTCAAATTTAGTAACTGACACAATCCCTTTCATACATTCAGCTTTCTTGATGTTAGCATGTTTTCTACCAATGGCTAGTCCTGCTACATCTGATGTCACCATGAATGTTTCTGTATGCTTATTTCTTTCCTGAAAATAATTATTTTAAAAAATAATGATTACATTAACCATGTTAACTGAATGATTTGCCTGCTTAACTGATTATGTCATATATTTGTTGTTGAAAATGTTTAAGAGCAAGATCTTAGTTCATGCATTATAAAATCTAAATTCAACTCAACAGATATTAAATTACAATGAAAGTGAGTTAAAGGTCAATCTTAACCGGTCAAACAAACATGCGGACTCTACATTCATTTATAGCTCAGCCTTATTTATAAATAAACTCAACATATATATATACCAGGACCAAATTTTGTATATATACGCCAGACGTGCGTTTCGTCTACAAAAGACTCATCAGTGACGCTCAAATCCAAAAAAGTTAAAAAGGCCAAATAAAGTACGAAGTTGAAGAGTGTTGGGGACCAAAATTACTAAAAGTTTTGCAAAATACAGCTAAGGTAATCTACGCCTGAGGTAGAAAAGCCTTAGTATTTCAAAAAATTCAATATTTTTGTAAACATCAATGACAATTCGTGTCAGCACAATAAATGAAATACAGTGTATTTGACCTCCCTTATCCGACATCTGAGTATTCCATCATCCTGCCTTAATTGACACATTTTCATGGTCCCAAAATCATTTGCAGAAAAAACCTGAGTATTCTGACACCCTGCTTAATCCGAAAAAAAATTCTGGTCCCCTAGTGTTGGATATAACACAGTTTACACTGTACTTGAGAAATCAATAATAACCTTAAAACAAAAACTAAACATTGATAAAAAAATATATCAAATTTATTTGTACTCTTTACAAAAGATGAGAACAGTTCAGCTAGTCTCACTTTTCTCTTTTTCTAAAGGTCATGTGCAAACAAATTTTCCATTTACTTACAATGTAAAAAATAACTGTATATGTTATTCAAAACATAACAACCTGTGAAAATATACACTTTTACTACATAACATTTGATAAATATCTGTAAAGAACTTACCAAATATTGTCTCTGTTGTAACATTTCTTTTAGTGCCTTCACATGTAAATCTGTTAGAAGTTCAGCCTTTTTGTTTAAATCTTCACTTGTAGACTGTTCAAATGTTAAAATTCAAAAGATTATTCCATAACAAATTTGAGAAATGATAAGATTTTTCTAGGTTTAAATGGTTGGAATTTCAACTTAATCTGAATTTCTGACATAATTGTTTTATTTTTTTCTGGTATATAATTAAAAATACACTGCTGTGTTATGACATGTATGAGCACATAGTACACCTTAACACAGCTAGTCCTGTAATAAGTGGTTACGAAAAATGCAGAGAAAAAATATTGAAACCCAATTTTTTTTAATCAACAAATTAACATTTAAACATGACTCAATTCTGAAGCCTTTACTTAAATATTTACTTGAATAAAATTGAGAATGGAAATGGGGAACTTGAAGTATATTTTAACTTGGCAATGCGTAACATTCAAAAATTAAACAGTAATTTTTTTAAACAAAAAATTGCTCTTGAAACAGTTACTTATCAGACTGATGCCGGGATTGGGTCCTACCCAGATATGAAGAATTTCAGGAAGCTCAGAAAAAATGAAACAAAAATCTCATGCATAAAACTTCATAAGTATCTTTAAATGGAAAGGTTATCAGCCATATATTAGAAACACATCAAGCTGTGCAGCATGCTCACATAAATCATTCAGCAAGTTCTACCTGATATGCAATTCCTTAGAAAAAATTTAACTGTATTGTATCAAATGGTTAAACAATGTTTTTTCACAGAGATAGTTTACACCTAATGGCTGTTTGGATATCTGTTCTGCTTGACCCGAGAATCTATTCCGCTTGAAATTTTGAAAACATACATCAATCACTTTTCCATTGTGGTGTAAAATATTTGTCTATTATGACGTCAAAATTTTACGGGAACTTATAATGTCCTGTAATCAGGAGATCCAGGGTGGTACTGGGGGCCGCCGCCCCCCCCCCCCCCCCTTTCGTGGGAAAAATTTGGCTGATTATATAGCGAATCAATGAAGCATGACTGGAGTGCTCCCCTTTTAGGTCAGTCAGCAGCCCCCCCCCCCCCCCCTCTAGGAAAAGTTATGGATCTGCCACTGGTAATGACTGACAAATAGCATTAACTTAAGGTGTATTGAAAAAAAAACATATTTAGTATAGACATGTTTAGATTAAACTTACTACAAAAATCAATGATGATGATGTTCGACTGTATATTACTGCGAGTACACCTGAATGTTTGATGAATTCTGAATGTATTCCATCTTCTTCACAACTACAAATTAATCAATTAAGTGTTAAAAACATTCCCTTGAAAGTGACTGCATGCTTTTAAAGTTTCAAGAGCCATTGAGTTTAATAATATTAGTAATGAAGTATTTATGGTTTTGATATTAAGTGTAGTTTTTTTCTCAGGATAAACATAGCCTACGACGTCAAACAACAATCACCATGCATATAATTATGATGTCAAATGTTTCAAATAATCATTGTCATGCAATATTTGCAGAAACTTGTGTAATTTTATTTTTTAGTTAAATGGCAAAAAAATGCATTAAAGTGTAAATTATTACTTCTATTAAAGATAAATTTATTATTCGAGTTGAAGATTCCACCCATACAATACAGTGTGTAATTATAATTTTATATTTACAATGCAATTGTTTTTAAAATGTGTCAAGCAGATGTGTTACGAGGAAGTTGAAAATACAAGTTTATAAAAAAATAATTTATCGATAAATAATTAATGTCATCTGGCAAATATAAACAATTGTCATGTATAATGAAAAGAGAAAAGATCACATACCTTGTTTTCTATCAAAACAGACAGGCAGAGCATTATTTGAACATTTCTTGTTCAAAACATTATATATATATATATATATACATTGCAGGAAGGGAAATACCAAATACAATTTCTAACTTCAAGTCAACTGATCTTTGCTATTACACAATAACAATTTGGAGAATTAATGAATCAAATCTTCAAATAAACTTACATGGCTTTGAGATTTTTTGGTACTTTCACAACAAGCTTTCTAAAAAAATCACTAAAAAAGAAATAAAACCACAAAATAGTTGTTAGTCACAAGAAAACCTATAAACTGTGGATCATAATGTGATACAATTCTTTTTACAATTTTTTTAACTTGATGATAATGAAATAGAAAGGCCTATTTCTAAGATGCTGCACGAAAATACAAATAATTTCCTCCTGATTTTGGCTGTTTTAAGGAGGAACTTTGTGGTCAGCAAATAGTAAAAATATATCATTAGTAACTAAAAGAGCTACAGTTCTGCAGGTAAATTGTTGTCTGTCCTTAGACTAATGATGTCATGACAGTATTCTCACAAACTGGAGCAATAGCTTTATATATCCATCTTGGTGCTTAATCCAATGCTATAGTTTTTAAAACTCAGTGCTATTTGAAATTTCATGGAGCTATTGGAAAATACTAGGAAAATCAATGAATGATTTTATTTTGCTAAGTTCTTACTCAAGTGAGCCAAAACAAATACAATCCTTGACCTCAATCAGAAAGGCAAAAATATATTTTTACTTTTTTAACATTCTTTTTAATTATGGAAGTTGAGTTTCTACAGCTTGCTATTATAAAACACTTTGTTATGTTTTCCTAAACTACTGAAATAAAATGAAAATATTTTAGATTTCATTTTCTTGTCTGATACAGCTAGATTCTCATTTTATGAAACTTCGATTTTTTCATTCTAATTCTTTGATATTTGTTTATATGATTGATGTGTTCTAGTACAAACCCCTGATTGACTGGTCGAATGTTGTCCTTCTTCACTAAATCCATGCCATCCCTGTCTATAAATTCTATATAACAGTTGTCTCCCTTTAAAACTTGAATCTTAGCTTTCCACCATCCCTCAATCGTATCTTCATCAGCCTTTGAATAAACCTATAATAAAAACAATAAATAAAATTGAGAATGAAAATATGGGAAATATGTCAAAGAGACAACAACCCAACCAAAGAGCAGAAATCCTCTCTGAATCTTACACTAGGAAACCCAGAGACCTGCCTTTAAAAGTTTACAGAGCTTATTTAGCAGGTTAAACACTGCAAATTCTTTAATTTATAGTCATTTAACATGCTTAACCTATATTTTGTGAGAAAACTCCAGCATTATACAGATTTTCTCACATCATTTCTGTCTAATTTAAGTGTAATTGCGCTGGTGTATTTTTATGTACAAGATCTTTATACATGTAATGGGGAATTTATGCAAGCAACTTTCAAAGAATTTAAACAAAAATCAATATAAAAATAAGAAGATGTGGTATGATTGCCAATGATACACATCTCCACCAGAGACCAAATTAGTATACTAAGAAAGTCAGGAACTTTTCAGTGGTTAATTTTTTAAATTAATGTCAGAAGTTAGGTTCATTTAGGAATTGGATAAGTCACTTTTTAATGAGGTTGACCCAGACTGCATGGTCATCTTTGGATGTGGACACTGGTCTGTCATTGTGCTTCCTACTATCTTTTGAAGATATGGATGTTTATTATTAATTTTCTCCTTTCATTCATACAGCATGATTACATAATTGTGAACACAGGTGAATATTGTGAAAAATATACTTTCAAAGTAAAATGTAATTCAATTCCAAAATCATGAAAATTTCAATTAAAATGTCTATACCTTCTGTCAAAGTGAAAACGATAAAGTTTTACTCTCATTTGTTTTTTTTCTTTTTTGACATCATATAAACAAACCTGAATTATGTCCCCTTGTTTAAAATCAGAGCTCTCTTGATCTTGATGTGAAAGCAGTCTTACTTTTTCAAATTTTATACTGGTTTCTGGCTTCAAGCTGAAAAATCGAAATTACGATTGCAATAAGCAATAAACATGAATAAAAAAAAGGTGTTTGTGTCTAAGTTGCTCTTGCTGGTCTTCGATTACCTGTGATTCACTATCAATTAATATTTGCAATTAAATTATCACCTTCAATGAATAAAAAATTCATCATAGAGTGATTTTATATTGAATCCGCTTGCCAATGTTTCTATACATACAGTATTTAAGATCAAATGAGTAGAACTACTTGATGAATTATAGATGGAGAAATTGTACTAAATATAAAAAAATCCAAAATCCTTAATTCTCACATATGGTTGTCTCAATTCAACTGTTTCTTACAGATCAATGAACCAGATATAAAGTTTTGTTCTCGTTTCATTCATTTGAAAATCTCTTTTAAGATGGTACATAACACTACCGGGAGATAACTCTGTCCAAATCAGCTAAACATTTAATGGCATTCTGTTGTTAATGAAATATTAAGCTTCTAAATGATCAAAAGTAGTGTTTTTCTTGGTCCGTTTCTGTGTGTGTTACATTGTAGTGTTGTTTCGTTGTTCTCCTCTCATATTTAATGCGTTTCCCTCAGTTTTAGTTTGTTACACCGATTTTGTTTTTTGTCCATGGATTTATGAGTTTGAACAGCGGTATACTACTGTTGCCTTTATATTTCAACCTGCTATATATCCAATGAAAAATTTCAGATATCGTGTGTGGATCCTTTTTTTTTTTAATTTTCATATTTTTGTCAAAGGGTCACTAAATATTTTGTCAAAATTTTATGAAAATTAAATGAACCAAATTAATCTTAATCCAGGTGTTTGGTACCACCTTAAGATTTATGTTTTCATGTACTTACTCATCTTTGAAAACAACAAGTATTCCAGATTCTGTAATGTCTTTTATTGAAGCCTAAAATATCAATGTTAGCCATTAATAAATGAGTACATTTGTAATATTATGAACTAAAAATGAAATAACAATGATTAAAATTAAAATATGTATAGTATTTCATACTGATGTGTAAATGTCATTCAGGAGTAAAACTTATATATATACTTTTTCACTTTTTTGGTCTTTTGGAAAATGTTGTTTGTGCTGTATTTAGACCTTTCTACATCGAAATTTGTTTTACATGCACACGTATAAAAATTGCGGTTTTTATCCAACGCAATCATAGGTTTGAACGTAGTTTTCAATTTAGACTCGTTTATATATAAGTATATTTAGTACTTGTATTAAAGTATATTTATAAGATATAAATTTTCAATTCAAGGTTTGAATTATCTCCCCTTATATTTACCGCACAATTTTCTTTGTGCTTGGTGAGTTTTTGGAGTCATTGTTATATTTTCTATGGATAGAATAATTGGGCCATCATTTGACTATTCCCTTTCAGTTAAATATTCTAAACTTTAATATGTAGGATTAAGAAATAGTAATACTGTTACAGTTAGCCAAATTATTTCTCAGTCATGCAATTAATCTAGTATTTCAATTATTTTTTCCTTTATAGATGGACTTAATCAAGTTAATTGCAGCTATTCAATTTTGTGATTCTAGCTCCTTTTTTCTTGATGTTACAAAGTTAAAGCATAACAAGTAAAGATTCACTTTTTTATGTTTGCTGCAATTTAGATTTATATATGAGTTAGGTCACAATATTCTTTTACTCGTGAAAGTTGTGAAAATGAATTGTTCGCCAAAAGTTGTTGCTTTAAATACAGTATTCTGAAAGTATTTGTTACTTCCTTCAGCAGGTGTTAAACTCAGAGAAAGTAGAACAATGTGGTCCGAACAAGGGGCTACATGTAAAAAAAACAAAATCAATCAAAAGTAAATTTAAAGGTGAAAATAATATTTGATCATGTTGCATTTGAGTAAATTGATTATGAGCTAATAAAGGGGTAGAAACTTGATGCAAGGGAAATAACTCCTTAGATCAGTAATATGTTTATAATATGTATATATAAAGTTATGTATATATAAAGTCATGTATACTAATGCTTTTAATTCATTCATGTCAAACAGAATTATATTAATACTCTGTGTTATTAATTGTACTTTAAGAAGCTGAGCATATGCTGGGTATGCTATTAGTTTGCATCCACCATTGCTATAAATATATTTAAGAGAGTGGTTGATCCTTGGGGGTCCAGTTATTTTTAAAAGGGAGGCTCCCAACCATATGTTTTTATTCAAATGCATTGGTCGTCCAAAAAAATGGGGCGGGGTGTTCCAACTCCTGGAATCCCCCTGTGGATCCGCCAATGTATACTATGCATCACCTGATAACATGCACCATTTGGCAAATCAACTTCTACTTCTGTATTTCTCCAATCCATGCTTGTTATAAGCTCTTTTCATCTGAACATATATCTAATCTTCCATTATTGTCATGCCATCACCGTCTGCTAAAATATTAAAAGTTGATAAATATGTTTGTGATCTATTTTTAATATTTATTCAAATAAATGATCGAGGCATAATAATTAAGCTCTCAATATTTTTAGCTGATTTTGATCCTTAACTAATGCTCTTCCAACTTATACATGTTATAGTATCAATTCTATATTATGGATTTTTAAAATTCCACCTAAGTCATTGTAAGTAAAATTGAGAATGGAAATGGGGAAAGTGCCAAAGAGACAACAACCCGACCATTGAAAAAAACAACAGCAGAAGGTCACCAACAGGTCTTCAATGTAGCGAGAAATTCCCGCACCCAGAGGCGTCCTTCAGCTGGCCCCTAAACAAATATATACTAGTTTAGTGATAATGAACGCCATACTAAGTATATGCATCCTTAAACCATGCAGATTTGTATTGTATATCTCAACTTAATTTTAATTTCTTGGGAATAGTAGCCAATGTTCCGGGACTCTGACATGACTTTTTTAAAACACACTGTTCTTCTATTCTTTGTTCATTAAGGTGGTACCTAACACTACAGGGAGATAACTCTGTAAAATCAGCTAAACGTTTTAATTACGTTGTGTTGTTAAGGGAATATTAAGCTTCTCTATGATCAAAAGTAGTGTTTGTCAAACTGCTATATAACCAGTGTAATTTTTCTGATAAAACGGTTGGTTCAAATTTTTTGAAATTCTTATATTTTTGTAAAAGGGTCTAAGTAAATACTTTGTCAAAATTTTAAGAAAATTAAACAAGCCAAATTAATTTTAGTTAAAGTGTTGGGTACCACCTTAATTTAGAAATGAGAAGCTAAGGTTCAAAGCTGAATATAAGCAACCTCCAGTAAACTTAAGGTACAACTCAACTTTTTTGACTTACAAAGTTCTTGATTTTTGTTATTTAATTTATCATGTTTATTGCAACTCAACTTTTATAACTCACTACTTGATTTCATTAACTATCAACAAGACTTTCTGAACTAGCAAATCAACTTTTGTAATGTACGCATTCTTCATGCAAACTAAAACATTTTGTAATCTAACTCTGGTTACTCAACTTTTGTAACTTGATCCACAGCTTTTAACGGTAATACCGTAACGCACAACTCTACTTTTATTACCAGTAACACATGGCCAGTATTCTACATAGAGTATGTAATATATTTAATCTGATAGGAAATGATATAATATATTACATATATGATTTCCTTAATTGATCATATAATATTTATATATTTTCTTAGATTAAAAGAGTAATTATTAAAATAAGTATTGTGGAAGAAATAAAAAGAATATTTAAATAGAATATTTATGTTCCTTGACTGCAGTGGTGGATCCAGAAATTTTCTTTAGGGGAGCCGTGACTGACTGTCCTAAGAAGGGGGCCAAGCTCCAGTCATGCTTCAGTGAGTATAATCAACCAAATTTTGCCAACAAAAAGGGGGGCGGCCCCTCACCCCCTGTATTCACCTATGCTTACTGAATAAAGGGTAAAGGATATTTGTTTCACAAGAAACAGGCATTATAACATGTTAATAAAAGTTTCCAGGGAAGCTCCTATTAGGAGAAACAAACGTATGTCAACATTAAAAACAATCCCCCTTTTTGTGAACCAACCTCAACCGTCGTAAGTATATCTGTGATTATTTGATGTCGTTTTTAAAGTCGAGTTATTGTAAAGGAGGTCATTGTTATCTTACTCTCAAATGTTTATCACAGTGTTGTTTATCTATAAATATCAACCTTTGCGATTCTACTTTCAGTTCTGTTTCCAATGGGCTTTTTTATTTATCAACTGAAATCCAGAGTAAACCATAAGCAGATAATACTCACTAAAACAATGATATGATGATCGTAAAACTGTTCAATATTGCATAAATATATTTCTATAACTAATTGACATTTTTCAAACATTCAAACTAGTACAATAAACAAACTATTATATAATTTTGAACAATATTGAAATTCAAATTGGAACCAGCGTACTTTTATCATTCAGTTAAGTTCCACCATGATTTTCTGGAAATCAGATGTCAGAAAATCTTCACAAAAGTTTTATGAACACATAACACCGTTTTGGCCCTTATATTCATGTCACTGGTAAACATGACATTCAGTGAATAAGATTTGACAAGAAATGTTGTTAATATAATTTCCAAACTGGTAAGTTAAAAATGAAAGCACATTTCTAAACAAACTACAGTAAAGTGCTAAGAACAAAATATGTCACTAAATTTCTGGTGTGTATCCAGCCATTTTCAAAAGGGGTGTTCCTTAGACACCTATGTTGGCAAAAAGCTCTACAGAGCTTATGTTTGTATTTAATGTAAAGTAAAGTAATCTTTATTTAAAGTCGGGGTTTCATATATACATAATAACAAAGAACATGAGCTCTTAAGAGCTCTTTAACCGACTGATATTAATAAACAAAACATACATGTAATAACATCAGATACACATACAACACAAACATACAGACATCACACATATATATTAATACATAGATAGCACATGCAGAATAAAAGCTAAGCAAGATATATTAAAACAAATGTCTAATATCAGCACATATATAGTAGCACATACTATTTATATAAGAGTGGCACATGCAAACTTAAACACTTTAAGCACAAACAAAAGACTGCATGCAGCTATAGCAAAGGTAATGCATAAGCAAAAGAAATAAATGGCTAAATAAAAAATAAAAATAACTGCAAAAAGATAAAAACATAAAAAAAGCAAACAAACAGCAGGCTTCGAGATCAAGTTATGGGGCAGCAAGTAAGTACATTATTTACAAGAACTGCATGTACATTTTTCTGAAAAACACCAGGTGGAGATAAAATTTTTGAACTGGCCAAAAGTTGATAAGCTCCTTGCCTCATTTGGCAAGGAGTTCCAGAGTTTTGCTGCCTCATAACTAAAGCTTTTCTTACCATACCTTGTTGTTTTTGGCCGTGGTATATCTGCTATGCCTTTGTACCTGAAGTTATATGAATTTTCTTTAATATTTACTAAATTATGTAGGAATTCTGGACTTGATTTATTTATTATTTTATATGTCTCTAATGCCATGGTTCTCAATCTTCTGATTTTTAGTGCTGGTAGCTTAGATTGTTCAAGAAGTGTATTGTAAGAGTTTGTGTAGTCGTCATAAATAAATCTGAGTGCTCTTTCTTGTATTTTTTCTATTTTCTTTGTGTTTTGTTCACTGCAGAAGTGCCATGTAAGAGGACAGTAGCTGAGGTTTGACATGATAAATGAGTGGTATATTGTAAGTTTTGAAAGTCTGGTGAGATGAGTGCCAATTCTTTTTAAAACATTTAGTTGTCGTGCAGCTTTTTTGCAAATATTTGAGATGTGAGTGTTGAAATCCAGTTTAAAGTCTATTGTTACACCGAGAAGTTTCACTTCGTCGTCACATTTTATGTTGAATCCATTTAGGTTGAAAGTAATATTTTGGGTGTGTGTTTTTTTGCCTATGGAAAATGTAACCCGACTTGAAATAAAATTTCTTATCTTATCTTATATCTTATCTTAGACCTAACCCAGGATAAAAAAGGAATAAAAAGGGGGAGTATATATAACCCAAGGTTCCCTCCCCTTGGATCTGCCACTGATAATACCTCAGCCAGAGTATATGTGTTCTGAGAGTCATACATGTACTTATATATTGGAGAAGTTGTCGTTAGCCTTCCAAGACAAATAATGAAATCTTGGAAGGCTATTTTAAATTTTTGCTTTGACGTTCATGTAAGGCGTCAAAGAAAAAAAACATAATAGCCTTTCAAGACGTCATTTATACTATATATTGACTATATATATATATGTTGTCTTCTGATATGAATAGACGTATTTACACTTGTATGCAAATTTGTCCGCCATTACATAAAATCACACAGGTTCCCGTAAACTTTGACATCATAATTTAAAATATTTGACGTCACAATTTAAAAGTGATTGTTGATTGACGTCAAAAGGTGATTTAAGGAGTAGATCTAAGGTCATTCAGAGGCAAGATTCAGCTAAATACCAAAAGTGTAAATATGTTTATTTGCTTCCCTTCATTAGTAGATGCATTTACGTTATTGACAGCCTAAAGTGGTTGATTTAAGGAAAGACTTCTTGTGCTCAGTTTAGCGTGCTCCCTTGTATCACAGACTTCAAGTATTTTGAGTCCCTGTGAATAGAAAGTGATTTTGTATACATGCAGAATCCATTGCGGACAAATGACAAAAAATGAATGAGTCAATGGGAGGTAACATTAATTATTCCTTATTGATTGCTTACACCTTTGACATGATTGCTTCAATTGTGTCTTTTGATCTGGATTTTAATTAACATGTTGTCTTTAATTAAAAAAAGCATGTTGCAGTCACATTTTATTATTTAATTGATTTATTTTAGTTCTTTTTCGTATAGTTCTTTTCATTTGTGTTATATACCATTATTACATGACCATGCATAGTACTACGCAGTCTATGTTGCTTTTCCTTTACCTTTGTTAAATCAGTGCTATTCAATTGTTTTAGGATGTTAAATATGATATTTCTTCTTTCTTCCAGGTTGCACATTATCCTGCATATTGCATGAATTTGTGCTTAAATAGATTGCTGCAATGGAGTATAGAAAATTAGTTGATTATGGATTAAATCCTAAAGTGGCAAAAGAGCTTTGTGTGCTGTTTGAATCGGGTTTGTGTTCATGTGTATTAATTTCATGTCCGACAAGTTGAATGTCTAAATCATGTTTATATTTCATAACCTAAAAATATTTATACTTGGAAAATGATACTTTAAACATGTTAAAAAACTACATTTCAAATGCTATATGTCACAATTTTATTTATATTTTCAGTATGAATGTTAAGGAATGTTATAAATTTGAAAAATTGAATTTATTTTTTTTTTCATCTAAAGGCTTTCCCATTAACATGATTAATCAATGCTTATGTTGGCATCTTAGAATAAACAATTCTATTACTGTATATGTTATTATTGTAGAAGAACAACTATGATTAATTTGTAATTTAGGAATTTCTATATTGTATATAAATGCCCTAAGTATTAAAAAAAAAAAGATGTGGTATGATTGCCAATGAGACAACTCTCCACAATAGACCAAAATGACACAGAAATTAACAACTATAGGTCACTGTACGCCCTTCAATAATGAGCAAAGCCCATACCATATGGTCAGAGCTTTATAAAAGGCCCCAAAATGCCTTAAGGATGTACGTTCGCTACTCTGTTTAAAAATAACAAGCTTTTTAAAAGACTGTTATAAATTGAAAGTATATAAATAAAGAAACTAAAAAAGCATAAAAAAATGGAGAGTCCGTGTGCTTGTTTTCGAGATATAAGCCGTTGAAAATTTGGCGGGAAATAATTCTCTCTAGATTTTTCTTTCACTTAACATTGGCACCTTTTTGTTTAAAAAACTAGGAAAAAATAACAAGGATTTCATAAGATTTTGAAATATGGCTTTTGAAATAATATGTAATAAAAATATGAAAAGAAAAGTAGGGGTAAGTGGGCAAATTTTTTAAATGTTAATACATGGATAAAACCAGAGGATTCCGAAAATCTGGCAAAAATTCAAAAAGTAGAGGAGCAAACATCCTTAAAGAAGGTTATAACAAATAACATGAATAACAGTGATTGACGAATACCATTCAGGAATTATCATGATTATCATTAAAAAAAAAATTGAGAATAGAGTCCTTCTACATGACAAACACATTTGTATATTTATCATGATTTTAACAAAAAAAACGTTATTGCATGGCAGTGTGTTAAAAAGCATACAGGTTATCAAGTTATATAATTGAGAATTAATAGAAATAGGGAAAATGTCAAAGAGACAACAATTTTACCCGACCAAAGAGCATGAAAAAGCCAAAGTAAGGCTGCAGAATCACATGTGGAGAAAAGCATATATTTATCTGATGATCATAATGACGAGAAGTAGGTTATTACATAAAAAATTAAAGTATACTAGTATATATTATTTTTATCACTATTGCAGGAAAAGTATCTCCTCAAGAATTAGATAACAAAGTTCTAGATGCCCTGAAGGAATGTTACGTGAATGAAGCTGTCACATTGATTAAAAAATATTCAGATTCATTTGAGAGAACCGAAGTCAAGAACAAAAGTGGTTACTTCTTTGGTATGATTAAATCACAGAAACAAAGACAAAAACAAGCTTCTCAAGGTCAAGCAATGCCTAGAAATAAGGTACAGGTTAATTTTATTGTTTTTTATAAATTTTGTTCATTATTTAAAAATCAGAAGGTATAATTTTCAATGAGACAACTCTGCACCTTTCACTAAATGAAATAGAAATTAGAAGAAATAATAGATGAGTATTAACAACTATAGGTCACTATAGGTCACAATATGGCCTTCAATAATGAGCCAAACCCATATCACATAGTAAGCTATAAAGACCTGAAATGACATGTGCAACAATTCAATCACAAAAAAATTAGTCTGATTTAATATGTACAAAATAATGTAAAAAAAACAAATATAAAATAAACCTACAAACTACAACCACTGAACTACAGCTGGCTCCTGACTTTGGACAGTCACATGCAGAATGTGGTGGGTTTAAACATGTTTGCTTTTGCCAAACCCTGACCCTGAACATGGGACAATGATGTAACAGTACAACTTAAGAATGAAACATAAAAAGATATTTAAAAGGGCTTTAAATACTCTTCAGATTGACACAAAGCACAAAAGCAATAGTTTAGTTATCTGTTTAAGGTGGTACCCAACACCTTCATTGAAATTAATTTGGCTCGTTTAATTTTCATAAACTTTTGACTAAGTATTCACTTTGACCCTTTGACAGAAATATAAAAACTTCTAAAAATTTGAACCAACCATTTTATCAGAAAAATTACACTGGTTATATAGCAGTTTGACAAACACTAATTTTGATAATTGATAAGCTTAATATTCCCTTGACAACACAACGTAATTAAAACATTCACCGATTTTTACAGAGTTATCTCCCTGTAGTCTTAGGTACCACCTTAAGTCAGTTTGATAGGAAGTCTTTGTGGAAGATGAGATAAGAACGAATTTTAGAATCATGAAAATTGTTGTCCATCAGATTGTCTTTTTCTGAATTTTCTGCCAACAGCCAAGACATATCTCTGTGTCAATATTTCTTATATTATTTATAGTCGTATTAGACACATTATATCTGCAGTTCATGTAGTGTGAAGGAAATTTTAAACAATGGTTTAATTTTTAACCGGATTTTTGTGACAAAAATGTCGGTTATTGATTTGGGGATGTACGGCGGGCGGGCGGTCGGGCAGTCGGGCGGGCGGGCGGGCGGGCGCAATCAAATGTTGTCCGTGCATTAACTCATGAACCGTTCAATCAAAGCTTTTAAAATTTTAATATGTTGTTACTGACAACTAAATGAAGGTCAAGTTCAATAATGGCGATTTTGACTTTTACCGTTCAGGAGTTATGGTTCTTGAAAGATTGAAAAATGAAGTTTCCAGTCGTGTCCGTGCATTTATGCATGAACTGTTCTACTAAAGCTTCCCAAATTTTAATATGTTGTTACTGATGACAAAATGGAGGTCATGTTTAATAATGACGATTTTGACTTTTACCGTTCAGGAGTTATGGTTCTGGAAAGATTGAAAAATGGTGTTTCCAGTCGTGTCCATGCATTTTCTCATGAACCATTCAACCAAAGCTTTTGAATTTTTATATGTTGTTACTGATAACAAAATGGAGGTCAAGTTTAATAATAACGATTTTGACTTTTACCGTTCAGGAGTTATGGTTCTTGAAAGATTGAAAAATGGAGTTTCCAGTCGTGTCCGTGCATTTACGCATGAACTGTTCTACCAAAGCTTCCCAAATTTTAATATGTTGTTACTGATGACAAAATAGAGGTCAAGTTCAATAAAGACGATTTTGACTTTTACCGTTCAGGAGTTATGGTTCTTGAAAGATTGAAAAATGGTGTTTCCAGTCGTGTCCGTGCATTTTCTCATGAACCATTCAACCAAAGCTTTTGAAATTTTTATATGTTGTTACTGATGGCAAAATAGAGGTCAAGTTCAATAATGATGATTTTGACTTTTACCATTCAGGAGTTATGGTTCTTGAAAGATTGTAATATGGCGTTTCCATTCACGTTGTTGCATTTACTCATGAACCATTCAATCTAAGCTTTTCAAATATTTATATGTTGATACTGATGACAAAATGGAGGTCAAATTTGATGTTGACAATTTTCACTTTCACCATTCATCAGTAATGGTTCTTGTGATATTGCCAGGACACAAATAAATATTAATAAATCCGGTTTGCTGTCGTTGTGACAGCCTCTTGTATTTTGAATATATCAATATTACATGAACATATTTTATGCAATTGTTATAGGGAGAAAAATCAGACTTACAGCTGTCTAAAGCATTGGCATTCGTACTGAGACATGGTGCTGAGAAACTAGGATATATTATGATGCCAGGTAGGTTTATGTTTAAATGCTTGTTTTCAGATGGTAAAAATGAAAGAACTAGCAGTTTCACATATAAAAATAAGGAGATGTGATACTGGTAGGATTGCCATTTAAGGTGGTACCTAACACTACAGGGAGATAACTCTGTAAAATCAACTAAACGTTTTATTACGTTGTGTTGTTAAGGGGATATCAAGCTTCTCAATGATCAAAATAAGTGTTTGTCAAACTGCTATATAACCAGTGTAATTTTTCTGATAAAACGGTTGGTTCAAATTTTTTGAAATTTTAATATTTTTGTAAAAGGGTCAAAGTAAATACTTTGTCAAAATTTTAAGAAAATTAAACGAGCCAAATTAATTTTAGTTCAAGTGTTGGGTACCTCCTTAAACAAACTTGCAGAATTTGTACTTTTTGTGGTTTTGGCTTATGTTTAACATTCAACATGTTCAAGAAGGCATAATTTTTCAACACTTTTTTTATTTTTCTGGACACTACTGATATGGCACCCAGCTCCAGAGGTAGCAGAAAATAGGACTCTAAGAAATTGGGGGAGCCATGCATGATAAATTTGGCCTCCTGCCATGTGTCAAACTTGAAAACTGTACGGTGATCTATAGTTGTTAATTTCTGTGTTATTTGGTCTCTCATTGGTAATCACACCACATCTTCTTTTTGATATGGTCATCAAAGCATTGGTAAGACAAAATAATCATTATCAAGTGGGTAAATGAAAAAGTCTCTGTTTTACGTTCTGATAACTTTCTTTGGCCACAAAATATCATACTGCTGTTAATTTTTTACTATAACATCTTTGAAAGTGTCAGCTATAATTATAGATTATCGTTGATCATCTCAACGAGATTGATTTTCTCGCTTGAGCTGGGACGGCAAAAACGAGAAAGGCAATCGAGTTGAGATGATCAATGATAATCTGTTTATCGCTATTTTACCTTTGACGACGTTGTCAATTTCATGTCAATTTCGTTAGCAACGCCACGTGCCTGCTTAGTTTCTAGCGATAATTTTCCATCTCAAGCAAGTAGCATGATATGAAAATTATCACAAAAAAGATCAACCGGGAAAAATGCACGAAATAGCGATAATACATGTAATCGGCCCTGACAAAGATATGAAACATTCATTTGAGAAAACTTAACGACCTTATTTATATAGAAACAATATAAGAAAAACAAATATGACAGACATGAAAAAACAACAACAACTGAAATTGAGGCTCCTGGCAGGCACTTATAGATTTTCATGAATGTGGTGGGGTTTATATTGTTTGCATGTGTAGTGTAAGGTAAATCTCCATATTTCAGACTTCTAATTTTTGAATTTATAAATAAAATTCTGCAATATATATTTTTCTTTTCTAAGGTGGGTTTCTTTATGTGGAAGACATTCTGCAAAAGCCGAATCTAAGTAGTTATGGCCCTGAAGATGTAAGAAGAATTGTAGAAACAAGTGACAAGCAGAGATTTCACATAGAGTGGGAAAGAGAAACAGGGAAAATGAAAATCAGAGCAAACCAAGGACATTCTATTGAAGTAAGTAATCAACAAACATGCAATGAAAGAATTATGGCAAAAAAAATCAACCTAAGCTAGTGTTTGTTTATTGCATAATAAAATTGATTACATCAAAACACTTAGCTTACTTTGATGACAACTATAGCTATATGAAAAAATAACCAAATATAGTCAATTTTATACAATCTATCCACCAAAGGTGGCACTAAAGCACCCTTCATCAATAAAAACTGACTACCACTAAAGTAAAATAGTGCTAAAAGTGGCTTTAAATCACCAATCAAAACTCAATCAATTTATTCCAAATGGATTTGGATGTACTGGGCACTTAATAAGATATTAATAGTAGAATCTGCAGATCTCACATGATTTATGACTGAGTATTCCACTGAACATTATTGGTTTTCTCAACTCGATCTTTTGCACAGTTTCATCATGCATGTTATTATTTCTATGATGTCATATAATGTTTGTAAGAAAAAAAAATATGTAAGCACAAAATTTTGAAAAAATATTCAAAACATTGAAAAAGTAAAAACATATTATGTTTAAACCAGGTCACAGTAGCTTTCAAAACAACACAATGTTTTGTCAATAACATCAGGTTTATATAAATATGTTACTTTGTTTAAAATGTGTATTCATGGTTGTTTAAATGTACTTTAATTATCTAATCATTCTAATCATTGAAAGTGTACTTTATTTTGTAATTCATTTGATTGTACAGCTCAAATTTGGGGGACCATGATTGGTTAATAGAATTTTCTTATCTCATGTTGAATAGCAAAACTTAAAGTTATTCCCCTTTAATCATGATTTTTTTTCTCTCACTTGTTGAAGATGCAGGTGTGGGACAGTCAGAGCCTCATCGAGTTTTCATATGCTAACTTGGTTAATTTGTCAATTTATTTATGTAGACAGGATGTTCCCCTGATTGTCCACCAAATACCCATGCAGGGTTTCAGCCTAATACCATGAATCCTAATCAGTTTCAAGGAGGACCACAAGGAATGTATGCCAATCAAGGGTATTCCCAACAACCAAACCAGTTTCAAGGCTATCCCCAACAACCAAATCAGTTTGGAGGATATGACCAACAACCAAACAGGTATCAAAGACCTCAAGGAATGTACGGCAATCAAAGGTTCAACCAACAACCAAATCAGCATCAACCTCGAAACCAGTTTCAAAGAAACATCCGACCACCACGTCCACAGCAATATGGTCAGGGGATAGCAGGAATGATGCCAGCACCAAATATGAACCCGCCTCAACAAAATGTTCAATGTAAGCTAAATGATTAATGGAAGATTTAGATTTCAACTTGCATTTACCATTGATCCTTATAGAATCCATGAAAAGTTAATGATATGCAAATGATTTCTGAGAGAAACATGGTTATTAATAGGTGATATGGTATGCATGTTAATGAGACAGTGACAAAGCATTATTTAACCCAAAACACTGATAAGTAGTGAATAAATAATTATCATATTTATTGCAGAATTTGAAAAATTGCACTCAATACCAAAATTTTCAAAAATATCTTTTAGCACTTGTCTATAACCACTAAGCATTTAATATGCTAAAGAAACTTACCAAAAATGCTCAATACAATGTCCGGACAAAATTATTTTGTGAAGTGAATTTTTGTCGAGTGTTTGTAAGGCAGTTACAGAATGAGCAAAAAAGCTTAAGGAAGTTCGCTGCTCAGTTTTAAAATAAATAGCTTTCCATAACACTAGTATAAATTGATACAGCATTAATTGAGGAATCAAAAAAGCAAAATAAAAAATATAGGGGTCAATGTGCTTGTTTTCAAGATATAAGGCATCAGAATTTTGGCAGGAAAATGTTCCCTCTTGATTTTTCATAGCTTTATCATTGACCAGTTAAAGTTCTCAAAAACTATAAAAAAATAAATAGATTTTATAAGACTTTTTCAAATGGCTGATAATTATACATGTAAGGCATTCAAATGGATAAAACCAGAGGAATTTAAAAAGCTGACAAAAATCCAAAAACATGACGAGCATACATCCTTAATTGTGTCAAGGGACTGATATTGCATTATATCTACATGCAGAACACCCATGCACTATTATGTTTCTGGTAATATTTCTGGACTTTTCCCTCCCTTTGCCAGTTCAAGAATATATATTATCCAGTATACATTCATGTAATTTATAACTTAGATATAAACATGTGGTTTGAGTGCCAATAAAACAATTTTTTCATCCAAGTCACAATTTGTAAAAGTAAAACATCATAGGTGAAAGCACGGTCTTCAACTCAGAGCCTTGGCTCACACCAACAAGAATTTATATGTAGGACACTAAAGTGCGATGGTACTCTAAAGTGCTATGGTCACGCTAAAGTGCGATATGGTCTACGCTAAAGTAAAATGGTGTCTCACGCTAAAGTGCGATGGTATAGCACACTAAAGTGCAATGTTAGAGCATGCTAAAGTGCGATGGTATAGCACGCTAAAGTGCGATGGAACAAAAGAGAAAGGTTCAAGGGCAATAATGTTAAAAACAAGTCTTTTTGCAAAATCTAGTTTGCTATGATATAACATATATAATGCGATAGGCTTTTACTTTACCGGTAGTCTTATGTGACTGTTTCTAAATTTAGAAGACAGACCTAGTAATAATTGCTAAAAAGGTTATTTAGGTGTCACAAAATACTATATTTCCTCTAAATGAATTTTTAACAATTCGGGCGTATTGGATTGATTGTTGGTGGGTTAACGTCCAGTGGCAAATATTGCCTGCATGTTCAGGACGAGGGGCGTATTCACTATTGGATAATTGATTTAGATTGCTGTTTACACAGCCTATTAATGTAAACACATCCCCTTAAGGGAGTTCGCTTCTCAGTTTCAAAGTAATTAACTTTTCAAAACACTAGTTTAAATAGATAAGGGCTTAATAAAGGAATCAAATGAGCAAAAAAAATATATAGGTCACCGTGTTTGTTTTCGAGATATATGCCATTGAAATTTTGGCCGGAAAATATTCTCTCTTGACTTTTCATAGATTTATCATTGACAAGTTAAAGTTCTCAAAAACTGTTAAAAAGTAATTAAAATTTTATAAGACTTTTACAGATTGCTTATCATTATACATGTAAAAGATTTATAAAAAAAAAATTGGGGTTACCGGGCAAATTTTTTCCAGACATTCAATTGGACAAAACCAGAGGATTCTGAAAATCTGTCAAAAAATCCAAAACATGACAAGCCATCTTCCTTAAAGATTAATACATGTTTTATTTTACTACAATGTACACACTGATATTTTAATTGACAATTTATGATTGAAAAACGTGTACCTTTATTTTACCGACGTTTATACTCGTTTATACTCTTCAATAAAATCAACAATATTTTAACATAAACATTAATATGCATCTGTTCGCTTCCATTATTTATTTTATCTTCCGGCATGTTCATTTTTGGTTTGTATAAACGACTTAACTTCATAATCCAACTATGATTCGTACGTCTATCCTTTGCGTTCATTGGACTTTAGCGTATAGAGGAATCACACTTTAGCTAAGACCATCGCACTTTAGCGTGGCCATCGTACTTTAGTGTCCCCATCGCACTTTAGAGTCCTACATATATTATCCAGTATAGATTCATGTAATTTATAAATTAGATATAAAGAAGATGTGGTTTTAGTGCCAATTAAACAATTTTTCATCCAAGACAAAATTTGTAAAAGTAAACCATCATAGGTGAAAGTACGGTCTTCAACACAGAGCCTTGTCTCATGTACACCAAACAGCAAGCTATAAAGGCCCCAAATATGACTAGTGTAAAACCATTCAAACAAGAAAACCAACATGGTCTAATATTTGAAAATGACTGAATAATTTTAATGTTAATGTTTATTATTCACCTTACAGATGTCATGGTTCCTGTTCCTGTATCCTCTTCAGGAGCACCTCCAGGACAAGGACCAGCACCTTATCCTCCACCGTTGATGGGACAATACAACCAAAATGTGTCTCAAGGTAGACACATATATATTTATAAAACCTTCCCTATTTACATATACTAGTACTGTAAATTCAGAAATTATTGCGAGGTTTTTATTATTGTGAAAAATGCAACAGAGTTGTGAACTCAATAATTTAAACTCGCATTTCGAAATATTTTGTATGAATTAAACAGGATTTTTCTCAAAGTCTTAAAAATTAAAATCACATTTAAGTCTTTTAAAATGTCAAAATCACAATAATAAATGCATGCAATAATTTCTGAATTTACAGTAATGCATGTTTATAAAAAAGAAGATATTTTTGCCAATGAGACATTCTCCACCAGAGACCAAATGACACAAAACTGTTTGTTTGCCTATAATTATGTATAGATGTACATCTCTTTGCATTTGTATCCTGGCAATTTAAAACAATAATCACTATTCCTATACTAACTGAGTCCTACAATTTAAGGCACTGTATTACTGCTTACACTTGTTAGAAAATTTTAGGATTAAAGGGATTATCTTTTCATAACTTAGAAGTACAGACCAGTATAGGCAAATATACTACCAGATCATGAAAGTAGTTTACAACCCAAGTGATTTGGAACAAAATAATTTTTGAGGGAATAAATTATTCAAAAAACTACTCCAGCTTTACAATGAATTGGCCCAATCTCTCCCGAAGACAATTGCAGTGTTGCACTGGTTATCCACAAAGATTAGTTCCCCACAAATATGAATCAACAGTTATGACTTATATTACATGACTTTTTGTATATGTCCAATTTGAACCAAACATTAATTCTCCACAAATAATGTTGCACCAATAGTCATTACCCCGATACTTCATTTCCAATTTGACACAAACAAATCCAAATAAGGAATGACCTTTTTATAGGTATAATTGAATATTTTCAAATTACATCCTTTCTGATACTTCTGCGATTTTTTTTTTGATTTTTTTTTTATAATTGATGGAATTGATACAAAGATTTCACATTTTCTACTGATTGGATGGCATTCATTATCATTTATCTAGCTGTAGTAATATTTTTGTTCTATTGTCACATTCTTCTCGAAATAATATAAAGATTATTTTGAAAACATAAGGTTTGGAACAGGTTTATATTTTAACACCTCAATTTGACCATTCAGGTAAAAAGTGTTTTGATTTCACAAAATGATTATACTCTTGAAATTACCTCTACATGTCAATTCATTAGGAAAGGCAATTATATTAATAAGAAGATGCTTTACCAAATTTATATGGAATTCATTTCTATTTTAAAATCATGCTGCTCACAGTTATTTCTTGCATAGAGCCTTTTAGTGACATAAGCATTTCTCAGAAAAGAAATATACTTCTTTGCAGGAAATTTAAATATAATTGACCATCAAGGTAGTCTACAGATGAATCAACAACCTCCAGACAGAGAAAAACAACCCAAGAAGAAAAAAGCCAAAAAAAATAAACAAAAAACTGTGGAGAGTGAAATATTAGATCCTCCCAGTTCCGGAACGGCAAATCAATCTGAGGAAGATGGCTTCTTAAAATTCAAATCTTTATTATCTGAAGAACCAGGAGACCACTACAGAGTTGAAACTGGGGACAAAGATGAAGATATGGACGATGACAGTAAAAGAGGAGGTGTTAAAGGGCGTAGGCGAAGAGGTGGTCGTAATCGCAGAGGTCGTGGAGGGAAAAATAACCATAAGGACGACAAGCAAGATTCAGAAGATTCAGAATCTTCTGAATCTTCTGAATCTGAAGATGAAATGGATAAATACTTAGGATCTAGAGATGATCTCCTTAGTCAGAGGTCAAACAGAGGAAGTCGAGGAAATCTGAATAAAGTTTTCGGAAGTGTTGACAGTATTGGTAGTCAAGGTTCTAGACAGAACAGAAGAGGAAGAGGAGGTTATAATAGAGGCAGAGGTGGCCAAACCAGTCATATGAATGAAGGAGAGTCAAATCCTAATGAGGAAATTGGCCAAGGTAACCGTGGTCATCAAGGAGTTAGAGGAAGAGGTCAAGGTCGAGGTCAACAGAGAGGAAGAGGAGGACATGGACAGAATGAAAATAGAAATGATAGAAGGGAAAATGACGGAGAAGATGCCAATGGAAATCAAAGAGGGAGGGGAAAAGGTCGAGATAGAGGTCGTGGAAGAGGTGGTAGACAGCAAAATGAGAGAACAAATGAATTGGAAGATGGAGAAATACCTGACGTGGATGACAATGATGTATTTAAATTTCTGATTAAAATTTTTGGTGGAGGATGTACTTTTGAAGACTTTTTAAGACGTTGTGATCTTTTTCCTATGCACTCTAATATTCCACTGTGGTTTAAAAAGCATAGTAGAAGATTTCATGTGTTCTGGAAAGGGAAGGACATTATTTATCTCCAACCATTTTTTCAAGATGCCAGAATCTGTAACAAGTGGAACAGCAAGCAAAATCCAGGTCAATGTCAGAATGATCAATGTGATTTTTTCCACATCTGTCGCCGCTTCATTAGAGGCAATTGTAAAGAAAGCAGTTGTCAACTGTCTCATAGTTTTAGAAATCCACACAATAGGCATTTAAAGGATAAACTGGGAATCAGCGATTTTAGTGATAATGACATTAAGATTGTTCTTAATTGTAATTCTCCATCAGTTTGCGCTGATTATGTTTACAACAATAGTTGTAAGGTAGAAAACGGAGAAAAAAGATGTCCACACTTACACCTGTGTGAGAAAAAAGTATTTGGAAAATGCAAAGAACCCTGCAAGTTCAAGAAAACTCACTCTATCGATGAGTTTCACAACAAATGGGTTCTGACTTCATGTCATATGAAGGGATGGGCAGAGTTAAGAGTAATGAGGTCTATATATGTACCACCCCGACAAAGAAAAGTAAACGAGGATTATTCCGATGATTCTGACCTTAGTCACGATGAAGATGAGGCTGATGATGCCAGTGTTCGTTACGACAGTGATGTAAATGTCAGTAGTGAAAGCTTATCAAGTAATGCATCTTGTCCAGCCAGAAAATTCAATAAGTTGATCAACTCTGTTGAAAATCTAAGTATAGACGATGTTGGGGAAAGAAGAACAACGAAGCTTGGCCGCAAAGAAAGATTCAAATCATCAGAAAATATCACTTGTGGAATTGTCGGTAAAGACGACCGAGGTCTTCATAAAATGTCGCTACCACAACAAAAATATGATGATGATGACGACATTAAAGAAAAAGAGAGGATAATGATGGAACAGTACAAACAGGAGAAGCAGGGAACCAGTGCTGGTAAAGTCGTCAAGCCAAAGCCCCCACCAAGACCTTCAAAACTGAGTCCAACAGATCCAGATTACCAGGAAAGAAACCCGGCTGTGTTAAAGGATGATATAGATATTTCCAAAATCTGCATTTTCGTGTCAAAGGATAAATGTCCGTCTGCATCATGTAAAAATCTGCATCTGCCCAGCGGTATTCCATACTTGTGGCAAATACAAATGTTTGGCAAATGGTTTTCTCTGACATTGGCAGAGAATGAGAAAATAGAGAGGGGTTACTGCAGTCTACTTGATGTTGAATCGACTGAAGTAAGTTTATAGAGGTTACCATAATGGTTACTTTTTAATTTAACCAGAAAAATTCCAGACAATAGTATATAATTCTAAGATCCTTTCTATTTTTGGTATTTTAGTGTCAGATATTAAATTTGATATGATAATATTTTCGGGTCACTTATTAAATGGATTAAAGTTTTTCGTAAATTTTATAAATGTTATTAATACTGATAAAAATCGTATTCCCCTTTTCCTTTTCCTTTTTCTATTATATATAACCATGATTAAACCATTAAGATGTTATATGAAAATAGGGAGGTGTGGTGTGATTGCCAATGACAATTCAATGAACATGGTGAACGAGACAAATAATCCAACAAAGTTCAAATGAAGAGGTGTCATAAAATAGAAGTTCATTCATGATATAGGGTCCAAAGAAATGAAAGAAACATTATGTAATATTATTTCCATTGGAACAAATATTAGGTACAGACACTGTTGGTTCCTTACTAAATAAAAAGTACTTTTTGATTTTGAAATTTTCTGATTTATTATTCCAGAGTTATGTGACTTTCAGATGCCCAATTTAAGGTAATTTTCGCATAGCATGCACTAGCTCTAGCATGTCTTGTTAAATTACTTCAAAATTTAAAGTATAACATTTGGAATGGTGAATGTAATTACCGTAAGCTCTGATGATATCTTGGAAATTTTCTAGTCTTATATTTTTGTCTGACGTTGACGAACTAAAAAAGGGAGATTTAGACTTGCAGTTTTCCCTATTAGCGGCGACATCAACAATGCATTAGTTTGTGATTAGGTCAGTTTATAAGGAACCTCTAGTGGTAGGTCAATGAAATTTGGTATGTAGTTGTATAAGCATTGGTACTTCTCATTCACATGGAGACTCTTGGTCCAACACACTCAGTCATGGTATATTTACTCGAAACCTAGTTTACAAGCATTAGTTTATGATTACGTCAGTTTTAGGGGAACCATTAGGGAAAGGTCAATAATTTTTGGTAGGAAGATGAATAAGCATTGGCACATCTCATTTCAATCGACATTATTTTTTCAGATGGCATGAGTTCATCAGTCAGAGCTCAGACATAAACAAGTCTGACTCCCCTTGACTCGTAGAGGTCTAAATTTGTAGGTTTTAGGATTTGTCTCCCTTTAATGCAAGACAAAATACGACTTTAATAAGTCAAATATTGTTAAGCAAGAAATAATTGACCAGAATCAAAAAGTTGCAAATATCGACTCCTACAAGTCGATAAGTTATAAAAATTGGTTAACTTCAAGACCCACGCATATTTATAAAAAAAGTAATGCATCTAAATCAAATAATGACAACATTGAAGGACAATGCTTTGTCTTCTAAAGAAAAATATGAATGAGAGTCTAAAAAATCGGAGATAATGTTAATTAACCTTACAATGCAACCACCTGGAACCACACTTAATGAGGTAAATTATCTGTGTTTAGTAAGGATGTTCAATTAGATGATTAAATATAGATATCTCAAGTCCTTGTGAACTCTCAGACAGGTTTTTGCTGTCATAGGTGGTGTACTTTGGCCACCAAGTAAAATTAAGTTTTTTCATCAACATAAATAGACCTAAACAAGTCTGTCATTTTCTAACTTAGATAAGTCCAAAATTGAAAACACATTCTAAAATAAATATGTGTTTTGACTTCTTTAAGTCAAAAACAAAAATCGACTTGTCTATGTTCATCATTGTCTCATTGTATGAAAGTCCTCTGAATAATTCTGTTTAACTTTTAGCTCACCTGGTCCGTCGTCTGTCGTTCCGTCGTCATTAACTTTTACAAAAATCTTCTCCTCTGAAACTACTGGGCCAAATAAATCCAAACTTGGCCACAACCATCTTTTGGATATCTAGTTTCAAAAATATGTCCAGTGACTTGGCCAACCAACCAAGATGGCCGCCATGGCTAAAAATAGAACATAGGGGTAAACTCCAGTTTTTGGCTTATAACTCAAAAACAAAAGCATTTCAAGAGCAAATCTGACATGGAGTAAAATTGTTTATCAGGTCAACATCTATCTGCCCTGAAATTTTCAGATGAATCTAACAACCTGTTGTTGGGTTGCTGCCCCTGAATTGGTAATTTTAAGGAAATTTTGCTGTTTTTGGATACTATCTTGAATATTATTATAGATAGAGATAAACTGTAAACATCATAATGTTCAGCAAAGTAAGATCTACAAATAAGTCAACATTATCAAAATGGTCAGTTGACCCCTTAATAGTCATTTTTTACAAATTTTTCTTAAATTTTTGTAATCTTCTACAAAAATCTTCTCCTCTGAAACTACTGTGGCCAAATTTGATCAAACTTAGCCACAATCGTTATTAGGGTATCTAGTTCAAAAAATGTGTGTGGTAACCCGGCCAACCAATCAAGATGGCCGGCATGGCTAAAAATAGAACATAGGGGTAAAATGTAGATTTTGGCTAATAACTTTGAAACCAAAGCATTTAAAGAAATCTGACAAGCATTTAAATTGTTTATCAAGTTAATATCTATCTGCCCTGAAATTTTCAGATGAATAATTGGACAACTGGTTGTTGGGTTGCGGTCCCCAAATTGGTAATTTTTAAAGAAATTTTGCCATTTTTGGTTTTTATCTTGAATACTATTATAGATAGAGATAAACTGTAAACAGCAATAATGTTTAGCAAAGTAAGATCTACAAATAAGTCAACATGACCAAAATGGTCAGTTGACCCCTTAAGGAGTTATTGCCCTTTATAGTCAATTTTTACAAAAAATTTTCCTCTGTAACGAAAGGGCCAAGTTTATTATACATGTAGATAGAGAAAATTGTAAGGAGCAAGAATTTCAGTACATAAAGATCTATAAACACAGCACCATCACCAAAACACAATTTTGTCATGAATCCATCTGTGTAATTTGTTTAATATGCACATAGACCAAGATGAGCGACAGGCTCTTAAGAGCCTCTAGTTTAACTGAAGATGTATTAAAATATTTTCTATTTCTATGTCATAATGTGGAGAAGATGCTTTAATTTTTTTGGCCGAGATCTTAGAAAAAGTATTGTCGTGATATATGGGTATGGCTGTACATGGTAGTTGGACAATAGTTAAGCTTATACATGTTATATTTAATATATAGTTAAAACAGTTGGCATGGTTTAGATCAATTAGTTTTGGAACAAATATGAAGGTATAAAATACTAACAATGAATTCAATACTTTTATAACACAAATCATTTTGAAATTAAAAACAAAAATTGTGCTCTGACATTGTTTTCTTATCTTACACATGTAACTTATGTTGATGACCAAACAGTTGTGATAAACAGATATAACTGTTGCCGCAATTTTAATTGTGATGTTAATCATGTGCAGCCCATGTTTATTGGAATTTGATTACATGGCTTTGTCTTTAATGAGAAAGAAGAACCGCAAATCGTACATATTAAAAATAACGCTATATTTAAGTCGAAGTTGACTTTATGTTAGCACTCCATCCGTCTGTCTGTTGGTCTTTCACTCTAGCTGTCTGTTTTTCTGTCAGTCCGATGGGCAAACCAGTTTTCCACATTTTTTTCTTCATGTTTGAAGATCTTGATTTGATAATTTAATGATATAGTTTTATCATGACAAGTTACAGCTAAAGTTTGATTTTTTTCTGGTCTGATGATTTTGTGCAGAGTTATGGTCCTTTGACTTACACAATTCACTTAAATAATCAGTTTTCAACACTTTTTTCATCATTTTCGAAGATATTCACCTGATATTTGTAATATTATAGTTTACACCATGACAAGTTCATCTGTGGATCCAGGGAGGGGGGGGGGCATCTGGGGGTTGAAACCCCCCTTTTTTGGCCGATCAATGCATTTGAATGGGGACATATAGTTGGAACCCCCCTTTGTCCTGGGTTGGGAACCCCTCTTTTTAAACGACTGGATCCACCCCTGAAGTTATAGATCATGTTAGAATTTTGATCTAATTCACTGAGTTACCATTCAATACTCACAGAATGCTTGTAACTCTTGCTTTTACATGAATGTCACACTCAAATATTAAACATTAATTTCAGGTGAAGTACAACAGTAGTAAATACAGTTACCATATTAGGTTCTCAAATATGCAGGCCGTTTTCTATGAAATTGATGGTCAACCTGCAGCTGTTGGTGACAATACACTTTGTGAAGTCAGACGTCTTAGTACTCCATCCTTCGCTGAGAAGAAAATGATGGTTGATAGTTATCTTACACAATGGAGATGGTATTGGCAAGATGATAGTAGGATATGGAACATGTACAATAAGGTGAGATGCTTTATTTTCATGTGTACCGATATGTTATGTGATGAATTTAAAACCCTGCAAATAAATTGTGATATGTTTCTCATTTGTTTCTGGCAGCGCTAAGCTGTACCTTTTTTAAGGCTATCTAATAACTACTATCAACTAATGTTATTCCTGCCTCCAAATGTTTGAAGTTTTTTTGTTTTCACTATGATAAAACCAGAGGATCCTGATAGGCTGTTCAAAAGGTTAAAAATATCCAATTAGCTGTTTTGACATAAAAAGTTTGTATACAGACAAAGGTAATATATATATAACTGTTGAATCCTTATCAAATTTATGTTTAAAGTTTTTAAAAACATCATTCATGCCATTATGTTGTATAATATACAAAAAGAACAGAGTGATTCTGGTTAAGGTTAATTTTGTTTCTTATATATCCTAGGATGTTTTTCTGTTCACCCTTGAGAGGAAGTATCAGACAAAACAGAAGACTTATTTGTATGCCAGGGAGAATTACAACTTCAGGTATAGGATAGACTTCACGAAGATGATCCAGATTAACCTTGATACAGATAGAGAACGAAAAATCATCAGACGTCCAATGTTTGTTTCGAAAGATGATGTGCAACAGAAGAAATTGTGAGTTAGGAGTTGAATTGATATCTGTATACTTTTTGGTGTACAAGTAAATAAAGGCAACAGTAGTATACCGCTGTTCAAAAATCGTAAATCTATGGACAAAAAACAAAATCGGGGAAACAAACTAAAACTGAGGGAAACGCATTAAATATAAGAGGAGAACAACGACACAACATTCAAATGTAACACACTTAGCAACGGACTAAGCATTAGAGGATACTGGAATATTTCATAGAATGGCTATACTTTAAATATAAACCTCTGTATTAGGGAAAACAATGAATGTATACAAAATTGCATTTTTCTCTGTTTTAATGCTCCTGCTGTTTTATCCATGTCTGTACATCTGTCTGTGGTGCTGCTCATGTCAGAGTAGTGACCTTTTCTAAATTGAAAAGTTGGCAATTGGGGTTATCTGTGTCATATGGACAAATTCTTCATTTATTTTCTGTTAAGAAGACTTAGTTTTTGGCCATCAAAACTACACTTTGCACTCATAGACAGAAATAGGCACTTATTCTATAGTCTGGTAAAGGTTATTAAAAAAAAACCATGAGTAAGAATTTTTGTTGTAAAAAAAATAATTACAGAATAATTTTGTAACTAACCATTTCCCTTCCTTTATTTTAGCCCTGATAGCATACAGTTCCCAGTTGCTATGAGTACAGCCAAACCAATGCATTTCTACCATTGGGACTGTGCACATGATTTCGAACTGGTAGAACTTGACAGAACAGGGAAGGAGTTTATAGATGTTATGCAGTCACTACAGGATTCCATGAGCCAAACCAGATTCGGAATTAAGTTTATTTATAGAATTCAGAATCGAAAACTTTGGAGTGAATATGACATGTGAGTTTATCTTTATGTACTTTCTACTTTGTTTAAACATTCTATGTTAGATCTTTTCATTATACCAATTTTCACTCCCCATTTTTTATGTCCCCCAACCCCACTCCTCATAAATAAAACATAATCTTCTTTTTCTATACATCATGAACATTTATGTAGTTGACAGTATATTATTATTTTAAATTTGTTAATTTTATGCCCCACCTAGGCAATGAGGGCATTAAGTGCAATCTGTTTAGAGGAGCTAGGGGTTTAACAATAATATTTACCCTAGTGAAACATTTCAATGTTTAAAAGCATTAAACATCAGGCTGTGTAACATGAGCAATAAAAACTAAACATATTGTTATGCGTTTACTTTTCTGCATTGGCTAGAGGTATAGGGGGAGGGTTGAGATCTCACAAACATGTTTAACCCCGCCACATTTTTGCGCCTGTCCCAAGTCAGGAGCCTCTTGCCTTTGTTAGTCTTGTATTATTTTAACTTTTAGTTTCTTGTGTACAATTTGGAGTTTAGAATGGTGTTCATTATCACTAAACCAGTATATTTGTTTAGGGACCAGCTGAAGGACGCCTCCGGGTGTGAGAATTTCTCGTTGCATTGAAGACCTGTTGGTGACCTTCTGCTGTTGTCTGCTCTATGGTCGGGTTGTTGTCTCTTTGGCACATTCCCCATTTCCATTCTCAATTTTATTTGATTGCTTTTCACAGGGCAAACAGCAAACCCTATACAAAAACGTCAATAATACAGTATTAAATTCTAATTCCATTTCAGTAACATGTATATAGGTATAAACAACTGTTATCTTTATTTATACCTTAGCAAGAAGAAGCTCATGTTAGCTGATGCTGAACAAGATGGCAGAGGTCAAAATATTGATGAGAGAGATTTATTCCATGGCACAGATTCCTTGGATACTGTCCGTGGTATTTGTACCAATAATTTTGACTTTAGAACCAGTGGACGCAATGCTACACTATATGGGGAAGGTTCCTACTTTGCTGTGCGTGCTAAAATGAGCCATAGTTACACAAAGGCAGACCTACCTACAGATAGTCGATTCATGTTTCGAGCGAAAGTTTTGGTTGGGCAGTATACAAGAGGTAATCCAGCCCTTCGTCGACCTCCAGAAATCCCTGGACAGATACATAAGTTGTATGATTCCTGCGTTGATAAAAATATAGATCCTCAAATCTTTGTTGTCTTTGACAGAAATCAGTGTTATCCTGAATACCTAATTATGTACACTGACAGAGAGACATTGCCTCCAGTGGATCCAACCATTGCTGGAACAAGTATCTCTGGTTCTTCATTATATGTCACAGACCCATTAGTTTATCCACATCAAGCAGGAAGTCCAACTACTCCCACAATGCAAAGTTTCCCACAGGCGTCTGCTGGAAATGTAGAAGAATCAGCAGCAGCATTCAGAGCAAGTTTAAATGAGCATAGTAAGAGGAAAGAGGAAAAATGCGTTCTTCAGTAAAAAAATGTCTATAAGTAGACATAATTTTGTGAAGGATTTTGTTTTCATGTTTTGTATATGAATTCACTTTTCCTATCCTAATTAGGATATACACATTATGATGTCAGAGAAACATTTTAAACAAATGTAGATTATATATGTTACAAATTTCATGTAGAATTATCCCAAATCATTAATGAAATCCTATGTATATTGTCCCGTAAAAACACAATTTGAAATTTTTGACAGGAGTAAATATGTTTACTCTTTGTTAGGGTTGATTGTTTTATAATAAGGGAGTTTCATATTACCATGGTTACAGCTAAATTTTGTTTGTTATGGATTATTAATAATTACAAAAAATAATATTCTGTTTCAGACAATACTATGACATTCAAATTTAAATATGACCCAAATATGATGAATTGATTTTTTTCTTAAATGACTCTATTAGATTTAAGAGATCTTGAATATTGTCAGCCTCGAGCATTTGTCTGTTCAGAATTGAAATGTCTGACATATGGTGTTTCAATGTCAATCCAAGCAAATGACTTTTTCAATAGAATTTGATTTATAAGATTCCACTGATGAAAATGAATATTGGACTCACAATCACAGAGAAAAATACAGTCAAAATGTCTAATGATAGAACATTCTTTTCAAGAACACTATATTAATTAATAAAATAAAAAAATTGAATTCAATAATAAGTCAAATGGTTTCCAAAAGATAACTAAATTATCAATAACTGTTGTTTTGAGAAAAGATGTCTAAGCCATTCTGTTATTTCTTTGTCACTAATTGAGTTTTTTTGGTGATATTTGAAACAAATATTTGTAATTGTTCATTCAAGATGATTGACAACAAAAGTATTCAAATAAAATACAGTTAACCATTAAGTTCTAAGGCTGAGATAGTAAAATCTATCTCTTATTTTTAAACATTGTTCATTAAGAATTGAAATGTCATAGTGCATTAAAGTTTTCACCTGACCTTATTTGTGTCAATATTTTAGAGCAAATCAGAAAATGTAATATAATTGAATAGATAAACAACAAAATCGAACGCATTACCTCTAAAAAGAAAAGAGTCTTTTTGTAACTTATGACATCAGAGTATTCATTAGAGAGGGGTGTAAAGGGGGTATCTGCACAATATAAAATTGTCATTTCACATTGCACGAACAATTAAAAATTTCTTACACGTTGATATTTTTACCGATTTTACGAAACACGGTGAATTACAAACCTTTTCATGGCTGCACGTGAAATAAAAATGGTAAAACATGTTGCACAAAAATAAACCTTTACCATCCTCATTAAAAGGCTTATTGAAAAAAAGCTTGTGAAATCCCAAGTCAAGTGGTTAGACAAATAGATTTAAAAAAATTTTTGAACATGTTATCCCCACTGAAAGATGTTTTTATGATCTTGGCATTCAAAGTGTTATGTTTTACACCCATACAATGAAAAAAATAAAATAAAGGAATTGTAAAAATCTTGGTAGAATTTGAGAATTCTATTCTTGATTCATCAAAACGGATATATTGTAAAAAAAAAATGCATAGATAGACATTTGTTGCTTTTTGAATATATGTATATTTTTGGAGAAAATTGTAAATTTGAATGTATGACCATTTTATAAAAAAAGTTTTTTAGTGGTGATAATCAATTTAAAAAACAACCAGTACAGGAATTTATTATTTTATTTTTGCTTGTCTAAATAACTGTTGTATACTATATTTAGAAAAGAGCTGTATCAAACATTTATTTGAAAATTATTAGCTCACTCTAGAAAAGGGTCTATATTGGATGAATGTATAACAGAAATTCACAGGTCAAAAGGCCAATGATTAAAAGGCACTGACAAAAAGACAAAACAAAATGATGCTATTTTTTTTATTATTATTGTAGTAAAAACATTATGATCCAATTGTTGTTAAATGAACAATTTGTCAAAGCTAGTGATTGGTTGAACTTTTGATGTCATAATGCCTAGAAAGTATGTTCTTTGCATGGTTAACATACAAATGTTTTATTAATAAAAAGATTTCATTTCAACAATTTTCTCTTTAATATTAAAATGATAGGAAATTAATGAATTGTGACCTTTTTGTCCTAGAATCATCTATATCATTTATATTTTAATACTGCAATGGTCATACATTTATTTTTTAGTTAAGAATTTAAAAGCGCTTCTTTAAAATCTAGTTTAGGTATATAGGCCATATTGCTGATTGTAATAGCTAGGAATACATAAGATTCAATCTCTTTATAGTAAATCAATTTTTGTCGATTTAAGAAAATTTGTACATATATTGATACTTAATTTTAGTATTTAATAAATTGTACACACTTGAGACTGGAGGTATAGAACCAACAATTCAGGCCTGGTCAGAAAAAAAAACATAGAAAAAAATAGTACCTGTTTTTTTAGCAAAAAAGTTGCTATCAATAGCTGTATGTGATTAAAATATTTTGATAACTGAGGTATAAAATGAAAGTTGAAGGATTTGAGATCACTGTAGAACCTAAGTCGATTCTTTTAAAGATTAGAAAAAATATGAATTGAATTAGAAGGTCATATATTGCCTTTTTCTAAGATCAGGCCTTTCAGTCTTGTACAATTTCACATATGTATTATATTTATTGTGCTAATTCTATTGAAGAGATGACAGTTTTTTTATTTTTTGTTTGTTTCAATAAACCTCTATATGAACTTCAATCAGTAGTTTGTATTTGCTTCACCTACAGGGTACCTTGTGCCATATATTCTAAGACCTAGATAGAAAGTGACATTATATTTATTATATATCTTACATTTGTTAATTTAAGAAAAGCAAAGGTTGTACTATTTCCTAAACTTACATTTCACAAGATAGTAATTGTGCCATATTAAGAAAATAATAATTTATATTGTTACATGTATGTTTGATGTAAATGTTGAAAATTACATATACAGATTGTACGTTATTTTTTTGTTTACAATATTATTCAATAGATGTATTAGTATCCTTCATTTAGATTAGTTGTATCTTTTAAAACCAATGTGATTTAGCTACATTACTTGATTGGATCTCCTTTGTTATCAACCATATTACAATATACAAATTAAAGTTCATAGATACTGTTAATTCAGAAAAACTGTATAAAAAATAAATGATTTATCTCATATTTTTGTCAATTGTTATAGAATTACTATAATTATAAATGCACAAAATAATTTCTGAATTAGCAGTAGACTTTCAGTTTGTTAACTTAGCCAATATTATATCGGTGATACCCTTTTCTGTTAGCCAAAATTAATGTTAAAATAGTATTAACCTCACATTGTTTTGTTGTCAACTTTACAATCTGTAATTTTAATCAATGTATTTACATTTTATTTTGGGAACAAAACAGTGGAGTGAAAGAAAGAAGCATTTTGCATCTACTTTTTACAAAATTGCAATATAACTAATATATTATATTTATAGTTGAAACACTTTGCAACTTCTTAAAATTGCAAAATAACTACAAAATATACATAATTGAAAAAAGATGAAATTCGTTTTAAGTTTGCGGGATTAAAAAAATTGAAACATTCGAGTTATCCTTGCTTTCCTGCTTGATTATGATCATATTCCATATGATAAACAATGTGCTAATATTATGCTATCCGGTTTATCCTTAGAAATCAGTATTTTTGAACTTGCATTATGTTAAAAATGGAAGTTGTGTTATGTGATCACAGATTACGTTTATGTTTTGTTTATTTGTCCTTATGTATTGGTTTATTAATAAAATTGTATCATTTGTTGTGTTCCAATGTATTTGAATTAGACAAAAATCATGATTTAAGATAAATAGACTCTTTGGTAGTTTACTATATGGTTGATAATACCCCAGTCCCACTAGGCCACGATCACACTACGATCTGTGAAAAAAATGCAAATTTTGATGATCGTAGTACGATCGTGTAGATCGCAGTAAGGTCGTATCATGGTCGTGGTGAGGTCTTCTAGATCGTGATGAGCGTGGCCAACTTTGAACATGTTCAAAACAATCGTGGTGAGATCGTGGCCAAATCAGGTCGTAGTAGAAGCGTAGTGAGAGCGCATTAAGATCGTAGTAAGATCGCAAAGGTCGCTGTACCATCGTAGTGAGAGCGTAGCGAAGGCGTGATTCTATTCGGAGAAACTGCGCTACGATCTCATTGCGACGTTATTACGACCTCACTACGATCATCACGATCTCACCGCGACCAAACTACGCTTCCACTACGACTATACCACGCTGTTCACGACCATAGTACGATTCTAGCACGCCCTTGCCGTCCTCATTACGCTCTTCTCACGACCTGACTACGTTCATACTACGACCATTATTCTCATTTTCATTTTCCCATAAAATATATTAATTCTCTCCAGGTTTTGTTTGTCTGTATGTAATTGGGACTTCTTGTCCATTTTCTCTAACGGCTCAACCTTGCTTCTTGTTTTCATATAGATTAGACCGTTGGTTTACCCGTTTGAATGGTTTTACACTAGTAATTTTGGGGCCTTTTATATCTTGTTGTTCGGTGTAAGCCAAGACTCCATGTTGAAGGCCGTATCTTGGCCTATAATTGTTACTTCTAAATTTTGTTACTTAGATTGAGAGTTGTCTCATTGGCACTCATACCACATCTTCCTATATCTATTGACACATCTGTTTCATATGCTATCGTTCACTAAAATATCGTCATTTCATCTTTATGGACCGGCAATAGGTTGTAATTTAGGTCGGATTGGTCGGTCTGACATCTCTACTTGATCAAGATTCGTTACTATCAGAGCTCCATCTGCCTCTACATCAACCCTAACACCACGCCCACCTGTTCTAGTAGATTTTGGTGACTTGATTGTATTTTTTTTCGAGGAATCTACGTATTAATTAGAAATAGAACTGAAGGAATGATACTGTATTGTTGACGTTATTGCTGAGAGCGTAGTAAGATCGCGGTTTGAACGTAGTGTAATCGTGGTAAGAACGTGCTATAATAGCATTAGAAGCGTGGTAAGATCGTGTTGCAATCGGATAACTCGTGGTATGGTCGTAGTGAGAACGTGATGAGCGTAGAAAGATCTTGATAAGCGTAGTTAGGTCGCAGAATAAGCGCGGTGAGAACGTGTTATACTCGTAGCGGGATCGTTGTAGAAGCGTAATGAGGACGTAGTAGCATCGTGAAAGCAACGAAAATTTAGATTTTCTTGCCGCTCATACCGCGACCTCACCACGATCTAAATTTAATTTAGATCGCGTTGAGCGTGGTGCGATCGTGGTCTAGTGGGACTGGGGCTTAAGTATGTTTAATTTATGCATGTTATATACATGTTCTCAGTACTTAGTAATTGGTTGATAAGTGGTTGTTTAATGTGCAGAGATATATTTACATGCATGTCTTTGACAAGAACATCTTATTTGGATATGAATGTGCCAAGTTTTGTACCATAGGCTGACATTTTGTCAGGTTTTCCAAACGCTAGTATAGGTTGCAATCTGGAGCACCTACGATCAACCCCAGTTTTTGGTGGGATTCGTGTTGTTTAGTTTAGTTTCCTATGTTTTGTCTTCTGTACTATTATTTGTCTGTTTGTCTTTTTATTTATTGCCATTGTGTAGTCATTTATTTTCAATCTATGTTTTTGACTGTCCCTCTGGTATCTTTCGTCCCTCTTTTGCAATTAAATTGTTCCTAAGAAAGATGCATCAGCTTATCAGTAAATATTATTCCATTTCTTAATTAAAAAAATTAAAACGTATCTTTACAAATTATTTTGTGTCCTACTTAATGCTGGGAACCTCCAGATTTTGAAATTGTTCGTTCCGCTCAGTCTTTATTTTTTATGTTGTGTATTTTGGACTTGTTTGTCTCTTCGTTATGTGCCACAGGGTTGTAAGTTTGTCCTCGGCTTATGAATTTTGAATGTCCCCTTGGTGTCTTCCAGCGTTTTGGACGAACCAAAAATTATCAAAATTTTGTTTAATTAATACTTTAAGTATATACAAAATTTCTTAAGTGTATGGTGATTCAGTATGTATTGACAAAGAAAAAGATCTCAGTGAATCACATTATCTCCAGATAGGTGCATATGTTACTGAATGCATAAATTGTTATGCTTTTCTTATTGAAGGACTCCAGAGTGCCTGGGAGAACCGCCAACCTTCGGTAAGAAAACTTCCAGTTCTTAACGATTAAGATTTGAGTAAAATAAAACTGAGAATGGAAATGGAGAATATGTCAAAGAGACAACAGCACGACCAAACAAGAAGACAACAGCCTAAGACCCCCAATGCGTCTTCACCGCAGCTCGTAAATCCTGCACCCGGAGGTGGTCCTCAGCAGGCCCCTAAATAAAGTTCTGTACTAGTTCAGTGCAAATGAAGGGCACACTAAACTCCAAATCATACCAATGAACTTAAATTTAAAAACATACAAGACTACTAAAGGACAGAGGCTCCTGACTTGGGACAACATTCCACGTCCAGGGTTCAAAAAGGGATATTTCCAAAGAGCTGGTATTTTTTGACGAAACGGAAGGACATCAGTATCTCTATATCACCGACCATCATTACAGCTTGTACAATCAAATAATAACAAATCACTTTCAAAATAAACACACTAAATATTACTAGTATGTTATATACATATACACATTTATGGATCTACAATGCAATCTGTCGATACCTGTATCTTGGCATTCCACAAGATCATGTTTTTCTCTGACTGTATATGACGTCTTTACACTAAATCCATTGGATGTTGGATGTATTCAGATTGATAATTTAGTCTTAGATGCATGATTTTTTGTCGAGCCTGCAACTTTTGTTGCAGAAAGCTCGTCATAGGGATAGTGATCCGGTGGCGGCGGCGGCTACGGCGGCGGCGTTAGCTAACTTTTTAAAAGCTTTATATTTTAGAGGGTGGAAGACCTGGATGCTTCATACTTTGTATATAGATGCCTCATGTTACGAAGTTTCCGTCAGTCACATGTCAAATGTCCTTGACCTCATTTTCATGGTTCAGTGACCACTTGAAAAAAAGTTCAGATTTTTTGTAATGTTGAATTCTCTCTTATTATTAGAAATAGGATAATTATATTTGGTATGTGCGTACCTTGCAAGGTCCTCATGCCCGTCAGACAGTTTTCACTTGACCTCGACCTCATTTCATGGATCAGTGAACAAGGTTAAGTTTTGGTGGTCAAGTCCATATCCCAGATACTGTAAGCAATAGGTCTAGTATATTTGGTGTATGGAAGGACTGTAAGGTGTACATGTCCAACTGGCAGGTGTCATCTGACCTTGACCTCATTTTCATGGTTCAGTGGTTATAGTTAAGTTTTTGTGTTTTGGTCTGTTTTTCTCATACTTTATGCAATAGATCTACTATATTTGTTGTATGGAATGATTGTAAGATGTACATGTCTAGCGGGCAGATGTCATCTGACCTTGACCTCATTTTCATGGTTGAGTGGTCAAAGTTAAGTTTTTGAGTTTTGGTCTTTTTATCTAATACTATATGCCATAGGTCAACTATATTTGGTGTATGGAAATATTTTATGATCTATATGTCAGTCCCGCAGGTTTTATTTGACCTCGACCTCATTTTCACGTTTCATTGATCAGTGTAAAGTTTTTGTGTTTTGGTCTATTTTTCTTAAACTATAAGTAATAGGTCAACTATATTTGTTGTATGGAATCATTGTTAGCTGTACATGTCTGCGTGGCATGGTGCATCTGACCTTGACCTCATTTTCATGGTTCATTGGTCTTTGTTTAGTTATCTTGGTTAATGCTAAGTTTATGTGAGTTTTTAATAAAGCTTTATGCTTAGGACTATCAACATAATATCAATAATTAGTAAAGAAGGCGAGACATTTCAGCGTGTGCACTCTTGTTTTTATAAGTCGTTAGTGGCTTTGAACTAGCTGTCAGTTAATTGCGAGTACTCTCAGATCTGTAACTCGTGTCTTTTTGTTGTTGGTATGTACAAGTTCCCGGTCACGTCCATTTGATGAGTTGAGCCTTTTTCAACTAATATTTATAGATCGTTCTTATGTTGTACTGTTATACCACTGTTCCAGGTTAGGGGGATGGTTGGGATCCCTCTAACATGTCTAACTCCTCCACATTCTGTATATATGTGCCTGTCCCAAGTCAGGAGCCTGTAATTCATTGGTTGCCGTCTGTTTATGTTTTACATATTTGTTTTTCGTTCATTTTTTTACATTAATTAGACCGTTAGTTTTCTCGTTTGAATTGTTTACGATGGTTATTTCGGGGCCTTTTATAGCTGACTATGTGGTATGGGCTTTGCTCATTGTTGAAGGCCATACGGTGACCTATAGTTATCAAAGGTACCAGGATTATAATTTAGTACGCCAGACGCGCGTTTCGTCTTTAGTTGCTAATTTCAGTGTCATTTGGTCTCTTGTGGAGAGTTGTCTCATTGGCAATCATACCACATCTTTTTTTTTAATATGTTAACACGTTTGTCAAATAATGTCATCAAATTTTTTCATCAGATATAAAACTCAAGAATTCAGGATATCAATAATTTATTGTAACTTTAAAAAAGATTGGTAATTAAGAAAGCAAAGCCAACAATATTGTAAATTATGTATGATAGTAAACACCAATTATCACAACTAAATATAATGAATATAATTATGTTCAAATCATTGTGACAATTTATAGGATTGATATCTACTTAAAGATAAATGGAATAAAATACCCTTCTCATCAACTGGTAATATTGCTTAGAAAAAAATCAATGAAAAATGTAACTAGTAAATTGATTTTGAACTCATAATGTTAGTTGAACAGATCTTAGAGGTCGATACGTAGTACGGACGCAATCACGAGTTGGTTGACCGTTTCACAAATGATATCGGATATGTTGTAACAACAATGCCCTTCCCTTTCATGAATGTGACTTACCGAATTAGACTATTTACGGTATTTGTTATAACATAAGCAACACGATGGAGCAGGATCTGCTTACCCTTCCGGAGCACTTGAGATCACCCCTAGTTTTTAATGGGGTTCGTGTTGCTTATTCTTCAGTTTTCTATGTTGTGTGTACTATTGTTTGTATGTTTGTCTCTTTCGTTTTAAGCCTTGGCGTTGTCAGTTTATTTTCGATTTATTAGCTTGACTGTCCTTTTGGTATCTTTCGTCCCTCCTTTAGTAAGTCATGTTTAGTATTTCAGTCAATTTTCAATCTTATGACTTTTATAATTCAACAAAGTTTTAATATTTATAAACTATCTGTCTTTGACCATTTTAGCAACTAAATGACAGTAAACCTTTAATTTTTTCCCCACAAAAATGTATTACCAGACTTTTTGTATTAGATAATCCATGCTCATGGGAGTGATTTATGTTTTGTTTAAGAATCAATTAAGGCTATGAATATATATTGCCCTTTACAGCTTTATCATAAATATATGTATACAAATAACGACTGGTTTCTGAAATTTTAAAACTTGTTGAACTACAGAGTCCCTTTAATATGTTTACAAGTAGCTTATTACATTCTTATGTATCCCCTATCTTTGTGTTTTTAAAGGGGGTGTGGGCACATATTTCATGTCAAGTTAAAAAGCAATATGCAGAATAATCCGGTATATATAATAAATATTCAATATTGCAACTTATAAAACTCACTATGTATGTATGAATATGTGTTTGTGTTCAATACTTGCCTGAAATAATAACTTAACTTTAAAGTTCATTTTCTATTGACTTTCAAAAAACAAAATACTTTTATTTATAGTATACATTTCTTTACTAATTCACCCTGCGTTTCCTATTGAGAATATTTGTAACCAAAGAGTGGGCTATACATCTATACACAGGAACATTTCTTCTGTTTTGCCTACCAAAACTGTTACAGTTTCACCAGTGGTCTATAGGAGTGTAACAACAGCCAAATATTCCGTAAATTATAACAACTTAACCATGTCAATGCATGTTTATCGACAAGTTTTGAAAAAGGTATACACAGATAACTGTCAGAAATTCATGATTACAGAAAAAAAATTAAACAACATTAAAATGGAGTACATTGAAATTACATGAATGTAATTAGTTTGATAAAAAAAAAAGTGGAAAAACCATTACTTTGGGGGATCAGTGCAATGTGATTATATATATAAAATACAATCTGCTATAAAAATTAAAATATTTTAAAAACATCTAGGTTTACATATAGAAAAATATACATCTTTTCAAAGGACAACAATATATTTTGTGTGAAGTTAATAATGAATACAACAAAAACAAACTAATGATTAAAATGGTAATGACAAAAATTAACTCACAATTGTCAGTAATTGCCAAAATCAGTAACCTGTATTCATATAATCGGTCAAAACATCACCAAAAACGACCACAAGCTTATCATTGAAATATTGAACTCTCTTAATAATGAATTAACTTCCCTTGCAAAATGAAACGTTTTTAGATAAAAGGAGCGATCAAGTTAATTTTTCCTTTCTTATTTCATACCCAAGAGATTCTTAAAATGAACGGGCTAAGCATTTCACCATTACTCATCAGCTGGTATTACCAAAACTGCAGTCAGGTATCCAGAATATTAGTACAACTTTATGTTCATCGACAAAGCCACTAATGAATACTACGGCAACGAACAACATGATTTTGCACTTGTCAGTAATTGTCACAATCAGTAACCGGTAATTATATAATCGGGCAATACGTCATTACCACAAACTACCTCAAACTCTTCTTAAAAGTATTGAACTCATAAATTAATCAGGTTTAAAGTTTAATCATATATTTTGATTTTAACACATGGTTTTAAGGGCAAAAAGTAACAATAAGACAACATTAAACAAAACTACATAAATTTACATGGATTTTATCAAAATTGATAACAAAAAAAGAGTGGGAAAAAACTCATTCCTTTGTTTGATCTGAGCAGTTCGATTATAAATATATATATATAAAATGGAACGATTACAAAACCATCTAGGTATAAATATGAATAAATTCATGTATCTCATTACTAAGGACATCTATAGTTTTATGTGATACTAATAATGAATAATCCAAAGCAACTAATGAAAACAACGGTAACGAACAGCATGATTTCACAATTGTCAAAAATCAGTTATTTGTAATCATATAATCGGTCAAACTAACACACACTCATTAAAGTATTGACTCACTAAATAATAATTTAACTTCTCTTTTAAACTGAATACTGAAATGATAAATAAAAGGAATGGAACGAACATGTAAATATCTCCTTTCTAATTTCAAACCGAATGGATTCCTAAAAGTAATGGGTTAATCATTTTCACCATTTTCTACTTCACAGCCAGGTATTCTGAATATTAATACAACTTTATGTTCATCGACTAGTTAAAAAAAAAGTAAACACAGATACTACTCTCAAAGAAATGATTCATTTTTTTCAGATAAAATTCACATATTTTGATTTTAAAACATATGATTTTAAGAGAAAAAATATAACAGCAAGGCAACATTAAAAAAAAGTACAAATCACATGGATGTGTAATCAAAATGATTAAAAGATGAAATAATCATTAAAATTGAGAATGGAAATGGGGAATGTGTCAAAGAGACAACAACCCGACCAAATAAAAAACAACAGCAGAGGGTCACTAACAGGTCTTCAATGTAGCGAGAAATTCCCGCAACCGGAGGCGTCCTTCAGCTGGCCCCTCAACAAATATATACTAGTCCAGTGATAATGAACGCCATTCTAATTTCCAAATTGTACACAAGAAACTAAAATTAAAATAATACAAGACTAACAAAGGCCAGAGGCTCCTGACTTGGGACAGGCGCAAAAATGCGGCGGGGTTAAACATGTTTGTGAGATCTCAACCTCCCCCTATACCTCTAACCAATGTAGAAAAGTAAACGCATAACAATACGCACATTAAAATTCAGTTCAAGAGAAGTCAGAGTCTGATGTCAGAAGATGTAACCAATTACTCTTTTTGAGTAGAGCAACATGTTTATTTACATTACAATCTTTAATAAAAATGAATCGATCATAAAACATACTGGTATATGAATATAAAAAGATGTATCTCATTTCTAAGGACATCTATAATTTTGTTTAAAGTTAATGATAAATAGACCAAAACAACTAATGAATACAACGATAACGGACAACATGATTTTGCAATTCAGTAATTGTCAAAATCAGTTTTTCTGTACTCATATAATCGGTCAAACATTACCACACACTACCAAAAGCTCCTCTTTGAAGTATTGAACTTTCATGATAAAAGAATTATCTCCACTTTCAAATTGAAATGATATATAAATGAATGGAGAAAATATGTTAATCTTTCCTTTCTAATTTCAAACCGACTGGATTCTTGAAATTAAAGTGTTAAGCATGTTCATCATTTTCTCTTTGCCTGAACTTACAAAAGCTGCAGCCACATGCAAGTACAAATGTGTACAGAATATGTTTGATTTTGCAATTTGATTCTGGACTTTCCTTTTTTTCTTTTCCTCGGAAATCCGTTTTTTGTGATTTTCCTTTTTAATACAACTGTATTACCAATGTTAGTTCAACTGATCGGGCGGAGCTTACATTTTAATTTGCATAAGGACAGTCTATTTGAAGATGTGTGTGATTAAGGTGATTGCCGTTATAAGTATTACTGATTTCTAATCACCTATCAGTGTCATCAAAGGAATTTACAGAACAATGTATGAAAATAGAAAAACATACCTCATTTTTTCATTGGACATCTATTAATAATAGCTTTGTCGACAATGAATAAACCAAAAACAACTTATGAATACAACGGTAATAAATAACATTATAACAAAATATACCTCACTTCTAAGGACATCTACAGTTTTCTTTTAAGTTTACAATCGAATTAACCAAACATCTATCTAACGAACACAACATAATTTCATAACTGTCAGTAATTGATAACATCAGTTACCTGTTATCAAATAATCGTTTAAAACATTACAACAAACTACCACAAGCTAATCTTGAAAGTACTGAACTCTCTAAATGATAGATTATCTTCCCTCTCAAACTGAATTGACAAATAAAATTAATGGGGCGAACAAGCAAATCTTTCATTTCTTATTTAAAACCAAATAGATTCTTAAAAAGAATTGGCTAAGCCTGTTCTCCATTACTCCATTTATACTTGTGGTTTGACCAAAACTGCCAAAATACGGACAGGAGAGGTGAGTTAACTTCCATTACATAGTAACAAATACAGCATTAAAATAGATACGTTTTCAGCAGCCAGTTTCATTTCATTTTAGGATCAGCAATAGTAAACATATTAACTGCTTTCCAAGGAGTAATATTTACAACTTTGTCATAATCTTAAAACTGTACAACTTGAAATTCAAACATATACATAATATAGACATGATAGATAAAACAAAATCAGGCATGCTTTTTTAAGACAATATTGCACAAACATTATAAGGTTGAAAGCGAATCTCTTATACACGTAACAGTGAATAGGGAAAATATTTCATTGTAAAGAACAAAATAAATAGCATACAACTTGCAAAATATTCAACATGTTCAATTCCATCATGGGAAAATGACTCTCAAAAATATATTTACTGCAGAACACAATTTTCATCTTTTCTTTTTCGACCCTCAACGAAACATGATTTTACAACTACTGAGGAACTTTCAGCAACATCAGGAGGTGACTGAAGGGATCTTTGCTTAGTTGTAGAAGTTGAACTTCCTGTTTGATTACCATGCATCAATCGATCCACATCATTTAATGAATTTTCGGTGTTATTTGGAATCGCATCATTTTTTTTCCACAGGATGCATTGTCTTTCTGTCTTTGTACATAATCAGGTAATCAGGGTAACACTGATTTCTATCAAACACAACAAATATTTTTGGATCCTGAACGTCGTCAACACAAGAATCATACAATTTATGAACCTGCCCAGGAATTTCTGGAGGTCGACGGAAGGAAGGATTACCTACTGTAAACTGCCCGACCAAGATTTTGGCTCTAAACATGAAACGAATGTCCGTTGGTAAATCTGCTTGTGTATATGAATGGCTAGTTCTGGCACGGACAGCAAAATACGAACCTTCACCATATACAGTTGCATTGCGACCACTGGTTCTGAAGTCGAAATTATTAGTACAAATACCTCGGCAGGTATTTAAAGAATCAGTACCGTGAAATAAATTCCTTTCATCGATAGTTTTACCATTACCATCTTGGTCAGCATCAGCTAACATATGGTTCTTCTTACTATTAATAAACGAGAACTTAGACGTAACACTTAGCAAAGAATATTGCAAATATGATTCAGTGATCTTGTGATCATATATTTGTAGGGATAATGCTCATATAGTTGCATTTGTTAGGGGGAAGCTGAAGCTCGTCTCTAAGTGCGGTATTTTCTCGTTGTGCTGAAGACCTTTTTGAGGCTTTTGGCTGTTTTTGCTCTATGGTCGAGATGTTGTTTCTTTGGCAAGTTCCCTATTTTCATACTAAGCAACTGCTCAAACAAAACTCAGAAAAGATACCAGACACATAGTTCTTTATGCCAGACAACACGTTTGTCTGGATAGGACTCATCTGTGACTTTATAATGAAAACAGTTAGAAGACAAAATCAAATATGAGGTTGACGAGCATTGGAAACCAGAAATTGATAACCTAAACGGCTAAAGCAATCGATTTTTGCCTCGAAATAGAAAACCTTATTAGTTTTGAGTAAATCAACATTCATTCCTTTAACAGCTACTGTTAAAAAAATAAGCATACCAGTTGCATTTCATGTCAACACCAAACACAATTGGCCAAAGCAAAGTTAAACAAGAAAAATACCGAACTCCAAGGAAAATTCAAAACAAAAAGTCCTAAAACAATTGAAAAATTATGAGGTCAACAAATGAAATGTATGGTAAACAACTGTCATAATCCTGACTTGGTACAGGTATTTTCTTATACAGAAAATGGTGGATTAAACCTGGTTTTAAAGATGCATAAAGTTCTATTATATTGACACCAATATGGATCAAAACAAACAGACATTGATACTTTAGATGTTATAAAAATATGTTTGAAAATTATAACAGTAAATACATCATTGACCAATCATCCAATATATTTCTAGAGAGTTAATGTCCCTCTTGTATTAAAAGACCGGCACCTTTAAACCCATTTGGACGTGCGGTGTAGACCACTATCTTTTGTTTTACAAGATCGAAATCCTATTAAACTTACATGTCATATTCGCTCCATAGTTTTCTATTTTGAATTCTATATATAAACTTGAACTCAAATCGATCTGGATCCATGGTATCGGTAAGTGATGTCAACACTTCCCTGTACTCTTTCCATGTCGTCTCAAGTTCAACCAGTTCAAAGTCATGTGCACAGTCCCAGTTATAGAAATGAGCAGGTTTTACTGTACTCATAGCTACTGGAAATGGTATACTCTTTGGACTAAAAAGAAAATTAAATGGAAAATTTTCCACGTATTTTGGAATTGATATCTGATGAGTATCAAAAAGAACTGTATCCCTTGATGGAGATGGAATATGCTTTAAAAGTATAAGAAGATAATAATGTAATAGCTACAAAACAGTTTTTTGTCATCAACATCAACAAGGACAAATGTAACAAGGCTTTAAGCACACACACAACATTTTGAATACTTTATTAGTGATTTCAAATCTAAAATAATGGTAATATAGACATTCATACGTAATTTATGTCATTGTTTGATTAGCTTACAAGAACATTAATAACTCATTCAAAACGTGCAAGGTAACGTAAACGAAAGTAATATTAATTTTAAAAGCTATTCTGAAAACACTCATACTTATATTCACTCTATATATCAAAAGGGTAACATGTGTTGAAATGGCATTAAAGAATAGGCAGCGAACGAAAGGCCTGTCAAAACACAAACTATCGAAAAATCATCTGGTTAGATTAAATTAGTCCTTTCATGCTAATGCTTCCATGAAATGCTGTAAAGTCACATAAGATCGGTATTGTTGTTTTCAACCAATATTGTAAAATGCTTAGCATTTGCATTGATGAAAATATTGAGAACTCGTTTCGGACTAAAACACTAAGTCTCTATCAATAATCACACCTTATAACGTTGCATAATCATTTCGAATTTGAGCGGGAATGAAATATGGAACTTAAGGTAGTCGTAACTACTCATTATAGATAGTATGGCAAAACTTACAATTGTAATAATAGTGCAATACTAACAATTGTAGTATTAGTGCAATACTAACATTTTTTTTATATTTGTGCAATACTTACAACTGATTCTGAAGTACATCATCTTTTGAAACAAACAAAGGACGTCTGATAATTTGTCTAACATAATCAGTTTCTAGGTTAATTTGTGTCATCTTCAGGAAGTCTATCCTATACATGAAATTTTCGTTCTCCTTTGTATACAAATAAGTCTTCTGTTTTGTCTGATACTTCTTCTCAAGGGTGAACAGAAACACATCCTTTGAAAGCAATGAAATATATTTGTAGTGTCAAATTATGTAATATATTTTTGGATGCAAAACTAATAATTCTATTTATAACAAGTAGAAAAATTAATAAAAACAATAATCGACTATTTTCAATTCAGTTTGCTCAAGGAAATGTTGATTGTTAACCAAACTAAACGAGCACAGATAAATGTACTTAACTCTTACAGACTGGTTACATTTACAAAACCAATGATTCATTTAAATAATCCAGTGGCAACGTATCGTAAGATACACACTGAAAATATTAATGCATTAGCAGCGCTTTTAACCCAGAGGCTGTAATGCAAGCATATGATACTCAATCTAAGTGGCATGATAGAGTTGTATAAGATTCAACGATACATAACACACTCACCTTAAAAAAAGTTTGCTCAGGGGTCAAAGACGCCATATTTTGCAAAGCAAAATACAAACTTATTTTGTAACACAACAAGTAGGAAACTTTCAAGCTTTTCCACCGTTTTGGATCAACTTTGTGTGTGGAAGATGCAATCTTAGTCTTCGAGGTGAAAACAGTTTCCTTATCTTATTATCTATATTGATCAATTTTTACACATTCGAAATCTTTAATATATTCTATTATTTCTTAGAATATAATATATTATAGTGATTGGCATATTTTTGATAAATGAACTTAAAAATCAACAAAACAATTTCTATTTGTTAGAAAACCTTATTAACCACGTTGGTTGTTGGCCCTTTTCGCTATAATGGTAAAACAGGTGAACACTAAGAATAAAACATAAGTTATCAAGGTTTCATCGCTCAAAGAAACTAAGATGAAATAATCTGACCTTATCAAACATAGTCCATTTATCACTGTCATCTTTCAAATACCACCTCCACTGTGTTATATAGCTATCAACCGAGGGTTTCCTCTCAGCGAATGAATGAGTACTGAGCCGTCTTACATTACTCCATTGATTGTCCCCACTAACCGGTTGGTCATCAACATTTAATATTACGGCATGCATCTTTGCAAACCAAATATGGTAACTATATCTTTTAACGGTTTTCTAAATAATAAAATGCTTAACATTAGTTCAAAAAAAGTATTTTCTGCCATTACAAATCTTGGTGAATGTGCATTATTCATGAAATTAGTATATCTGAAATAATTACACATAAAAGATTACTTAAAATGCCAGTTTTTTTTTCTAAAATCAATTTAATATAGGTCACAAAAAAGTGCTATCAAGTCACTGATGAGTCTTTTATAGACGAAACGCGCGTCTGGCGTATGTACAAAATTTAGTCCTGGTATCTATGATGCGTTTATTTCTTACTCAGGATAACAGAGATGCAAATATTTTAGGTTTTTCAGGAACTGTAAGTACATTTAAAATACAAGGTTCTCTAAGTTTACAAACCAGCATAACATACATGATTTGGTTAAAAGTGTGGATGAATAATTCTTATTACAGATTGAATATCATATCTTAAATTCAACAGCGATGTTGTTTAAAAGGTCCCTAAAATTAAAACAAGATACATGTTTACTCATTGATTATTTGAATAAAATTATTTCCCAAGGTCACAAATTTACCACAGTAAACAAAAAACTCTTTTATAGCCGACTATACGGTATTGAAGACCTCAGGTGGCCTGCATATAATTCCTTTCTACCACTTGATTTTAACAATCTGATGGAAAGTTGTCTCATTGACAATCATTCACATCTCTTCAATTTGATATAAGAGTTTACGACATCATCATGATATTGTCAACAGGTAATTGCGCTTGCGAAGTGATCTTCTGATCATATGCTTTTTGAAACGAAGGTTTATCAGGAATTATAACATAAACTTTTTGACTGTATTTGCCATATAATCAAAGTTGATGTTGTAACATTCTGTAACCATCAAAAACTTACTTCAATTACTACATAATCTTGTATATCACAGTAGGCTTGCTCAATGATTTCGTTCTCTGCCAAGGAAAAAGACTCCCATTTATCAGTTATCTTTAATTGCCATAGATACGGCAATCCACTTGGTAGGTGGTGGTTTTTACATGATGGCGACGGACATTTATCTTTTGACACAAATAAACAGATTTTGGATTTTTCTGTTTCGTCTTTCAATAAAGATGGGTTTGTTTCCTGGTAATCTGGATCTGATGGCTTGCGACTTGATGGTTTTGGCTTGACTCCTTTATCATTGTCAGAATAACTGATGCCCTGTCCCTCTTGTTCCCACATTTTTATCATTATCCTCTCTCTTTCTTTGATGTTATCATCCTCATCCTCATCCTCATATTGTATTTTCGATGCAGACGTTTTGGATAGATCTAGATCATCTTTACTCACAATCCCGCAAATTATATTTTCTGTTGATTCAAATCTTTCTCTGCGACTAATATTTGATTTGCCATTTTCCCTTATTGTCTTTTTACTTTTGGATTTTTTAGCCGGACCAGATGCAGTACTCGGAAGACATGGAAGACTTTCACTACTGATATTGACATCGCTGTTATCATAAGTACTGGCATCATCAATACCATCTTCAACTTGACAGAGATCAGAACCATCAGAATAAACATCAGTTACTTTTCTCTGTCTGGGTGGTACATATATAGTCCCAAGTACTCTTTCCGCTGGCCATCCGTCCATATGATACGATTCTAGAACCCATCTGTTGTGGAACTGTGTGATGGAGTGCGTTTTCTTGAATTTACATGGGTCTTCACATCTTTTAAATATTTTGTTTTGACATAAATGTAAGTACGGACATCTTTTATCTGAATTTTTTATTTTGCATCCATTGTTGTATGTATAATCTGCACAAAGTGACGGGGAATTACAATTTAGAATAATTCTTATGTCAGCTTCGCTAAAATCGCTTATGCCAAGTTTATCCTTCAAACGACGATTGTGTGAGCTTCTGAAACTGTGAGACAAGGGACAACTACTTTCTTTACATTTACTTCCAATAAAACGACGACAAATGTGAAACATATAACATGATTTATTCTTACATTGTCCAAGATGTTTTCTATTGTTCCAGTTGAAACAAATTTTGACATCCTTGAAAAATGGTTGGATATAAACAATGGCTTTTCCATCCCAGAAAATATGAAATCTTCGACTATGTTTTTTAAACCAAAGACATATGTTAGAGTTGTCAGAAAAAAGATGACAGCTTTTCAGTAGATCTTCAAATGTACTACCTCCTTTAAAGTTTTTGATAAAAAAATTGAATACCTCAGTTTCATCCACATCTGGTATTTTACTTTCATTTTCCTCTGTATCATCTTTTTCAGATTGTACCTTCACATATCTTTCTTTTTGACGACCCTGACTTCTATCTTTACGCTCTACACGACTACTTTTATCAGTCTGATAATTTTCATGTTCATCAGATTTTTCCGTCTGATCATCTTCCAATAATCTATCTCCACCTCGTTTTACCATACCTCTCACACGACTCCTGTCTATCGCTCCTCCTCTCTGTTGGTCCAGAATAACTTCTTCTTCAAAATCATAGCCATCACTGTCTGTCTCAATATCTTCTGAAGATCCCGAATCTTCTACATCATATTCTAATGTATTTTCTTCACTGCACTTTCTACCTCCAAGATTACCTTTTCTGCCATTGTCTTCTTCATTTGTATTATCTTGTGCCCCTGTTTCGCTCTGGAAGTGATCTGCTGGATCATCAGCCAATAATGATTTCAGTTTTATAAATCTGTTATCTTTAGCTTGCTTTATTTGACCTGATCCTTGATGATCTTCTCCCTGGTCACCCTTGTTTTTATCTTTTTTATTTTGTTTCGTATTTTTTTTCTTTGCTGAATTACCTTGTCCTGGTGGTAAATATGATTTTCTTATGCCTCGAGTTTCGTGCTCTGTTGGTGAAATGTTTTGATGACCACTCCAATTCAAATTTCCTGGAAAAAGTCATACGTACATTTTTTTTCTGGATTTACTTACCTTCATCAAGCTACAAACTACTTTTATATTTCAACGCAGGAATTTTAGAAACATAATACACATCAGGTGCTTTACAAGAAAGGATCCAAAAGAGAAAAGCAAAATTCATCTATATATTATCATCGCATTTATACATCAATTTATTTATAACATAGTTTCAAAGGCGTTTTCTTCGAATATTTTGTTTTAAGGTGGTACCCAACAATCAATCAATTTATCAGAAAAAATACACTGGTTAAATAGCAGTTTGACAAACACTAATTTAGATCATTGAGAAGCTTAATATTCCATTAACAATATAACGTAATTAAAACGTTAAGCAGATTTTACAGAGGTATCTTCCTGTAGTGTTAGGTACCACCTTAAAGAGAAATGTATCATTATTGGCATATAATTTTTACTGCGTATTTGACCCATACGCTCATTTTATTGAATACAATTTTAAAACGAATTGTTTTACATTGTCATTTTGGGGCCTTTTATAGCTGACTATGCGGTATGGGCTTTGCTCATTGTTGAAGGCCGTACACTGACATATAGTTGTTAATTTTTGTGTCATTTTGATCTCTTGCGGAGAGTTGTCTAATAGGCAATCATACCACATCTTCTTTCTATATACAGTAATGATTCTGTTGAATTTTGAGTTTCTGAGAGCCATGATATTTAATCGTTCCACGATATAACAACTTACATCCGAATTTAGTTAATATCTGTATGAACTGTTGATACACTTACAAATTTCGACCAATAGTAAAAATCTGACGAAAAAGAGTTGAAGATAAAAAGGAATTGGATTGACCTCAAGTGCTTTACAATGGTCAGTAACTAAATAGAAAAAAAGTTTTAAAAAAATCAAAGTAACTGAATATTATTTTTAGGGTATTTGCAATGACAGCCACGATAGAATTAAATCTGGAACAGAACACCAAACAAAAAATAAAAGCCGCTCTTTGAATACAACAATTTTGCATGTTGACTGCTGTACCCCTATACTTGATATTTTTACCTATTATGTCTGTTTGTTTTGTTCACACATCGTTGTCAATATAATAGAATTTTATGCGACTGTAATACAAGTGGGGGCTTTAGCCAGCTATGAAACCAGGTTTAATCCACTATTTTCTACTTAAGGAAATGCATGTATCAATTAAAAATAATTTGTTTGATGTGCTTGGGCTTTTGATTTTGCCATCGGATTAGGAACTTTCCGTTTTTGATTTTTCCTCGGAGTTCAGTATTTTTGTGAGTTTACTTTGTACAATTGGAAAGTGGTTATAGTTAAAACGCAGTAATAGAGACATTTTTCTGTTGCGACGATGGAGACCATGTGATGTTCAAAGCTTATCTAACTGTTGGTAACAGGTAGTGTAAAATTTAGTAGAACTATTCCCTTACATTATTTTTCAAACAAATTGATACAAACATTTCCAAAAAAAAAAAAATCAATTGATCAACAGAAAAGACATTCATTATACCTGATTGTAAAATCGACTCTTGATTCATTTGTTGGTACATTGGTTGTGACATCAATGGAGGAATGTATTGTGGTGGCATTGGTTGTGGAGGCTGTTGATGTGGCTGCATCGGTACCGGTACATACATATCTTTAACAAAAAAGTACTTTGTTAGATTTTGATTAAAGCTAATGTACATTCGGGTATAACTGGTAAAATATAAAGGCTGCTATGTATGTGTCATTATGACAAATTCCTCGAAACAATTAATTTCATAGATACAAAGATTTGGTCTACAAGCTTTTACAAGGCGTGTGGAAGTCACATAACAAAAGGAACATCAATTTCGTAACCTCCTGAACTACGGTGGTGTGGTTTATAAAGATCGTCTATAAAGATACGATACATGTAAATCATTCAACGACATTAATCTTCTTGTTCATTAATTTAGAATTAATTTTAATAATATTTTTGAATATTGTCTTTATCATATTTATCGGTACAACAATGACTGTTTGCCTTAATTAGAACATAAATGTGTATGTATTGGTCTTATATTCTGTCAATACTTTTTTTAAAGTTTGGTCGTGCTATGAGTTCATCTGATGTTAAAAACTCTTTTCAACTATGTTACAGGTGTTTTTAATGCTATTTTGAAAATATCCGGATAAGGCGGTTTGAGTTTATGGCTCAAACACATGATTAAACCCCCCCAAGTTATTTATTTGATTTTCTAAAGTCAGAGGCTTATGATTCAATTTCTTCAGCATTAACCAGGTCGTTGAAAAACAACATATATATTTAGGAAAAAAACTATGAGAAATGTCTGAATGAACAAGAAGTCAACTGTTTTACTAACAGGAACTATCGGCATTGCAGCACTCATTATTCATTTGTTATTCTATATTTAAGTGTTTAAATTTTTCATTAGTTAATCCAAATTTCTACAATATTTCAAATGTGTTCCTGCTCCAAGGACAGTAGTTTATACGTGTTGACCTTATATCATAATGTAGATAGATAGCAGAGTAGGACAACAAGTATAAACTAATCATACGAATAAAAGCAAGGGCACATCATCAGAATGAAAATACGCAGAAATTGGTGATTTATTTGTTATATTAAATCTCTAACACCAGGGAACAAAAAAGTTATGTGCTTTCACTAATGAACACACACGTGGACAAGAAAAATGCTTTCAGTTGACTCTAAAAAAAGATTCAAACAATATATCAAAAAATGTCTTAGTTAGAAACTTGTATCGTTTTGGATAAGGAGAACGAGAAGTGCACGAAGAAATTATAATTTATTAGAGCAATACCTATAGAGTCTAAATACTAACATGGTTCCTCCTCTAAATAGTGGCCTAATTATACCTTCACCTGTGCATATTTTGTACTACTGAGCTTGACGGGTGCCGCATGTGGAGCAGGATCTGCTTACCCTTCCGGAGCACCTGAGATCACCCCTAGTTTTTTGGTGGGGTTCGTGTTGTTTATTCTTTAGTTTTCTATGTTGTGTCGTGTGTGCTGTTGTTTGTTTGTCTTTTTCATTTTTAGCCATGGCGTTGTCAGTTTGTTTTAGATTTATGAGTTTGACTGTCCCTTTGGTATCTTTCGTCCCTCTTTTATTTAACAGTAAAATCATGTCCTCCTTTATCGTGCTTTAAACTGCAAGAGTTTTGAAAATCACATCATTGTTTAAACCACATTCAAAGGAAGGGGTTTCTAAGAAAAATTCTTACACTGTGTTGGTTGATTAGCATGTTGATTTGAATACATATTAGGTGCGGGAAACATCACCTGACCATACTGAGGTGGCAATGGTGGTAGTAATGGCATTTGTGACTGTTGGTTGAAACCTGCAATCTGGTTTATGTCTGTTTGTATTTCAGGTTGTTGATTTAGATTCTTATTCTTTCGTTGGCCTGTTGAACCTCCTTTAGAACTTCGTCGACTACTCATACTTTTCAATTTGGTTGATTTATTCACAAACGTCTATGTTATCATATGACATGGCTGAAAAATTAAAGCAGTAGTACTATAACGTTGTTCAATAGTCATAAATCAATTAAACAAATTTGGCTCACAAACAAAAACCGATAAAACATTTCAACTATAAAAACACTGCTGCATAAAAAAACGCCAATATACATTGAAACGGACTTTTTGATAACAACTGCTATATTCCCCACTTGGTGCAGGACATTTTAAGACAAAAGGATGGGTTGAACATGGTCTTATGGCTAGCAAAACCTCGTGCTCAAATGGTAATGTTAAAAATACTTTAAAAATCACAACATTATTTGATAGAAAATAAACTCATGGATACCAGAATTGATTTTTTTTTTGTGCCACACGCACGTTTCTTATACATGTTATACATTAGACACTCCAGACTCGAATAAAAAAAGTACGAAGTGGAAGAGCATTGAGGACCTAAAATGCTTAAACGTTTCGTCAAATACAGCTACGGTAATCTTTTCCTGAGGAAGAAAAGCCTTAGTTTTTAAAACGTTCAAAGTTTTTTTTAAACAGTTAATTTATAATTATGACCAAACTAACAATACACATAAATGAGAGAACACAGAGAAATACACAAATAAAAAACACAATACTAGTACATTGATCCAACATGTCAACCACAGAATGGCAACGAACATCTAAAATTAAATATTGAAGGTACACAAGTAAAACATATAATAATAGAACTATGAACTGTGCGTCGCATGTACAAAATTGTATCAACGCCACAAAACGAGATGTCACAGTAAACTTCTAAAATTGCATATGAAAATTGGGATTCATTTTTTCATGTTGTTATTTAATGTATTTTTTACCATTACAAGATTATTAATATATAATTGTGTTAGTTATTCTTTAACCATTTTGTAACCGTTTCGGCTTTTCTCTAAATCACACTGTGAAAACTCAAAACAAATCCTGTGCATAGAGTTGCATGAATTGAACTAGCTGATTAATTATATTTACTTTAAAATACATATCGAAAATGAAAATAGAATTTAAATCACAAACGATAACACATTACACAATATCCAATCAGAATTACAAATGCAACCATGATGTTTAATGTATAAATACCGAGAGAGCTGACACGCCTAATAGCAATTCGAATACACACTTGGCAAAATAGTTATAATAGGGAATAGGTCACCACGTTCACGTTCGGTACTTATCAGACCAGACAACGTAGATGGTAAACCACAATCTAAGACGTGGTAAAAATGTATTTTGTTAGTTAAGACACAGACACATCTTATAGATCACCCAATTCGTGATGATGTTCATTAAATTCACGGAGCGTAACTTTTTAATATTCCCTCCTCATTATTCTGTTGGAGCATTTTCTGCGTAAGGAGAACACCTCAGTATATGAGAGCTAAAATCTGAAGATATGTAACAAAATCATGTTGTATTGCTAGCTAGGTCTTCTATTATCATATATTTAAAATATGTCATTTCAAAACTAACTTTCGACTTGAAACATATAAAAGCCAATAATTTAATAAAAATTGACAAATATCTGTATCAAGATAAGATAAGAAACATTTCCTACTGTGTGTCTCCGTGATTAACGAAGTAAAATAACGAAAATACCGAACTTCGATGAAAATTCAAAACGGAAAGTCCCAAATCAAATGGCGACAACCTTCATATTCTATTGCATTTCCTCCTTATACAACTTGGTTTGAATATCGGGTATCGTTATGATACGAAACACAATCATACAAATGTTTTGTTTGTCCTAATACAGATTTGTTTTAAATAGTATATATTGTACTGTGGTCGTCTAATTCGATCTCATATATTACAAATAAAAAAGCACGAAAATGAAAGTGAAAGACGAAAATGAGTGATTTTTTTCAGAAATTCGACATCTATATATATATATATTCTTTTACGGGGAAATTATTTGATTTCATGACAATCCATTACTTTCTATTTCACTAGTATGTCTAGCATATATATTCAAGATTAAGACCCAACCTGGTAACCATATCGCAATTGCAACACATTGAAACAGACCCAACATGTATCTATGGAGACTTTAATATGATTCTGCAACTTGTTTCCTGTATGTCATTAAAAAAATAGTTTGTGTTTGTTATGTTTAAAACAAATATCACAATCACACACAACGGTATAGGTGTCAACAATTCATAACAATTGATATTTATACTGCCAAAACTAAATTTATAGTTTCTCATGAGGAAAAATGGAAAACATACAAGTCAAGAAGTTCGCCGACAGGAATGGGCAGATCATATTGGAACGTTGTTGAAAAACAGGAATCCGGGGTTTGAAAATTATGATTTGTGTGTACAGCGTCTAGTCTTGGATAACCATATTATTTTGTTCTTTTTAACCGTGATATAGCAGAACAAGCCAATATTAATGCGCTTCAAAATGTCCCAACAGGACACTTATCAAGGGAAAAACTAAATAAACTTACAAAAAACTATCTGTCGTCAGTTCCAGTGCATATACGAAATAGGTTAGATAATGTAAACTTAAATCACATAAAAACACTGCTTATTTTATCGTTATAATGTTTGTGAATAAGTGATAATTTAAAAATGCGAAATACATATGCTGAAGTTTATATTTACACTTTCAGTAACAAAAAGATAACATGCGGATAAGATAATATACGTTATTTCCTACATAAACACTACATAAAATCTATTTACGATCCTATTTTAATATGTATGTAAACAACTTGCATGACTAAAAAAAGGTATTACACAACAATATTTACCAAAATGTTAACTAATCCGAATTATACAGATAATCATCATTGAAAATTAACAACAGTCATTGATAATACTAAAAGAAAGGCAAAACATACCAAAATAGACTTGTGAACTTAGTAGTTGAAAATGAACTGACAACGCCATAAAGTCAAGCAGATATACAACATTACACAAAACACATCATAGAAAACCAAAGAATAAGCACAACCAATCCAACCAAAAACCTGAGGTGATACCAGGTGCTCCGGCAACCACATATTATGGTTGCTAGGTACATATGCCCCAACAGAATGTATGTATATGTGCCTGTCCCAAGTCAAAAGCTTGCTATTCGGTGGTTGTCGTTTGTTGATGTGTAACATAGTTGTTTTTCGTTCATTTTTTGTACATAAAATAGGTCGTTAGTTTTTTTCGTTTGAATTGTTTACATTTGTCATTTCAGGGTCTTTTATAGCTGACTATGCGGTATGGGCAAAGCTCATTGTTGAAGGCTGTAAGTTGACCTATAGTTGTTAATTACTGTGTTATTTGGTCTCCTGTGAAGAGTTGTGTCATTGGCAATTATACCACACCTTCTTTTTAAATATACTATCTATTCATTCCGTCATAGTATTATTTTTACAGGGTTTTCCATATGAATTGGATTTGAATAAAACAACATATTCAGCCGCTCTAAACTTCACGTTCTGTTACAAATCTAATAAAATGAACGATAATAATGTGTCTGCATCAGATGTCCATGCCATTTCGACAATAGATATCTCTTCAGCGATGCTCGTCAAATATATAAAAGAGTTTTCTACCCTTAAATGGCCAAGTTGAAAAAATGATTATAAAACACAAATATGGGGTATTTATTTAAACATTTTGTATAATGCATTAAATCACCAAGTTTTTTCTTCTTCTATAAATAAACAGTCTAACCTATAAAGTATAAATTGTCAATCTGTCGTCATTTGATTTGGCAAAGATCTAGACCGATTGTGTACTGTGATTGTACAATCCAAGATGGTGGTATACCATGCATCTACCTTAAATATGAAACATAATGTAAAGAGTTTCGCTTAAACATGCGAATTAATATTATTCAACAACATGAAGTCTAATCATTCTGTATATTTGTCTTTAAACATATCCAAAAACGTGTAAATTTCAGTATAAAGTAAAATCACAAAATTACTGAACTCAAAAACAGAAGGTCCCTAATCAAATGGCAAAATTAAAAGCTCAAACACATCAAACGAATGGATAAAAACTGTCATTTTCCTGATTTCAGTCCGTCAATTTCTTATGCATTCTTTCCCTTATTCTTTTCATTAGAAAAATAGTACATCATCATGATCATACATTCATTTTCATTTAATACCAATAATGCCATAATATTAAATGATTCTCAATTTTTTACTAATTGTGTATCTCCCATCATGATAAATGTATAGATGTTAAATACTCAAGTGACAGTTGTACTTCGTATTTCTATGGTTTCAATTAAGGAATGAATGCTTCATTCTGTAATTTTATTGGCTGGGGTGTAAAAGTGTAGATTTTTTGGTCTGAAGCGCTTCCTTTAAAATGTGTGCTCGATTAACATGTTTGCATCCGAATAAAATTACAAAAAAGAAGCATTCATTTCTTCTAATAACATTTTTATGCTAATAACACCATGAAAAAGTATTTCTTGTATTTACCTGTGCAATTTTTTGTGGAAGCATGTGTCATCACGAATGTATAATTTCATTTTGATATGAGGTTTAATTTTGCATGACACGCAATTGTGTTCTCGTGAAACATACATGTAATGTAATTATTTATTTTCATCATATAGCTCTGTGGAAATCAGTTCAATTGCAAAATATTGAATCTTGTGATATATCTGAACGTTATTTCGTTATGCGTTCTCAACTTGAGAAAATTTTTAAAGATTTGTTCAAAATGTTTCAAACTGATGAAATAATGTTTTTCTCTTTTAGATTACTTTAGATAATTATGAAGAAAATGTATCTTCGTAAAATACATGTTAAAAGAGTTCCTTAAGCAAATGTATAATCCTGGTGATATTAGATGTACAAATACTCTCAAATAGTTAATATTAATGGATCAACCCTTTTATGTGTACAAGTATTTATATAAGAAGAGGAGTTGTAATTTTCTTTAAATTTTATGCATTGTATTTTGCTCTAAGTTTTATACAGTGTATTTTGTTTGATTACTACTTTAAGCCAGTTTGAGTTTCCTTTGAACTATTATAGATAATTTCAAAATCACTGTAAATGTGAAATATGTGTTAATAAAAACAATATTGCATATATGATTCAATAAGTAATTGCGGTGCCTTCTGTTTTCATATTACTAAAGCATGTTAAGTTTCCACATTCTAAATGTATCATAGAAATTAAAAAAAAAATGCATGTCACCAAAGAGAGCGTGACGTCATGCTGAAAGTAAACGACAATTTTTCCTTTGGCGTATTTTGGAATCGGATAGACAGTTGTCCAATTAGCAATTCGTCCATTTATCATTAATTAAAAATCGCAGATGCTTCGATCAGAGAAATCCTGTTTAATTATTTGCTTCTATAATTAAAGACATTTTCAATAAACTTCATTTACAATTTGAACCCAACGTCACACTATCTTTGAGTTTTTGCTCATCGTCTCAGTTCATAACTTAATAAATGATATATCCAATTGAAAAGTGGTGCGATGGTTTTATCACTTGATATGGTCCAATTGAATATTTTCCAATCAGGTTCCTTTTCCTTTTCATATCTTACTAATAATCTAGTTTGTCAGGTATGTTTGTGTTCACTTATATGTATATATTTACATGGTTTCAATAACAAGATAAGTGTTCTATGTTCAGTGGCAAATAGTACATGCATTCGAGTCCTTTTCACGAATGTGATCCACCGAATTAGACTATTTACCGGGTATACAATACAATGAGAAACACGATGAGTGCCACATGTGGAGCAGGATCTGCTTACCCTTCCGAAGCACCTGAGATCATCCCTAGTGTTTGGTAGGGTTCGTGTTGCATTGTCTTTAGTTTTCTATATTGTCTTGTGTACTATTATTCTCTGTTCGTCTGTTTCTGTTTTAGCCATGGCGTTGTCCGTTTATTTTCGATCTATGATTTTGAATGTCTCTCTGTTATCTTTCGCCCCTCTGTTACTGAATGCATCACCAGTCATTTTTTTGAGTGGAAAACGCTGGAGTACCTGAGAGAAGCACATACCTTCGGTATGAAAACTGACCATTCTTATTATTTAAGATTAGAGTCGAATGCACCTTCCACGTGCGGGGTTCAAACCAGGATATTTTGAAAAGAGCTGGCAATTTTTCACAAACCGACGGACGACAACATTTCTATATTTCCAACATTCTTTGGAGATAGGACAATCAAATAATTCTAAATCACATTTAGAATAAACACGTTCGATTCATTATAAACTCTATAATGTAATGCATATCATTTCATGTTTCCAGTTGATCCATGTATTCGTTGTGGTTTTACACGGTTTGTTCAATTCCAACTAAACAAATAATAGGCCGTATTCATTTCCCAAAAATCATTGCTCTTAAGGACCTTTTAAATAAAAAATCATATTTCTTTTCCAGTTCACATTTCCACATTTTTAGTTTTTTTAGTATCTTTGAATGAACATTTGCGTTAAAATATTGTTGATCGCTTTTGATTTGTGCATTTGGCTTAAAACATTGTTTTGTGGTATACCGTTTCTATAGACCAGGATTTAGCGATGTGCAGAACTAAATGTTTGCTGCAGATCCACAGTTTTGCCTGCTTACAAATAGTTAACAGGAAGCTTTAAAATGTTTAACATAAAGTCTTTTTTACATTTTATAACTTACATTGTATTGTTTCGATAAAAGCGAAGGAAATGATCAAGAAAATAAAAGACACAGTATCACACTCTTTCCGACGCTCTCGATTAATAAGTTCAGCTTTTTTTGCCTGAATAAATATTCTTGCTTTCATTTTAAGACAGACATACGTAAATTAGGCTATAAATGTTTTCCTTTAAATTGTTTTACATTTGTCATTTCGGGGCCATTTATAGCTGATTATTCGGTATGGGCTTTGCTCATTGTTGAAGGGTAAACCATAATTCATGATGGAGATCATATTTGTTTAATTTTCATATTGTTGGGATGCAGTCGATTAGTTTTTGCCTATATCTGAATAAATATGTCTTCAATAGTTGTTGTTGTCATATGGCTGTTGTTGTAAATAGTAGTTAGCCGAACAGGATGTTTAGTCATATTTTATAACAAAAAAGTATCACAGATTATGAGATTACAGAGGCTCACATAACGCTCATGGCAATTTGGTCACATTTTTTTGAATTTAAACGTTTCTATTGAATCCAGAAGCGCTTCGGATGCACCAAATTAACAGAGTGTTAGTATTATTTGAAAGTTGTACATATAAACACGTATGTCAATTAATGTCATCAAATGGCATCATCAATCAGAAATAAAACTCAAGAATTCAGGATATATATAATTTATTGTTACTAATAAGTTGACAGTAATATTAAGCAAACAAAGCTCACAGTATTATAAATTATGTATAATAGTAAACTATCCAATTATCACAACTGAATATAATGAATACAATTGAGTTCAAATCATTGTGACAAATTTATATGCTAAATATCTATTTAAAGATAAATGGAATATATATATACCCTTCTCATCAACTGGTGACATAGCTTAGAACAATTCAATGAAATGTGCAACTAGTAAATTTATTTTGGAATCACAATGTTAGTTGAACAGGTCTAAGAGATCGACTTAAAAATAGTAAGTCATGTTCAGTGTTTCAGTTAATTTTCAGACGTTCACAGCCGAAAAAGACATGACAATTTAGAAAAGTTCGGAACATTTATAAAATTTCTGGTATAGACCTTTTTAGCAAATGAATGACAGTTAAAATTTTAATATTTGTTCCATTTAAATGTATTCCCAGACCTTTTATATAAAACAAACCATGCTCGTGTGAAAAGAGGGGCGAAAGATACTAGAGGGACATTCAAACTCATGAATAATTTATGTCTAGGTTATTGACTGTCTAATACCACACACACGTTTTTAATATACATCTCTTTACTAATTTACCTGCGTTTCTTATTGAGAAGATTGGTAATCAAAGAATGGGCTATACATGGGAACTTTTCTTCTGTTTTGCTGTCACTATCAAAACTGTAACAGATTCACAAGGAGTCTTAAGTGAGTTTGTTACGACAGCCAAGTAACCAGTAATACAACTTCATTGTTCATAGACAGGTTTAGAAAAAAAGTAAACACAATACGAAATTAATCACGTTTACAGATAAATAATATACTTTGATTTTGAAACATGATTTAAAGACAAAAAAAACATATATAACATAAGACACCATTAAAAAAGAATACAAGAATATATTAGCTTCCCCTTCGACCTGAAATGATCAATAAACCAAAAACTGCATTTTACCCCTATGTTCTATTTTTAACCATGTCGGCCATAATGGTTGGAAGGCGGCTTCATCGGACACATTTTTTAAACTAGATACACTAATAATGATTATGGCCATATATGGTTAAATTTGTCTCAGTAGTTTCAGAGAAGAAGATTTTTGTAAAAGATTACAAAAATTTACGAAAAATTGTTTAAAATTGACTATATAGGGCAATAACGCCTAAAGGGGTCGACTGACAATTTTGGTCATGCGGACTTATTTGTAGATCTTACGTTGCTGAACATTTTGCTGTTCACAGTTTATCTCTATGTATAATAATATTCAAGTAAATAACCAAAATAACCAAAATAAACTGCAAAATTTACTTAAAATTATCAATTCAGGGACAGCAACCCAACAATGGATTGTCGGATTCAACTGAAAATTTAAGGGCGGATAGATCTAATGAACATTTTTACCCCATGTCAGATTTGCTCTAAATGCTTAGAGATATAAGCCAAAAACTGCATTTTATCCCTATGTTCTATTTTAAGCCATGATGGCCATGTTGGTTGACAGAAGGGGTCATCGGACACATTTTTAAACTAGATACCCAAGTGATGATTGTAGCCAAGTTTGGTTAAATATGGGCCATTAGTTTCAAAGAAGAAGATTTTTGTAAAAGTTAACAGACGACGACGACGGACGATGGACGACGGACGCCAAGTGATGAGAAAAGCTCAGTTGACCATTCAGGTCAGGTGAGCTAAAAAAGAGTAAAAACAAATTACATGAATGTAATTAAAATGATAAAAACAAGAGGCTCCAATGGCCTGTGTCAGTCACCCGATATTTTTATTTACAATTGATTCATGGAATAATGCAACCGTTATACTTTTGCTTTAGTTTAAAAGAGAAAGATCAAAAACTGCATTTACCCCCTATGTTATATTATTGGCAATGTCTCCCATGTTGGTTGGCAGGCAGGGTCGTCGGACACATTTTTTAAACTAGATACCCGAATGCTTATTGTGGCCAAGTATGGTTAAATTTGTCTCAGTTGTTGATAGAGAAGACTTTTGTGAAACAAAAAATGTTAAATTTGACTTTAAAGGCTAATAACTCCTTATGGGGCCAATTGGTTATTTTGCTCATGTTGACTTATTTGTAGATCTTACTTTGCAGAACATTATTGCTGTTAACAGTTTATCTCTATCTATAATAATATTAAAGATTAAAACCAAAAACTGCAAAATTTCCTTGAAATTACCAATTTAGGGGCAGCAACCCAACAACTGGTTGTCCGATTTGTCTGCAAATTTCAAGGCAGACCGATCTTGACCTGATAAACAATTTTACCCTAATCAGATTTGCTCTGAATGTTTTGATTTCAGAGATATAAACCAAAATCTACATTTTACCCCTATTTTGCATTTTTAGCCATGCATCTAAAAGTTTTGTAAAAGTTAACGACGACAGACAACGGACACCAAGTGATGAGAAAAGCTTACTTCGCCCTTTTGGTCAGGTGAGCTAAAAAGGTGGAAAATTCATCACGTTTGCCGGTTAGGGGAACAGTGCAATATGATTATAAAATCTGTCAGAAAAATGAAAAGATTTAAAAAAAATCTAGGTTTAAATATAGAAAAAAATACCTCATTTCTAAGGACATCTATAGTTTTGTGTGAAGTTAATAATGAATAAAACAATCAAAAAACCAAACTACTAAGTAATCAATGAAACGATAACGAACAACATAATTTCACAATTGTCAGTAATTGTCCAAAACAGTTACCTGTAATTATATAATCGGTCAAAACATTACCACTAACTACCACAAGCTCTTCTTTAAAGTATTAAACTGTCTGGTTAAAAATTAATCATCTTATATTTCGATTTTAAAGTATATGATTTAAAGATAAATAAATATATCAATAAGACAGCATTAAAAAAGAATACATACCAATTACATGGATGTAATCAACAGATCAGAGCAGTATTTTTGTATAACATACAATCTTTTATAAAATGAAACGATGATTAAAATATCAAGGTATAGATATAGAAATGATAAATAAAACAAAAGAACTAATGAATACAACGGTAACGAACAACATGATTTTGCAATTGTCAGTAATTGTCAAAATCAGTTTTTCTTTACTCATATAATAAGTCACAACATCACCGAAAACTACCACAATCTCTTATTTTAAATATTGAACTCTCATAATTAGAAATTTCTCCCCTTTCAAACTGAAATGATATATCAAAAAACGAATGGCACAAACATGTAAATTCTTCATTTCAAATGTTAAACCGAATGGACTCTTAAAATTGAAGGGTTAAGTATGTTCACCCTTTCCCCCTTTGTTGATCTTACCAAAACTGCAGCCAAATGCAATTATAAAGTATATTTTTGATTTTGCCATTTGATTCGGGACTTTCCTTTTTTAATTTTCCTTTGAGCTCAGTATTTTTGTGATTTTTGTACATACAAATTACATAGATGCAATCACAATGATAAAAAAAGAGGAAAAATCATTATTTTAGATCATCAGAGCAATACATATGATTATATATAATACAATCTTTCGTTAAAATGAAAAGATTTTAATAACATCCAGCTATGGATATAGAAAAACATACACACTTCTGATTGGACATCTATAGTTTTGTTGATTATGAATCAACCAAATAAAGGCAACAGTAGTATACCACTGTTCAAACTCATAAATCCAAGGACAAAAAACAAAATCGGGGTAACAAACTAAAACTGACGGAAACGCCAAAACAACCAATGGATACAACAGTATTGAACAACATGATTTCACAAATGTCAGGTTTGAATATAGAAAAATATACATCATCTATAGTTTTATTTTAAGTTATTAATGAATAAACTAAAACAACTAACGAACACAACATAATTTTGTTAAAACCAGTTATATGTTATCAAATAATCGGTCAAAACATTTCCACAAACTACCACAAGCTCATCTTGAAAGAACTGAACTCTCTAAATAATAGAATCACTTTCCTTTTAAACCGAAACGATTTATAAAAACAAAACATGTAAATCTTTCCATTCTAATTTAAAACCGAATAGATTCGTAAAAAGAATGCATTAAGCATGTTCACCATTTTCTCCTTGTGATCTAACCAAAACTGCTAAATATTGATAGCAGAAGTGAGTTAACTAGTATACCCTTGTAACAAATACATCATCAAGATAGATTTCCAAGTGTTCCTCCTACAGTTTATACAAAAAGTTAACATATCGACAGCTTTCCAAAGAGTCAGATCATGTTTACAAATACATCATAAAATTAAAACTATAAAACTGAAAATTGAACACACACATATATAAATCATGCAATTATTTTTCAACAAGAAACATACATTATGTGGATGTACGCGTAACAGAGAAAGGCAAAACTATTGCATTAGAATACAAAAGTGCACACGCTGAAATGTCTCGTCTTCTTTACTAATCATTGATATTATGTTGATAGTTCTAAATATAAAGCTTCATTTCAACGGTCACATAAATCTAATACTAACCAAGAAAACCAAACATTGACCAATGGACCATGAAAATGAGGTCAAGGTCAGATGACACCAAAAGCAGGCAGACATGCACACCTAATAATTCTCCCATACGATAAATATAGTTGACCTGCTGCTTATAGTATAAGAAAAACAGACCAAACCCAAAAAACTTTACACAGAGAAATGAACCATGAAAATGAGGTCAAGGTCAAATGAAACCTTGGTGACTGACATATAGATCATAAGATATTTCCATACACCAAATGTAGTTGACCTATTGCATACTGTATGAGACAAAAAGACCAAAACACAAAAACTTAACTATAGCCACTGAACCATGAAAATGAGGTCAAGGTCAGATGACTCCTGCCCGCTAGACATCTACACCTTACAATAATTCCATACATTAAATATAGTAGACCTATTGCATACTGTATAAGAAAAAAGTCCAAAACACAAAAACTTAACTATAGCCACTGAACCATGAAAATGAGTTGAAGGTCAGATGACACCTGACAGCTGGACATGTACACCTTAAAGTCCTTCCATACACCAAATATTAGGGTACTAGTACATTGAAAGGTACGCAAATACCAAATACAGTTATCATATTACTTATACTAAGAGAGAATATAACATTATAAAAATGTTAACTTTTTTTTCAAGTATTCACAGAACCATGAAAATGAGGTCAAGGACATTGGACATTAGACTGACAGAAACTTCGTAACATGAGGCATCTATTTACAAAATATGAAGCATCTAGTTCTTCAACCTTCTAAAATATAAAGCTTTTAAGAAGTTAGCTAACGCCGCCGCCGCCGGATCACTATCCCTATGTCGAGCTTTCTGTGACATAAGTCGAATGCTCGACAAAAACAATATAATTAGATATGCAACTTGACAAAAAAATCCATCAGAATATACCATTCAATCATGGCAAAATAAATTTCAAAGTTTTATTTACTGCAGAACACAATTATCATCTTTTCTTTTTCGACCCTCAACGAAACGTGCTATTGCATCTACCGGGGAACTTTCAGCAAAATGAGGAGGTGACTGAAGGGATCTTTGTATAGTTGTAGAAGTTGAACTTCCTACTTGCTTACAATGCACTAATGGATCCAAACCATCAACTGGGTTTTCAGTATTATTTGGATTTGCATCAGACTTTTCCACAGGGGGCTTTGTCTCTTTGTCAGTGTACATTATCAGGTAATCGGGGTAGCACTGATTTCTATCAAACACAACAAAAATTGTTGGGTCTTGGACGTCATCCACACAAGAATCATACAACTTATGAACCTGCCCAGGAATTTCTGGAGGTCGACGGAGGGAAGGATTACCTACTGTAAACTGCCCGACCAAGACTTTGGCTCTAAACATGAAACGAATGTCCGTTGGTAAATCTGCTTGTGTATATGAATTGCCAGTTCTGGCACGGACAGCAAAATACGAACCTTCCCCATATACAGTTGCATTGCGACCACTTGTTCTGAAGTCAAAATTATTAGTACAAATACCTCGGCAGGTATTTAAAGAATCTGTACCGTGAAATAAATTCCTTTCATCAATAGTTTTACCATTACCATCTTGGTCAGCATCAGCTAACATATGATTCTTCTTGCTGTGAATAAACATAAATAAACCAACGTCACATACAAATAGCATTCAAATTTATAAAGTTCGGCCTTTAGCCCAGCATTAGCCAACATGTAGTATTTGAGAACAGAACCTGGACGTAAAAAATGCAGCAGTAGTATACCGGATACAAGGAATATTGATAGTATGTGTAAGTGAATTTGTGGTCATAGATTTGTCAGAACATTGTTCTTATAGCTGCATACTGTAAGCAGTTGCTCAAACAGAACTCATAAAATATATCAGACACATAGTTCTTTATGGCAGGCAAAAGTTTGTCTAAATAGAACCTATCAGTGACTTTCGAATCAACTAATTAGAAAACAAAATCAAATATGTGGTTGACGAGTATTTGAAAACAGAAATTGATACACTTAACTGGTTACTCAATATATGCCTTCAAAGAGAAAACCCTATTTGTTTTGAGTTAATCAACATCTCGTAAAAACCTACTATTCTAAAAATTTGCATATCAGTTTCATTTCATTTTAATACAAAAATTCTGTCTAGTGGAAAGTAAAACAGCGATAAACACTAACTCCTAGGAAAATTCCAAAACGAAAAGTCTATTAACATTTTGTAAAATCAAAGGCTCAACATGCATCAAACGTACGAAAAACAACTGTAAAATTTCTGACGTAGTACAGGCATTTTCGTATTAAAAAAGGTGGATAAAATCTTGTTTTAAAGCAAGCTAAACCTATCACTTGTATGACAGATGCATAAAGTTCTATTATATTGATACTAATATAGGATCAAAACAAACAGACTTAAAAGATAAAAAATGTCAGAAAAAGGATAATAGCAGTCGACACACAATCAACAAATATATACCTTTTGCTTAAACCATGAAAAATGATAACCAGGAATAAAAATGCTTTCATAGTGTGATATCACATTCTCAACAAATCATCACTTAAAGAAAAAAATCGTTGCACCAGAAATAGAATTAATCCATATTCAGGTTACTGTTTTAAAACGAAAATCGTCATCTCCTTCACAATAGATTAATACTTGCCAAACAACTATCCAAATATCAGGAAGTTTGGATAAGAAATAACATTGAACGATTTCTTAAGTATGAAAATTACACGACCTTTTTATCTTAAATAGATAACCTAATTCATGCTTCCGCTTCATTATCATGTAATCTACCTTACATTTTGATTTACATTTAACGTTTTAAAATTGTTGACCACTATCTTCTGTTTTACAAGATCGAAATCCAATCAAACTTACATGTCATATTCGCTCCATAGTTTTCTATTTTGAATTCGATATATAAACTTGAACTCAAATCGATCTGGATCCATGGTATCGGTAAGTGATATCACCACTTCCCTGTACTCTTTCCATGTCGTCTCAAGTTCAACCAGTTCAAAGTCATGTGCACAGTCCCAGTTACAGAAATGCACTGGTTTTACTGTACCCATAGCTGCAGGCAATGGTATATTCTTTGGACTAAAAGAAAATTTAACACAAATTTTTCTACGTGTTTTGGAATTATTTGTTTTATGAATTTTAATGAGTTGTCTCTCTTTCGTGATGGAAAGCTTTCAAAGTATTAGAAGATATAATATAAGATGTTATACCTACAATACACTATTGTCTGCGTATCCATACATAAAAAACAAGGTTTTAAGCAGACAAACAACATTACTACGTCATGGTTGATTTCAAATCTAAACACAATTATTTTATTTTTTGATTGGCTTACAATTATATTAGTCATTCACTAAAAACGTACAAGGCGCCATTAAAAAAGGTAATATTGATTTTAGATTCTATCCTGAAAAAACACTCATATTTATATTCACTCTATTTTGTTCACCATCAAAAGGATGGCAAGTGTTGAAAGGGCATTAAAGAATAGGCAGCGAAGGAAAGGCCTGTTGAAACATAAACTATCGAAAAAAATTCTGGTTAGATTAAATTAGTCCTTTAATGATAATGCTTTAATGAAATTCTGTAAAGTCACTTAAGATCGGTATATTTCTTTTCAACCAATATTGTTAAATGATTATCATTTGCATTTATGAAAATATTGAGAACTCGTTTCGAACTTAAACACTAAGTCTCTATCAATAATCACACCTTATAGCATTGCATAATCTTTTCGAATTTGAGCGTGAATGAAATATAGAACTTAAGGTAGTCATGACTTTTCATTATAGATAGTAATGCAAAACTAATAATTGTAATATACGTGCAATACTAACAATTTTAATATTTGTGCAATACTTACAAATGATTCTGAAGTACATCATCTTTTGAAACAAACAAAGGACGTCTGATAATTTGTCTAA